>CM053029.1:514513119-515097781 GCA_028564925.1 Lithobates sylvaticus | reverse complement strand
AAAACAGAAGCAGTACACAGTCTTCTACAGTATGAATGAGAATACAACACACAAAGCAAATGGAATACAAACTCAGACTGGTATATCTTCTCGATGGCCTCTGTATACATATCTTATCATCAACTCTAATCCCAGATTATCTGTGTAGATCAGTAAGAAGCACTGATATGGTCTTGGAAAAAAACACGATTCCATGTTATTTATGAACAATCTGTATTCAGTTATAGATGTGTCAGTTTTGATGTGTGATAGGGTTTATTACATGAGCTAGGAAATGGTAAGAATCTAGGTGCAGCTTTTGGTAAGCAATGTGTCTGGCATGTTACAGTAAACTTTGCTGAGTTCAGACTTGTTTCTGTTCTGATACCTCGGATTATAGGAAATATAGTGAAATAAAGTGAAAGTGAAATCAATAATGAGTGTTGCAGTGGTGATTTTTATTTATATGATTTAGTCAGTGTATATATTAGTCAGTAGGAAAGTTGTAGAGTCCACAAACTATGGTGTATATATATTTGACAATTGATCAATCTTCAATAGATCATGTACTGACAGCCTGAGGCCCAAAAATGTCAGGACAGTACAGATATCCTATGAGCTAGGAAATGGTAAGAATCTAGGTGCAGCTTCTGGTAAGCAATGTGTCTGGCATGTTACAGTAAACTTTGCTGAGTTCAGACTTGTTTCTGTTCTGATACATCGGATTATAGGAAATATAGTGAAATAAAGTGGAAGTGAAATCAATGATGGGACGAGTTTATTAGTCAGATGACATGTCTGACTAATAAACTAAAATGAAAAAAATAAGGGGCCACCGGATTACTGTACAGGCAAAGTGCTGAAAACTGAGAGCAAGTACGACTCCGAGTAATTGATCACTTCCTGTCTGATTCCTGCTAGAGACTTTGTTTTATGACCTAAAGTAATTCCATCTGTGTGTACACCATGTCTCTGCATTTCTGGTAAAAAGCTTGAGTTGTTGCTGAATATTTTGTCTAGATGCGTGTTTACTTGTCAGGTTTTGAAGCAGTATTCAATTGGTTGTAAAGGCTGAAGGCTTTTTTTACCTTCATACATTCTATGCATAAAGGTAAAGGACCGTCTGTGTGCTGCTCCCCCCAAAGCCCCCCTAATACTTACCTGAGCCCCCTCTCGATCCAGCAACGTGCACCAGAGCCTCTGCTGTCCCAGGACTCCCTCTCCTCATTGGCGGGGACAGCAGAGGGAGCCATTGGCAATCACAGCCAGCGAGCCACTTAGGAGAGAGCGGGGAGGCGGAGCCGAGACGTGGCTCTATAGCAGTGATGGTGAACCTTGGCAACCCCAGATGTTTTGGAACTATATTTCCCATGATGCTCATGCACTCTGCAGTGTAAGTTGAGCATCATGGGAAATGAAGTTCCAAACATCTGGGGTGCCAAAGTTCGCCATCACTGCTCTATAGGGTTGATTTACTTAAAGCGGGACTGTACCTGGAAAAAATTTTTTTTTTATAAAGCCAGCAGCTACAAAATACTGCAGCTGCTGACATTTTAAAAAAAAATAAGGACACTTACCAGTCACAGGTTCCAGCGATGTCGGGCAGCAGAGGCCGATCAATCGACCGGCTCTCTGCTGCTGCCGGCGCCATTCTCAGTGACGGAATCAGGAAGTGGCTTCACTTCCCGGTTTCCCTACTGCGCATGCGCAAGTCGCGCAGCGCAATGAGAATCGTCAGGGCTGTCTGCCGGGACACGCGTAAGGTGCCAAATGTGACACCGGACGGGGGAGGGTTCCGAAAAGCGGAAGTTCCACTTTAGGGTGGAATCCCGCTTTAAAGCAAATAGACTGTTCGCTTGACAAAGTGCAGTTGCATTCGGCAAGTGCAATTGCTCCAGAGCCTAGTAAACGAGGTAAGGCTTCAGTTTGCAAAGAATACCCAATCACGTGCAAGGAAAATGTAAAAAAAATGCTTTTTTGCTTGCACATGATTGGCTGATGGAAGTCAGCAGAGCTTCTGCCCATTTACTAAGCTCCTGAGCAACTACACACGCAGAGTGCAATTGCAAAGTGCACAGACTATTTGCCTTTAGTAAACACCCCCCCATGTGTCTTATGGTTGCATAGAGCAGGGCTCGGTAGCGAGCACGCACCAGTGCCCCCATGGCAAGCGGCTTACTATTGGGGGCACTGATCAAGGGGGAGGAGCCAGGAGCGCCAGCAGGGGACCCGAGAAGAAGAGGATCAGGGTGGCTCTGTGCAAAACTACAGAGCAGGTAATTATGACATGTTTGTTATTTAAAAAAAAAAAAAAGTCAAACTTTTAATACCTCTTTATACCCAAAATGAAAAAATGTAATCTATATTGAAGCTTTCATTAACATCTACATATAAACGTATGCATAATGCATACGTTTATATGTAGATGTTAATGAACGCTATTTTCAAAATTGTATACGCTTTTGATAATGAATACATTTTGACCTTTTAACCACTTCAGCCCCGGACCAATTGTCAGCTTAAGGACCAGAGGTCTTTTTTCAATTTCGCACTGCACTACTTTAACTGGTAATTGTGCGGTCATGCAATTTTGTAACGAAACGAAATTTGCGTCCTTTTCTTCCCACAAATAGAGCTTTCTTTTGATGGTATTTGATTGCCTCTGTGATTTTTATTTTTTGCGATATAAACGGAAAAAGAGCGAAAATTTTGAAAAAAAAAGAGATTTTCTACTTTTTGTTATAAAAAAAATCTAATAAACTCAATTTTAGTCAAACATTTGGGCCAAAATGTATTCAGCCACATGTCTTTAGTAAAAAAAATGCCAATAAGCGTATATTTATTGGTTTGCGCAAAAGTTATAGCGTCTACAAACTAGAGTACATTTTCTGGAATTTACACCGCTTTTAATTTATGACTGCCTATTTCATTTCTTGAGGTGCTAAAATGGCAGAGAAGTACAAAACCCCCCCAAATGACCCCATTTTGGAAAGTAGACACCCCAAGCTATTTGCTGAGAGGCATGTTGAGCCCATTGAATATTTTTTTTTTTTTAGTCCCAAGTGATTGAATAAAGACAAAAATAAAAAATAATTTTTTTTTTCTTCAAAAAGTTGTCACTAAATGATATATTGCTCACACATGCCATAGTTATATGTGGAATTGCACCCCAAAATACATTTTGCTGCTTCTCCTGAGTATGGGGATACCACATGTGTGGGACTTTTTGGGAGCCTAGCCGCGTACGGGGCCCCGAAAACCCAAGCACCGCCTTCAGGATTTCTAAGGGTGCAAATTTTTGATTTCACTCCTCACTACCTATCACAGTTTCGAAGGCCATAAAATGCCAAAATAGCACAAAACCCCCCCAAATGACCCCATTTTGGAAAGTAGACACCCCAAGCTATTTGTTGAGAGGCATGGTGAGTATTTTACAGCTCTCATTTGTTTTTGAAAATGAAGAAAGTAAAGAAAAAAAAATTTTTTTTTTTTTTTTTTTCAATTTTCAAAACTTTGTGACAAAAAGCGACATCTGCAAAATACTCACAATACCTCTCAGCAAATAGCTTGGGGTGTCTACTTTCCAAAATGGGGTCATTTTGGGGGGTTTTATGCCATCTGGGCATTAAATGGCCTCCGAAACTGTGATTGGCAGTGAGAAGTGAAATAAAAAAATTACTCCCTTAGAAAGCCTGAAGGCGGTGCTTGGTTTTTGGGGTTCCGTACGCAGCTAGGCTCCCAAAAAGTCCCACACATGTGGTATCCCCGTACTCAGGAGAAGCAACAGAATGTATTTTGGGGTGTATTCCACATATGCCCATGACATGTTTGAGCAATATATCATTTAGTGACAACTTTTTGTAAAAAAAATATATATATTTTTTTTTTTTTCATTATTCAATCTCTTGGGACAAAAAAAAAAAATATTTAATGGGCTCAACATTGCTCTCAGCAAATAGCTTGGGGTGTCTACTTTCCAAAATGGGGTCATTTGGGGGGGGTTTGAACTGTCCTGGCATTTTATGCACAACATTTAGAAGCCTATGTCACACGTCACCCACTCTTCTAACCACTTGAAGACAAAGCCCTTTCTGACACTTTTTTTTACATGAAAACATATTTTTTTTTTGCAAGAAAATTACGTTGAACCCCCAAACACTATATATATTGTTAAAGCAAAGGCCCTACAGATTAAAATGGTGGGTGTTGCATTTTTTTTTTTCCACACAGTATTTGCGCAGCGATTTTTCAAACGCATTTTTTGTGGAAAAAATACACTTTTTTTTATTTTAATGCACTAAAACACACTATATTGCTCAAATTTTTGATGAAATAAAAAATATGATCTTAGGCCGAGTACATGGATACCAAACACGACATGCTTTAAAATTGCGCACAAACACGCAGTGGCGACAAACTACATACATTTTTAAAAGCCTTTAAAAGCCTTTACATGATACCACATTAGATTCACGGAGGAGGTCTACTGCTAAAATTACTGCCCTCGATCTGACCTTCGCGGTGATACCTCACATGCATGCTGCAATTGCTGTTTACATATGACGCCAGACCAACGCTTGTGTACGCCTTTGCGCAAGAGAAGGGGGGGCAGGGGTGCTTTTTTTTTTTTTTTTTATTTTTTTTTTTTTTTATTTTGGTTTTTTATTTTTATTTTTAAACTGTTCCTTCCATTTTTTTTCTTTGTTATGATTTTTATTGTTATCTCAGGGAATGTAAATATCCCCTATGATAGCAATAGGCAGTGACAGGTACTCTTTTTTTTAAAAAATTGGGGTCTATTAGACCCTAGATCTTTCCTCTGCCCTCAAAGCATCTGACCACACCAAGATTGGTGTGATAAAATGCTTTCCCAATTTCCCAATGGCGCGGTTTATATCCGGGAGGGGGGACATTCCCTCCTACTGCTTGTAAAAGCAGTCTAGAGGCTAATTACCCGCTAGAATTGCTTTTACATGAAAGCCGATCACTGGCTGAAAAGAATGATACCAAGATGATACCTAAACCTGCAGGCATCATTCTGGTATAACCATTCAAAGTCCAGCAACATACTGGACATATATTGTAATCTTTTTTTTTTTTCATGCAGCCTCTTGGCTGAACGAAAAAAAGAGATTGATTGGTGGGTATGCCCACCATTAGAATACCTCCCTTCATCCACCCACTTCTAATGATGGGCATACATGCACCATTTATATATGCCGATGCATGGGGGCATCCTCCCGCAAAAGTTATGCCGTGTACACACGGTCGGAATTTCGACCGTATGTACGTGGCATTAGGAGCCAATCGCTCCTCCCCCCCCCCCCTGCTGCCCCCATGCTTCGGCATATATGCTCTTTTTTTTAACTGTGGTGGTGAAATCACCTCCTACAGCGTTGGAGTCGCGGCTTTATGTATCGTGGGAGCAAACGCTGTTGCTGTCAAGATAAATAAATCCGCGCTGCAACTGAATGGCGCACCTGAAAACAAAAAAATGCTTAACACTAAAACACAGTAAACAAAATTACATACCTGAAAAGCAAGCATGATAAAACATGATAAAACATAATAAAACATTGCAGAATAGAATGGAGTAAAAAAAGAGCAACAATAGAGAGAGAGAGAGAACAATAAAACTACAACTATTTTTGTTTTTTTTATTTTTTTGAGATTCACAGGTAAAAAAGCTCCTGACTGTTAGCGACTGAATCAAAACGCTACCACAAAAAAAATGTTAGCGATCGCAGGGATCAGGCCTGACTCTGCGAACACTGCAGTTATGTGTGCTTAGTGTTTTGTAAGTGACAGTGATCGATCGATACTGCACTTGGGTGGGCTGGGCTGGGCGGAGGGGGAAAACGCAGGTGCTAGCAGGTATCTGGGCTGATCCCGCTAACAATGCGTTTTTTTTGAACCCTAAACTGCTGGGACGCTAGTATAGATCTGATCAGATCAGATATTGATCTGTTCAGATACTATACCACTAAGGGAGGTGTATGCTTTGCGCGTGGGTGTTTGCGGTACTGGCACTAACCTGGGGCGACGCAGACCTTATTTGACCCTAAAACCTAATTGATATCACCCGCCGGGCGATCAGGGGGTTAAACCGTTATTGGGTAATAAATGGCGGGTGCCCTGACAGTATAAAAAACAAGCTAACTAACCAGCGTCACCCGTAACAGTAATACAAAAAAAAAAACTGGTTACCTAGCGACACTAATGCAGGGATCAGAAAAACGATCGCTTAGTGACACTGGCAAAAGGGGGTGAAAGGGTTAACTAGGGGCAATCAGGGGGTTAAACCTTTATTAGGTAATATATGGGGGTACCTGACGCTATATAAAAACCTGACGGGGAACCTAAATAACGAAATAACTAACTGGCTAACCAGCGTCACCAGTGACATTTATACGGTGATCACTGGTGAAAGGGTTAACTCTAGGGGCAATCAGGGGGTTAAAACCTTTATTTAGGTTGTAATATGGGGGTACCTGACCTATAAACCTATTTATGAACCTATATAAACATGGCGGTTAACCTAAAAAAAAAAAATGGTTACCTAGCGACACTAATGCAGCGATCAGAAAAACGATCGCTTAGTGACACTGGCAAAAGGGGGTGAAAGGGTTAACTAGGGGCAATCAGGGGGTTAAACCTTTATTAGGTAATATATGGGGGTACCTGACGCTATATAAAAACCTGACGGGGAACCTAAATAACGAAATAACTAACTGGCTAACCAGCGTCACCAGTGACAGTTATACGGTGATTACTGGTGAAAGGGTTAACTCTAGGGGCAATCAGGGGGTTAAAACCTTTATTTAGGTTGTAATATGGGGGTACCTGACCTATAAAACTATTTATGAACCTATATAAAACATGGCGGTTAAAATAAAAAAAAAAAAAATGGTTACCTAGCGACACAATGCAGCGATCAGAAAAACGATCGCTTAGTGACACTGGCAAAAGGGGGTGAAGGGGTTAACTAGGGGCAATCAGGGGGTTAAACCTTTATTAGGGGGGGGTAGGGGGCTACCTAGGACCTAAAACTAACTGCCCTGACAGTTATTACAGTCACACTGACACTAAATGCAGTGATCAGTAAATAAATGATCACTGCAATTAGTGACACTGTGACTGGGGGGGGGGAGGGGGTGATCTGGGGGGGTGATCAGGGGGTGACAGGCGGGTGTTTTGTGTGCCTAACTGTACTGGTGTCAGTGTAGTGTTGTGCACTAACCTTAACATGTTCGCCGCTCGGCGTCTCCGGTCACATAGACCGGCGCACCGAGCGTGACATCACTTCCGCCTTCCTGTCTATACAATAGACAGGAAGGGGAAGCTTTTCATTCGCCAGGAGCGATCGCGAGGGGGTGGCCAGAAACCACTGGCCGTCCCCTCGTCCCGGATCGCTCCTGAAGCGATGCCGACCGTCCCCGCCGGCGGAGGGGGGTCCGATCGGACCCCCCAACCGCCTAAAGAATGGCACGTACAGGTACGTGGTTCTGCCTGTACGTGCCATTCTGCCGACGTATATCTACATGGGGCGGTCGGCAAGTGGTTAATTTTTTCCCTCTGATTTCCACTGGTTGTCTGGACAGCTTTTTTTCCCTCTGATTTCCACTGGTTGTCTGGACAGTAACGCACTCCTTATAACAGAATAAAAAAGAAATAGCTGCGCTGAATAAAAGATGTGATCCAAAATGTTGACTAGTAAGATGTTTTCAATACATCAGACACCACTGAGAAATGAACTCTCCATATAACTCAATGCTGGATCAATAATGAAAACACAACGTAAAGTGCAAAAATAGTGCAATAGAGACTACAAGAACCCTCCAAGTTTCCAATCAGCTCCGAAATGTTACTAGGTGAATGTTCCACAAGGTTATATGGTTCAAAGCAATAGTTCAAACAATGGTTCCTTAAAGTGGAGGGCCACCCAAAAAAAAAATTGCATTAATAAAATAAAAAAATAAAAATAAAAAAAATGTTTCACTTACCTGAAACGCTGTTGCGAGGCAGTCTTCCTAATCTGCCTCTTCCTATTCCGCTGCGCTTCCTCCTCTTCGGTGAGCGGCCCAGTTGCCTTCTGGGACATGTGTGTGTCCCAGAACACAACTGGGCCATTCACAAATCGCAGCGTGACTCGCACATGCACAGTAGGAAACAGCCAGTGAAGCCGCAAGGCTCCACTGCCTGTTTTCCCTTCGTTAGGATGGAGGTGCCAGCAGCCGATCCGATGGACAAATCGGCCTCGGGGCAGCCGACATCGTGGGATCGTTGGACAGGTAAGTGTCCTTATTAAAGTCAGCAGCTACAGTGTTTGTAGCTGCTGACTTTAATAAAAAAAAAAAAACGGATTGGCCGGAACGCCCCTTTAACCCTCTATTCATTAGTGACATAAAACCATGACACCCAAGAAGTTGTGACAGGGTATAATAGGAAAAGTCCTCCACCACCGATAGTACTGCCGCTTACCAGCTTCATAGATCTCTTATTAAGAAGATCACAAGTGCCTGTGGCTTTTTCCCCAGCCTCAGGTCTCTGTGCATGAATAGCAAGAAGTTCCCAGATGGTCCATTCAGGATATCCTCAGTGCAAATGATGTTTACTCATTCTCCATGTAAGAACCAAAAGGCTTCCATAGTGTAACTCTTTAAAAGAATTTAATAGTTTAAAAAAAAGTATTGCACTTACAATTTGCTGTATATGTAAAAGCGCCTCAGATAATATTCGAGCCGGCCGGCTCTCGATCGGCTCAAATAGAATGCCTCCACTCTGGATGAAGGAGCACAGGGGTCACCTTTGGGCAGCCACCTTGTCAGTATGGGGGGGGGAAGGGAGTGTTAGATATACTAGCAGATTTAAATACACTAACAAATTGGGGCCAAAGTCAAGCTAACACTTTTTTTAAGAAATTTCCTTTTGGTATAAAGGTTTTACAAAAATAAATAAAAGCTGATCATTGCAAACACCCCTGTCAGTGGTAAATTGGATTTAAAGTGTGTTATGATTAAGAACATCCTATTATGTGAAACGTGTTAACTGTCCTTTGAGTTTTGGTTGGAGTCATTTTATGCATTTTTTTATGTGAAAGAAGATTTCAATAAACTAAAAACTTCTTTAACTAGGACATTGTTGAAGTGCAGTCAACCTTTATCTCTTTATCCTCTTCCCACCTGCGCTATACCCGAAAGATGGCTACAATTTAATGTGGGTACAGTGTTGTATGACTGATGTCATTCAAAGAGTGACAGAACTGAAAGCTGAAAATTGCCCAGGGCAGGAAGGGGGTATAAGTGCCCAGTAAGCAAGTGGTTAAAGTATAACTAAAGGAAAAACGTTGTTTTAGTTTTAGAGTGGAGATGTTTTAATTGTTGTCTGTGTCCCCGTTAGGGAGATTCACCTTCTCTATTTGTCCTGTTTAAGTGCCCATTAAGCAAGTGGTTAAAGTGATTATAAGGGTTAGTTGTTTTCTTTTTAAATAACAAACATAATCATACTTACCTCCACTGTGCAGCTCAGTTTTGCACAGAGTGGCCCCCGACCCTGCTCTTCTGGGGTCCCCCGGCGGCTCTCGTGACTTCTCCCCACATCAGATAACTAGGAGAAGCGCTCTCCTGAGGGGGTTAACTTACGGGCGTGCTCCCTAGTCCGCCGAATGTATGACTCCTGTGTCATTGGATTTGATTGACAGCAGTGGGAGCCAATGGCTGCGCTGCTATCAATCTATCCAATCAAGAGCCGAGAACCCCGGGCAGAGAGACAGCGCGTCCCCGCCGGGTCAAGTTCCAGGGCTCAGGTAAGTAAAATGGGGGGGCTGGGGGGCCAGTCACTGCCAGGTTTTTTTTCACCTTAATGTATAGGATGCATAAGGTGAAAAAACACGAAGGTTTACAACCTCTTTAACTGAATGCCGTGGTCACGGATCGGACCAGCACCTGTTGATGTCCAGATGGGTGGATGGTTCACACACTCACATGGTGCGGTTTATCTGTTTCTTTAAGTGGTTGTGAACCTCAGACATGAAATCTGAACAAACCACATATTTCTATAGTGTTTACTTGCCTCTCTCAAAAGCATTAAGTATCATTTCTCTCTGCTGTCTCGTTCCTCTGCTATCTGTAGCTTCTTATGCAATCTCTATGCTGTATGTTCTTTATTATAAGCAACTGATGTATATTATTGAATTATTGTTACTCATTAATGTATTTGATCTTTATCATACAGTGTGATTCCTTCCTGACTATTCTCCCTGATGGAGGGACGTTTGTGTCCTGAAACGCGTTGGGCCGTCTGGACTATATGGAAATTCATCATCATTGTTATCTATTTTTAGTGGTTTGATATTTCATATTTGTATATATGTATATTTTGTTAAATCAATTATTTTGTATTTTTGTATTTTGTTGCTGTTAAAGTCCCAGTTTTTTGGGGGGTATCTCCTTTTCTAAATGATCTGTTATCTGTATAAGTCACTTCTGACAAATTTTCCTGACACCAAGAGATAAAAAGTTGACAGGGGAGGGAGCTCCAGCACACATGCTTGCTCTTTAATATTTACATTTTTATATTGCATATACATTGATCAGCCATAACTTTATGACCACTGACAGGTAAAGTGACTAACACTGATTACCTTTTTCTAATGGCATCTAAAAGTCAGTGGGATATATTAGGCAGCAAGTTAACATGTTGTTCCTGAAGTTGATGTATTCGAAGGAAGAAAAATTGGGCGTCACAGTATGTTGTGTATAGAGCTGCGTTGATGCAGTCTGGTCAGAGTACCCATCTTGTCCCATGTCCACAGCCAAAAGCGTCTACAATGGGCATGTGAACATCAGACCTGGACGACAGAGTAATGGAAGAAGATGGCCTGGTCTGAGGAATCACATTTTCTTTTGTAATGGAAGAAGGTGGCCTGGTCTGAGTAATCACGTTTTCTTTCGCAATGGAAGAAGGTGACCTGGTCTGAGGAATCATGTTTTCTTTCACAATGGAAGAAGGTGGCCTGGTCTGAGGAATCACGTTTTCTTTCGCAATGGAAGAAGGTGGCCTGGTCTGAGGAATCACGTTTTCTTTCACAATGGAAGAAGGTGGCCTCGTCTGAGGAATCATGTTTTCTTTCACAATGGAAGAAGGTGGTCTGGTCTGAGGAATCACGTTTTCTTTCACAATGGAAGAAGGTGGCCTCGTCTGAGGAATCATGTTTTCTTTCACAATGGAAGAAGGTGGTCTGGTCTGAGGATTTACGTTTTCTTTCGCAATGGAAGAAGGTGACCTGGTCTGAAAAATCACGTTTTCTTTCACAATGGAAGAAGGTGGTCTGGTCTGAGGAATCAAGTTTTTTTTCACATCATGCAGATAGCCGGGTGCGTGTAGGTGCAGAGATTGCACCAACATACACTATGGCAAGAAGGCAAGCTGGCAGAGGCAGTGTGATGCTTGGGGCAATGTTCTGTAGATATTCATGTAGATATTACTTGACATGTATCACCTACCTAAACATTGTTGCCAGTGCCAGGACAAGATCATCCAGCGCCCAGGGCAAAGATGTCAAAAGGCACCCCTCCACAAAATGTAGGAGCAAATTGTGTGTCAGCCAAGATCCCCTCCCTTCCCTCCAAAATACTTTGAGCACTAATCTGCACGTTTACCCGCAAGCATAAATTCCCTTTGCAAACCAAAATTCTCCCCAAACAAAATTTTCCCTCTTCTAGTACTTCTGCCAGCTTGTAGGTAGGCACTCTCAATGCCCACCCCCCCACCTCACATGATACCACAGCGCCCACGGCAGCCATCCCTCCTGCCCACCCCTTGTCCTGGCCCTGATTGTTGCTGATCAAGTACAGCCCTTCATTGAAATGGTATTCCCTGATGGCAGTGGCCTCTTTCAGCAGAATAATGCCCACTGTCACACTACAAAAATTATTCAAGAATGTTTTAGGAACACAACAACGAGTTGGAGGTGTTGAATGGCCTCCATATTCTTCAGATCTCAATTCATCAAGCATCTTTGGGATGTGCTGGAAAAACTAGTCTGATCCAAGGAGACCCCACCTCGCAACTTACCAGACTTAAAGGATCTGCCACTGACCGATTGGTGCCAAATACCACAATACACCTTCATAGGTCTAGTGGCATCCATACCTCAATGGGTGAGGGCTATTTTGTTGGCAAAAAGGGCTTTTTTGGTGGTAAATGGTGAACCACTCAATATTATACGGGTGGTCATAAAGGTATGGCTGATCGATATACATTCTTATGCTTTCTCTATCTAGTGTCTGTGCATAGGTTAATGCAGTCACTGATCACCAACTTCTTCTCACATAAGTAGTAAAGGAGTTAAAAGTCTTTGCTCAGTAAATTGCAGCTATGTGCTCTTTAAATACCCAATCATGTGCAGATAAAATAAAAAGGATTTTGCTTTCTCATGATTGGATAATCAACTCTTTTAGCAAATCAACCTCAGCCCCAGTCCATTGCTTTTAACTGGTAAGACCTGACTGGCACATTTGCATTGTGAGAGAAGATCAGCAAGTTACAATCACTGTGTAGGACTACTAAGCATTACACAAAGCCTGCACGAAAAAGCAAAACATGGCTGCCCCAATGCAAATATGTATTTAGAAACTTTACAAAGAAACAAGTATTTTAACACATAAACATGCACTGATGATTTACAATAAAGACCCCAGATAGTGGAAACTATTGTAATCTGGTAACTGTATGGGGTCAATACCTGTAACTATGATACTGAATAAGGCCTCATTCACACGGTCGTACTTTAGCATGTTTGCCAGCACAGGGATGCACAGGTGTTCTGTGGCAGACAGTGTGCATTTGGGGGTGTACAACAAGGATTAGTATACAGACATATCGGAATATACATCAGTCCCACGCTCTGCTTGTGTACTGAGACCGTCACCGCTAGGCAAAGCTGTTACTCAATTACTCTGTCATAGCTCCCAACTGTCCCTGATTTGCAACAATGTCCCTCTGTCCCTCTTTCCTCCTCATTTGTCCCTCATTTTGGTCTGATCTATAAAGTTATATATAAAATGTACTTTTTATCTTTCAAAAAGTGTTTTCCAGTGCTAAACCGTTCATCCAATCTCTAAAATTACATCAGCCGGCTCCGGGTTTCCTCTCCTCCAGCTGATCCCGTGTGTCTCTGTTACAAGTGCCGTACTCTGCCCACTCCCAGCACCTGCAGTCCTGCCCAACCACTTCACCGGGACTCAGCCCAGGCCAGCCCAGGAACGTCAGACGTCTGCAATCCCACCAATAATCTCTGTTACCGCTGGACTCTGCCCGCCCCCGGAATGTCGGCATATGCAGGGAAGTGCTCAAGTCAACCGAGAGATACAGGGAGTGCCCACGCTAAAGCTCCCCTGCCTGTCACATTAATGAAGCCAAATGCTGGCGAAATCAGGTTGGGGGTTATGCTGGCGTGCAGGGTGATTAGGGTGTGCCCAGGCACACTCAGCACACCCAGTGCGCACGCCTATGAGATAGGCAGAGCTTCTGCTTCCCACATAGCACACACTGGAGCTGAAATCCAATTCCCTTACAGCTACAATGTGCACAGTGTATAGCTAGCTACTGGTTGCAGTTCCGACATATAACATTACAAGGTAAGAACAGAGTTGCAGTAGCTAGCTATACACTATAAAATAAAGTAAATAGTAGCTCTAAACAATATAAATAAATAAACCCAGTGACAGGTGTTAGTGATCAACACTAATACATAAATAAACAACTAATAATAAAGTTTGTGCAAAAATAGTCCATAAATGAGAGTGGATTGTCTCAAACAAGGAAAGCTGAATATATCCTGATGTGAGATCTTCAAAGCTTTCACCACACTGCGTGCTCTCAGTGTTTCCACTCCCCTTCGGTTAAAAACTCACCAAATGACGATGCCTTGTACTCTCATGCTCGACAAAACAGCATAAACCCTCACAGGGTTAGGAATCCACCAATATCCAGACGTGACACCTGATATTATGGACTCTCCATATATAATGAAACAAAATGCTCCAGTTTTTCACGCTTGACGCTATACTGGAAGTGACGCTCAGAGGATTGCGATCTTTCGCTGGTGAGATTCAATTCACCTATGTTGTGTCCGCTGAGACCACATTACACCAATACTTGCTGCTGCAAGTGTATGCCTCTAGGCTTCATTGATTTGAGCTTATGTGAGTGCAATGTTTGAAGCTGTTTTAATAGAATAAACTTTTTACAATACTGCACTATTGGAGCGCTTTGTTTCATTATATATGGAGAGTCCATAATATCAGGTGTCACGTGTGGATATCGGTGGATATCTAACCCTGTAAGGATTCATGCTATTTTGCCGAGCATGAGAGTGCAAGGCATCGTCATTTGGTGAGTCTTTAACCAAAGGGGAGTGGAAACACTGAGCGCACGCGGTGTGGTGAAGGTTTTGAAGATCTCACATCAGGATAGATATATTCAGCTTTCCTTGTTTGAGATAATCCAGTCTCATTTATGGACTATTTTTGCACAAACTTTATTATTAGTTGTTTATTTATTAGTGTTGATCAATATCACCTGTCACTGGGTTTATTTATTTATACTGTTTAGCACTACCATTTAGTTTACACTGTAAATGCTTATTTACATTTATTTAATTTAAAGTTGTAGCTGTTAAACATTTTGGGTACTTTTGGCATAGTGGTGGTACTTGAAGAGTGGATGTACGGATCTTTTTGGACCAGTTTTGTTAGCTATACACTATGCACAACGGAGCTGTAAGGGAGTGGAATGGGGAGGAGGAACCCCTCCAAACCCCCCCCCCCCTCCAGATCGGGCATATTATTACCTCTGCTATTTGTGCTGGAGCTGAAGTTGTACTGACCTGATCCCCGCTGGCTCTCCTCTCCATGCCCTGTTATTGGAGCACTACAGATCCTGCCCACATAGGCAGTGCCCAAGCTGGCCAGTGCATTAAGACGGCCCTGGACCAGAGGAGACAGCCGGCCGGAGGAGGTGTTCCATTCCCAAACTGACTTCACTTCCTGTATTGGTTTCGGGTATCGGAGCATTTTCGCGAGTACCGATACTCATGAAAATGCTTAGTATTGGCACCGATAACGGTATCGGTGCGACCCTAGTTTAAACCATATGAAAAAAATCAGAACATTTTAAGTACCGTAGAGGGTTTGATATATTTTGTTTAGCTGTCACTTTTGCCACACTGCATGCCCGATACATAAAGGTAGAAACCATAAAAAAGGGGATTAATTATGGCTTTTGTTCACATGTTTGCCTGTTCAGTGCATCCCTGTGCAGGCAGTCGCATTCATGCAGGGGCCACAAAAACACAGTTGCTGCTCCCAATTTGACATTCCTGTGGATGTACAGACCCAAATGCGCTCCTGGGGAGCACGAGGTTTAACACCTACAGTTGATTTGAAAAAACATTACTATTTTTCTTTCACAACAAGGATTTTTTGGTGTTTTGGATCTCCTTTTTCACTTTAATTATAACTAAGTTTTGTGGATCACATGAATGGATTTTCATTGTTTAAATATCTGTTTATTTGCATATTCATTTTATTATCACAATAATGACAGCGCAACATTTTGCTTATTTTATCTGTTTTTTCATTTCATTTTTTTTGGTGTGTACATACATATGAGAGAAGCTGTTGGGTCATTTATTTATATTCATTGAATCACAGAGCTTTATTATTATTATTCTTTATACACTTCATACAAAGTGTTCATTGTTTTAACAGTTGTTGGTTTGCTAAGCAATCCCTATTTTAATGAAGTTCTTCTTTAAGGTAGGCTCAGACAAAGCTTTAGCTCTCTGTCTTTTTTCGGTGTGTGCAATAGACATAAAACATGTAATGGAAGCTTTTTTTCTTTTTTTTTGTCAATGATTGTGGTGAGGTTTATACGTGTTTTTGAGACTCTTGCTTGTGGCACAGCAATTAAAGTATATTTTATAGGTACAAAGAAGCCCACGATAGTTCTGAAGCACCTCAAGTGTGCAGTGTGTGGGTGGCACACGGGCCCCAAGGGAAAGGGGGCCCACTGTGCCCTGACACACACTGCCCACATAGAGTAAACCACAATAAGTCAACCACATTTTACTGGGGCCTGGCCCCAAGGGGCGGTACTATCATCCGTGAAACATTTTATAAATTTTTGGGGAACAGGCGGTGGCTGGGCCGCATTTGCCGATACTAATAATTATAGTCCCTGCCGTTGCCACCCACAGCCACTGGCAGCCCTGGCTGGTAGAGTAATATGCTCTCAGTAAATCCTGTGGGCAAATCTGTGCTGAGAATGGCTGTGTACAGATCGAATGTAATCCCATCGGCAACAGGTGGCAGAGAGCTTGCATGCAACTGGCATCATAGTTCTACTTAAAGCGGAACTTTACCCAAAAGTGGAAGTTCCGCTTTTCTGCCCCCCCCCCTCCTCTAACACCTTTGGACACAATTTATTTTGAGGGGGGGGGGGGTTTCCTAGTTTTGATAGGGACCTGCTTTCACTCCTGCTCAGATTGCCTAGGTGTTCGGAATAGATGTTCTCAGAGAAAGCTGTGGAATTCACAAAGCGCAGTACGGCTTTTCGTTTTTTGGGGGCCACTCAAGATCCTCTTTAAGAGGATCACTTTCACTTGTTTACCTTAAAGTATTTAATAGACTATTTTTAACTTAGAAATTAACCACTTGTGGACTAGCCGCCGCAGTTATACTGCGTCAGGTTGGCTCCGCTGTGCGAAATCATGCAGCTGTACGTGATCTTGCGAGGCCTGGATAGCAGGCGCGCGCACGCCCGCCGCAAGCTCCGTGAGTCTGACCGCGGGTCCCGTGGACTCGATGTCCGTGGGGATACCCGCGATCATTTCACGGAGAGGAAGAACGGGGAAATGCTAAAGTAAACAAGCATTTCCCGTTCTGCCTAGTGACACTGATCACAGCTCCCTGTAATCGGAGCAGTAATCAGTGTCCTGTCACACATAGCCCACCCACCCCCCCCCCCCCCCACAGTTAGAACACATTCCTAGAACACACTTAACCCATACAGCGCCCCCTCCTGGTTAACTCCTTCACTGCCAGTCACATTTACACAGTAATCAATGCATTTTTAATCGCACTGATTGCTGTATAAATGTGAATGGTCCCAAAATAGCGCCAAAAGTGTCCGATGTGTCTGCCATAATGTCACAGTCACGATAAAAATTGCTGCCATTACTAGTAAAAAAAAAATTATTAATAAAAATGCCATAAAACTATCCCCTATTTTCTAGATGCTATAACGTTTGCGAAAACCAATCAATAAACGCTTATTGCGATTTTTTTGTACCAAAAATATGTAGAAGAATACATATCGGCCTACACTGAGGAAAAAAAAAATTTTATATATTTTTTGGAGATATTTATTATAGCAAAAAGTAAAAAATATAGCTTTTTTTTCAAAATTGTTGCTCTTTTTTTGTTTATAATACAAAAAATAAAAACCGCAGAGGTGATCAAATACCACCAAAAGTAATCTCTATTTGTGGGAAATAAAGGGTGTCAATTTTGTTTGGGAGCCACGTCGCACGACCGCACAATTGTCAGTTAAAGCGACGCAGTGCCGAATCGCAAAAAGTGCTCTGGTCAGGAAGGGGGTAAATCCTTCCGGGCCTGAAGTGGTTAATTTTGAAAAATGTTAGGCATCCCTGCAGAGTTCAGTAGGAAACGATTATAATATATTTTGTATATATATAGTTGATGCACCCACAGTTATTAGATGGCTGCTGAATAGCATAGGGGTTGATTTACTAAAGGCAAATAGGCAGTTTCACTCTCCATGTGCAGTTGCTCCAGAACTTAGTAAATGAGGTAAAGCTTCACTTTGCAAAGAGTACCCCAATCATGTGCAAGGAAAATAAAAAGAACAGAGTTTTTGCTTGCACATGATTGGATGATGGAAGTCAGCAGAGCTTCAGCTCATTTACTAAGCTTTACTAAGCAAAGTGCACAGCCTATTTGCCTTTAGTAAATCAACCCTAATGCATAATCTACCAAAGGGTAAATTTAGTATTTGAGGTTGGAGATACACCACCTCCTTTAAATAGTTCAAAAATTACCAAGACAGGATTGGTGGCTGTGACCGATCACCTTGTTACCTGCAAGATTTTTTAAACCAAGTTAAAAAGGGTTAATCCCTTGGGATAGACCAACTGTTTTGATCTTCCCTGGTTTAAATGTATCATATTGATACCAAGTTAAAGAACATTGGTACTCTCAAAGAAGGAAGTGCTCAGGTGGCACAGTCCCTTTGAAGTTTGCTGCCAGCACATGATGTTTGCGTCTTTGGGAGGATATTAGTACCAGTCCATCAATTCGTTAACTTCTCACTATAACAGGGTGTGATTACAGGGTTATTAGTCCCCCCTCAATTTTGGCACACAGATACCTCATTGGACCTCTTGGCGGGCCCTGAGGATTCTTTAGAACCGTGATCATTTAACTGGGTGGTAATGTATTAAGGTCCTACAAAAGCTCCAGAAGCAGGGGCGGACTGACTATTCGGTCACTCGGGCACTGCCCGAGGGCCACGGGCCACTAGGGGGCCCCATCAGGGTTGCCAGCCTCAGTAAAACCAGGGACAGTATGTAAAAATCTGTGTTTTTTTTACATCTGTCTCTGAAATGTCCCAAGTTTATAGCTGCCCCACCTCTCCAGTACCTTCCCAGCCAATAGAAACATGTCTGTGTATACTGTGTGTACATGCATGTGTATACTGTGTGATTGTATAATGTGTGTGTGTATACTGTGTGGCCCCATAAACTCTGATTGCCTGGGGGCCCCATGATCTCCTATTGCCCGGGGGCCCCATGAGTTGTCAGTCCTGTCCAGAAAGAGCAACGATTGTGGTGAAACATATAGAGGCAACCATTCTTTTGTAATGTGACCACTGAGCTTTATTATGCTCTTTTATTATAGATAAAATTATTTCTCTCTTTTTTAAATTTGTCTGTTCAATAAAATTTATATTTTTGTAATATCAATTTCCATTGATTGTTTGCACCTTTAAACTCCAATCCTGTCTTGGTAATATTTGATAATCAACTAAAGGCAAAACGACTGGGCACTTTGCAAAGTGCCGTTGCACTCTGCAAGAGCGGTTGCTCCACAGCTTAGTAAATGAGCAGAAGCTCTGCTGACTTCCATCATCCAATCATGTGCAAGCAAAAATGCTTTTTTTTTTCCTTGCACGTGATTGGGTATTCTTTGCAAAGTGAAGCTGCACTTTCAGAGTGCACAGTCTATTTGCCTTTAGTAAATCAACCTCTCAATGACAACAGCAACATGTATACTCAAATGCTACTACATACTTTTTGTTCTGACCTAAATGATACACAGGGGTTGATTTACTAAAGGCAACTGCAATTTGCAAAGCGCACAGTCTATTTGCCTTTAGTAAATCAACCCCTGTCATTTAGGTCAGAACAAAAAGTATGTAGTAGCATTTGAGTATACATGTTGCTGTTGTCATTGAGAGGTTGATTTACTGATTTACTAGGCAACTGCAATTTGCAAAGCGCACAGTCTATTTGCCTTTAGTAAATCAACCCCAGAAAATGTATAGGTAGGTTTTCAACAATGAAAAAAAATATAGCTAGATTGGTTACTCTGATTTAGTTAAAAAATACAAAATGTTTAACTTATTCTTTCATAAAAAGAGTAGATCACTGCAAATCAATAAAATATAGATAGGTAGATAGTTATACTAACACAAGGGTGTGTGGTATGAATTCTGTGTGAATGTATTACGTGAGGTTGTGTATATATATATATATCTATATATAGATAGATAGATAGATAGATAATAGATAGATATCTGTCAATATAGATAGATATATCTATATATCTATATAGATATATCTATATATCTATATAGATATATCTATATATCTATATAGATATGTATATCTAGATCTATATAGATATAAATATATACCGTATATATATATATATATATATATATATATTATATATATATATATATATATATATATATATATATATATATATATATATATATATATATATATATTTATATATATATATTTATATATATATATATATATTTATAGATATATATCTATCAAATATTTAAATATATTTATAAATTTGGAAATGTTGGATAACTCACCTTACTGTCCTGATCCTTGTTTATTTTTTCCCTCTTGTGGTTGTCCTGAAATCTGCGTAGACTGAACTGTATTAAATCTGTTTATGTTTTCCAGATACAGGAGCAGATATCAATCCATCAACTTCCAGACCTGAGTGTAGCTTAGTCCATGTATCAGTGCTTTTAGTTTCCAATGGTGTACACAGGGCTCTGTTGGTAAAGTTATACCCCGCCCACTCTTACTAAAACAAAATTAATAGCATTAATGCTATTCAGGTATTACACAACCCCTGTGGCTGGAATGACATAGCATGTGTTCCATGTCCCCTCCTTCCTGTGTCTACTGTAGAGGCTTATACCCTTTCACTCTACATCGTTCATCTCATATTCAGTACTATTACGACATCTGTTTGTTTGTATCACATGTAGTCTGCAGATGCATTTATGTACAAAGGGAATTCCACCCAATTTAATGCAATAGATACAGCACTGAAAGACTTAGAGGGGATTATCAGCTCTGCGCCTGACTCCTTCAGTATTACGTATAAAGTGCATGGCTCATGGGATATGTCAGGTTAGAGAGTATTGATGAAAGTGCTAACATATGCCTGATTAATCTAATACACTCTAAAGCCCCATACACACGGTCGGACTTTTTCATGGATTCTGTCCGATCGGACAATGTTGTTGAAAAATCAGACCGTGTGTATGCACCATCGGACAGTGTACGTCGGATTGTCCGACGGACAAAGTCTTATCTCCTGCTGGAAAGATTTGCCGACAACACGGTCCGATCACACCAAATCCGATCGTGTGTACGGTTGTCCGACCGGACAAAGTGCTACGCATGCTCAGATCACATTACAAGACCAAAGCTATTGGCTACTAGCCTCTACGTAGTCCCGTCGTAGGCAACAAACGTCACCACGTTCAGAATGATCGGATTTTCCGACAACTTTGTCTGACCGTGTGTACGCAAAACCAACATCAGACAAAGTATGACGGACATGGTCCGACGGACCTGGTCCTCGGATAATCCGCGCGTGTGTATGGGGCTTAAAAGAGTATGTAGCACTGACCCCCGAAGGAGCTGCTGGTTTTATTTGGGCTTACCGTTACCTCACCTGTTGTAGCTCCGTCTTGGGGATCCCGTGGGAAGTAACCCAGAGAAAAGGTTGTGACACTGAATCCTCTTTCAGGGTTTTTATTCAGAAAAATAGAACACAGTCTCTCAATAAGGGTAGATGGTTTAGGGGTGAGTTTAGGTATTTAGATTGCAGGGTGAAGACATAAGATGAATCCAGAGATCAAACTGTTTCGCAACTGGATTCAGCACCCCCAGATAGGTCTCTCTCACTAGGCCTAGCAGCCGGTAGGATACTCTGTAAAGTCTCTGCCACAGACTTGTAGATTACACTTTAGATTAGATGAACTTTAAGTAACCGTCATACAGTACCAGGTTCTCTCAGCCGATCCATATGAGGGATGTTCCAGGTCGCGTCCTTTAACTAAGCCTCCAGGCTTCTTCCGAGAAGTCAGCCTTGCGCATGGCCTTCTCCTGAAAGGGTCCTCCCCTGGGGTACAGTTGCTGGGCCTCTCCATTCTGTTGAGATGGCACCGGACCATCCTTGGATCAGTAGGCTTTGAAAGCAAGCCCCGAGACACAGGATGGTGGTTCCGCACCCCAGGCCAGGAGGGCCATGAGGCTGGGTCAGGAGGACCCCCAGAACCACACGGACAGCAAAGAAGTTATTTCGGTCACATGGTGTCGGTACCTTAAATACCACCCCCCAGAAGGCACAGCGGGAGAGCACTCCCACTGGGCTGGTTCATAGAGTCAAGTGGCACTTAATGCATCCAGTTAGACTGCTTTCTACTCTTGCCGGCGGTGACAGCGACACCTACGGTCAAGGAGAACCCAGTGCAACCCAGCTAGACTGGTACTGAAACCATAAATTTAGAAGAATTATCCTGAAGCCCAACTGTGGCTTCAGACAACTTCATTTTCAAAAACAATAGCGCCTGCTCGTCAGGAGCCAGCGCTACAGGTAGAATGGTGTCCATTGTCCCTGGTTTGTGGAACCAGTCCCAAGAAAATCACAAATACTGTAAAAACATTATGTACAGGTTATGTGCTTCGTTGAGTTTGTATTATCTCGTTTTTAAAAATTCTAAAAATTAAAATAACAAACATGTCATACTTACCCGCTCTGTGCAATGGTTTTACACAGAGCAGTCCCAATCCTCTTCTTCTGGGGTCTCCCATTGGCGCTCCAGACTCCTCCTCTTTGCTTTCCATGGGGGCATCTGTGTGGGCTTGCTCCTGAGCTGCCCTTTCGGCGTCTATTGCCTAAAGCCGGGGGTGGGGGAGCTGCAGTTACAAACTGTACAGGAGCTCTGAGAACTGATTGGAGGGAAAGGACACATCACACAGAGACAGGGCTGAGGCTGTCAATCACAGGATGTGTGCTGGAGCTCCCTCCCTTGTCAACTTTTTATCTCTTGGTGTCAGAAAAACCTGTCAGAAGTGATTCATACAGATAGCAGATCATTTAGAAAAGGAGATACCCCCCAAAAACTGGGACTTTAACAGCAACAAAATACAAAAATACAATATAATTTATTTAACAAAATAACAAAATATACAAATATGAAATATCAAACCACTAAAAATAGATAACAATGATGATGAATTCCCATATAGTCCAGACGGCCCAACGCGTTTCAGGACACAAACGTCCCTCCATCAGGGAAAATAGTCAGGAAGGAATCACACTGTATGATAAAGATCAAATACATTAATGAGTAACAATAATTCAATAATATACATCAGTTGCTTATAATAAAGAACATACAGCATAGAGATTGCATAAGAAGCTACAGATAGCAGAGGAACAAGACAGCAGAGAGAAATGATACTTATAGCTTTTGAGAGAGGCAAGTAAACACTATAGAAAAATGTGGTTTGTTCAGATTTCATGTCTGAGGTTCACAACCACTTTAAGAAACAGATAAACCGCTCCAGATGAGTGTGTGAACCATCCACCCATCTGGACATCGACAGGTGCTGGTCCGATCCGTGACCACGGCATTCAGTTAAAGAGGTTGTAAACCTTCGTGTTTTTTCACCTTAATGCATCCTATACATTAAGGTGAAAAAACACCTGGCAGTGACTGGCCCCCCAGCCCCCCCATTTTACTGGCGCCTCCATCCTAACGAAGGGAAACAGGCAGTGGAGCCTTGCGGCTTCACTGGCCGTTTCCTACTGTGCATGTGCGAGTCGCACGGCGATTTGTGAATGGCCCAGTTGTGTTCTGGGACACACACATGTCCCAGAAGGCAACAGGGCCGCTCATCGAAGAGGTGGAAGCGCAGCGGAATAGGAAGAGGCAGATTAAGAAGACTGCCTAGCAACAGCGTTTCAGGTAAGTGAAACATTTTTTTTATTTTTATTTTTTTATTTTATTAATGCAATTTTTTTTTTTGGGTGGCCCTTTTTTGGAACCATTGTTTGAACTATTGCTTTGAGCCATATAACCTTGTGGAACATTCACCTAGTAACATTTCGGAGCTGATTGGACACTTGGAGGCAGGGCCGGGACAAGGGGTGGGCAGGAGGGGCGGCTGCCCCTGGCGCAATGGTATATTGCAGGGGTAGGGGGCACCCTGAGCCTAACCCTAAGGGCAAGGGGGGCGCAGTTTGGCATCTTTGTCCTAGGCACTGCATGACCTTGTCCCGGCACTGCAGCATTGAGTTATATGGAGAGTTCATTTCTCAGTGGTGTCTGATGTATTGAAAACATCTTACTAGTCAACATTTTGGATCACATCTTTTATTCAGCGCAGCTATTTCTTTTTTATTCTGTTATAAGGAGTGCGTTACTGTCCAGACAACCAGTGCACTATTTTTGCACTTTACGTTGTGTTTTCATTATTTATCCAGCATTGAGTTATATGGAGAGTTCATTTCTCAGTGGTGTCTGATGTATTGAAAACATCTTACTAGTCAACATGGATCACATCTTTTATTCAGCGCAGCTATTTCTTTTTTATTCTGTTATAAGGAGTGCGTTACTGTCCAGACAACCAGTGGAAATCAGAGGGAAAAAAAGCTTTAAAAAAGAAGACAAGCACAAGAAAAATTGAGGTTCAATATATCTGCTTAGTGTGGCCACGTCCTTTGGAATCAAAGAAAAAGATGTTTCCTCATTGTAAAAATGGGACTTTAGAGGCTCAAAGAGTGTACAAGTATACTTGTTTTTTAAAAGGTCAAAATGTATTCATTATCAAAAGAGTATACAATTTTGAAAATAGCGTTCATTAACATCTACATGATGCATACGTTTATATGTAGATGTTAATGAAAACTATTTTGTGAACACTGTGTGGTTTTCTAAAGAAGAAGACTAGTGCAGCCCCCCACATCTGATGATTGATAAGCTTCAATAGATTACATTTTTCATTTTGGGTATAAAGAGGTATTAAAAGTTTGGCTTTTTTTTTAAATAACAACCATGTCATAATTACCTGCTCTGTAGTTTTGCACAGAGCCACCCTGAACCTCTTCTTCTCGGGTCCCCTGCTGGCGCTCTTGGCTTCTCCCCCTTGATCAGTGCCCCCAATAGTAAGCCGCTTGCCATGGGGGCACTGGTGCGTGCTCGCTCCCAAGCCCTGCTCTATGCATCCATAATACACATGGGGGGGTGTTTACTAAAGGCAAATAGACTGTGCACTTTGCAATTGTAGTGTGTAGTTGCTCTGGAGCTTAGTAAATGGGCAGAAGCTCTGCTGACTTCCATCATCCAATCATGTGCAAGCAAAAAAGCATTTTTTTTACATTTTCCTTGCACGTGATTGGGTATTCTTTGCAAACTGAAGCCTTACCTCGTTTACTAGGCTCTGGAGCAATTGCACTTGCCGAATGCAACTGCACTTTGTCAAGCGAACAGTCTATTTGCTTTAAAGCGGGATTCCACCCTAAAGTGGAACTTCCGCTTTTCGGAACCCTCCCCCCCTCCGGTGTCACATTTGGCACCTTACGCGTGTCCCGGCAGACAGCGCTGACGATTCTCATTGCGCTGCGCGACTTGCGCATGCGCAGTAGGGAACCGGGAAGTGAAGCCACTTCCTAATTCCCTCACTGAGAATGGCGCTGGCAGCAGCAGAGAGCCGATCGATTGATCGGCCTCTGCTGCCCACATCGCTGGAACCTGTGACAGGTAAGTGTCCATTTATTAAAAGTCAGCAGCTGCAGTGTTTGTAGCTGCTGGCTTTTAATTTTTATTTTTACATGTACCGTCCCGCTTTAAGTAAATCAACCCTATAGAGCAGTGATGGCGAACTTTGGCACCCCAGATGTTTTGGAACTACATTTCCCATGATGCTCAACTACACTGCAGAGTGCATGAGCATCATAGGAAATGTAGTTCCAAAACATCTGGGGTGCCAAGGTTCACCATCACTGCTATAGAGCCACGTCTCGGCTCCGCCTCCCCGCTCTCTCCTAAGAGGCTCGCTGGCTGTGATTGCCAATGGCTCCCTCTGCTGTCCCCGCCAATGAGGAGAGGGAGTCCTGGGACAGCAGAGGCTCTGGTGCACGTCGCTGGATCGAGAGGGGGCTCAGGTAAGTATTAGGGGGGCTGTGGGGGGAGCAGCACACAGACGGTCCTTTACCTTTATGCATAGAATGTATGAAGGTAAAAAAAGCCTTCAGCCTTTACAACCAATTGAATACTGCTTCAGAACCTGACAAGTAAACACGCATCTAGACAAAATATTCAGCAACAACTCAAGCTTTTTACCAGAAATGCAGAGACATGGTGTACACACAGATGGAATTACTTTAGGTCATAAAACAAAGTCTCTAGCAGGAATCAGACAGGAAGTGATCAATTACTCGGAGTCGTACTTGCTCTCAGTTTTCAGCACTTTGCCTGTAAAGTAATCCGGTGGCCCCTTATTTTTTTCATTTTAGTTTATTAGTCAGACATATCATCTGACTAATAAACTCGTCCCATCATTGATTTCACTTCCACTTTATTTCACTATATTTCCTATAATCCGATGTATCAGAACAGAAACAAGTCTGAACTCAGCAAAGTTTACTGCCAGACACATTGCTTACCAGAAGCTGCACCTAGATTCTTACCATTTCCTAGCTCCTAGGATATCTGTACTGTCCTGACATTTTTGGGCCTCAGGCTGTCAGTACATGATCTATTGAAGATTGATCAATTGTCAAATATATATACACCATAGTTTGTGGACTCTATAACTTTCCTACTGACTAATATATACACTGACTAAATCATATAAATAAAAATCACCACTGCAACACTCATTATTGATTTCACTTTCACTTTATTTCACTATATTTCCTATAATCCGATGTATCAGAACAGAAACAAGTCTGAACTCAGCAAATTTTACTGTAACATGCCAGACACATTGCTTACCAGAAGCTGCACCTAGATTCTTACCATTTCCTAGCTCATGTAATAAACCCTATCACACATCAAAACTGACACATCTATAACTGAATACATATTGTTCATAAATAACATGGAATCGTGTTTTTTTCCAAGACCATATCAGTGCTTCTTACTGATCTACACAGATAATCTGGGATTAGAGTTGATGATAAGATATGTATACAGAGGCCATCGAGATGATATACCAGTCTGAGTTTGTATTCCATTTGCTTTGTGTGTTATATTCTCATCCATACTGTAGAAGACTGTGTACTGCTTCTGTTTTCATAACCGAAATGAATTATTCCTAAAGTGACCCACAAGGCCGTACAATACAGTGCTAAGGCAGGATAGTACAAAGGGATCACTGTCACTCTTTTATCCAAACTGTGCAGGACCTCCTTAACCGATTCAGCCCCGGAAGATTTTACCCCCTTTCTGACCAGAGCACTTTTTGCGATTCGGCACTGCGTCACTTTAACTGACAATTGCGCGGTCTTGCAACGTAGCACCCAAACATAATTGGCCTTTTTTTTTCCCCACAAATAGAGCTTTCTTTTGGTGGTGTTTGATCACGTCTGCGGTTTTAATTTCTTGCGCTATAAACAAAAAAAGAGCTAAAATTTTGAAAGAAAATCAAGATTTTTTTCTTTTTGCTATAATAAATATGCCCCAAAAATATATATATAAAAAAATGTTTTCCATTGTTTTGGCCGATATGTATTCTTCTACATATTTTTGGTAAAAAAATAAATAAAATTGCAAATTGCAAAAGCGTATATTGATTGGTTTGCGCAAAAGTTATAGTGTCTACAAAACAGGGAATAGTTTTATGGTATTTTTATTATGCCATAAAACTGGCATAATATCAAGTAAAGAATGCAGGATTTTCCTCAGCAAGCTGAAAGGACAATAGTGTCTGTAACAATGTCTCTGTATCTGAATGGCCTTGTGTCCTGTGGCACTACAGGTGTCAGCAAGGTGGCTAAGAGCAATGATGTCTGTATACAGTGTTCATAAAGCCGGATGGGCAAAGTAAAACAACTATGTCTGTGTGCAGTGTCCTTGTTTCCTGCAAATGGGCAAGTGCCCACTCACCAAATCCTGCAGTCACCTTACACTGGAAAGCTTCACACTGTCAGTGTGCCTGGATATGCACCTGATCCCCTCTCTCAGGCTGGATGTTCCTGACTGGCTGTGGAACTTGTAAATAAGTTGTGGAATGAACCAGGAGGCAACACCTCTCCCCTCTCTTCCCCTGCCTCGTGGTAACTAAACTTCCCCGAGGCAAACAAAATGGAGTCTTAAAGTGGTTGTAAAGTGCCAGAGCCGCGATACCCAGAAGTCACTCCGGGATAGATAGTTCGGTTAGAGGAGGGGAACGAGGACCGCTTCGGGGGCTTCGATCTCAGGTAAATAATTCATAATGAGCTAATATGCTATGCTTACTAGCTCATTATGCCTTTGTCTTGCAGGGGTTATTTTTTTTTATTTATGAGGCTTTACTTCCTCTTTAAGTTCCTTTTCTCCCAGGCATGCTGGGTTCTTTAGTTCCTGCCCCCATATAAGCCTATGGGGCCATTTGGTATAGGGACTACATGTCCTAGAATGCTTTTCTGCTGCTGCTACTCATTGGCTCTCTCCCCCTGCCAATAGGGATGTATGGGAGGGAGCAGATTGGGTGGCCGTAGCTGTGCGAGCGCCGCTAGCATTCACAGTGTCAGTGAAGAGGCGAGGGAGGGGAGAATAGCCCCTGAAGGAGCTGACAAGTGGCTCTCCCCCTTTGGAGAGCCTGTGTCCATTCCAGCGGCGGCAGGTGGGAATTGTGGGCACCGCGCTACACGCTATACTAAATTATTTTGGAAAAAACAATAACACAACAATTGATATAACCCTATTATTTCTTCATACCTGTTACCTAAGGGGAAAAAAACTTTACTTCCCATTTTATAGGTTTTCTGTCTGATTTTCCTTCACTTCCTATCCTTGTGACTCTCATACAAGAACTGAGGGTGTGAGAGTCATCAGAACAAGAAGGCACTAAAATCAATAAAAAAGATTGTCAAAAGTTGTAACCCTTCTTCACTCTATTAAAAATGTGTTTTAGTTTTGTCTCTGTCACTACTGGAGAAATATATCCAGTTACTTCCAGTCCTAACAGGAAGTGAGGGAATATTATCAGAATAAAGACAACAATAAAACCTGAGGTCCTGATCCCTCCCCACTTCACCATCTGGCACAATCTGATCCACCGGACACAGCCAATGAGCGATCAGTGTACCGGCTTGCTGCTGTGACCAATCACAGCAGATCACATGACAGTTGTAAACAATGGATGGCTTCCTTTTATGTCATCCATTGTGTACAATTGTGTTGTTAGCTGTGATTTGTCAATGTGATCACATGATACAGACAGGGCCAATCACAGCCCATTTGTACCATTTGATTAGCTCTGGACAATCACAACAAAACGATCAGAATAAATCATTTTCATTCAGTAAAATGTTTGCTTATACAATGCAATTCACTGCTATAAGCAAACATAGTGTATAAAAAAAAATGTGATCACCTCCCCAGAGTAGAACAATGTTACTATGGTAACAGTGTGTAAAAAAAAAATTGTGAAAAAAACATAAGAAAAAAGAAATTGAAAAACAAGTTTCCTTTTTTTTTTCATACTGTTGCCAGTCAGTGTCCCTGATAACCACCACACCAGTTATGCGATGATGCTCTGCTGCACTGGTGAAATTATGCAACAAAAAAAAAGCTGTGAACATTCTTTTTTAGATTTTTTTCATTTTCCAAACAATTATGCCAAAAAATACATCTTCAAAAAACCCACCATACCTCTTACTAAATACCTTGGAGTGTCTACTTTCCAAAAAGGGGTCATTTGGGGGATATCTGTACTGTCCTGACTAGGGATGAGCCGAACACCCCCCGGGTTCGGTTCGAACCAGAACCTTCGAACGGACCGAAAGTTCGCGCGAATTTTCGAACCCTATACGTTATAATGGACGCGAACGTTCGAAATCAAAAGTGCTAATTACAACGGCCAATATGCATGTTAATGTCATAAAACAGGTTTGGGGACCCGGGTCCTGCCCCAGGGGACATATATCAATGCAAAAAGAACTTTTAAAAACTAACGTTTTTTCGGGAGCAGTCATTTTAAATGATGCATAAAGTGAAAAAAAAAAGTGACATTTTCCTTTAAATATGGTACCTGGGGGGTGTCCAAAGTATGCCTGTGAAGTGGCATGTGTTTCCCGTGTTTAGAACTGTCCTTGCACAAAATGACATTTGTAAAGGAAAAAAAGAAGCCATTTAAAACCACTTGCGGCTTTAGGTTTGATCTTAAGTAGAATCTGAACAGGTACATTATGAAGTGTAGCTCCATCCCAAAAAAATCTATTTTTAAGCTTTTTGGAGAACATAGGGAGGGGTTATCACCCCTGTAACATTTGCTGTCTTTGCACATCTGTTCAGAACATGTCACCTCACTTTCCGTCCCAATGACAAATGTTTTTGGAAAAGTGGGGTTTTTAATTGAAACAAGGATTGGTGATAAAGTATCAGTAGAGAGGAGATACCTTTTTCCCAAATTAAATCTAACAGGATAGAATTTCCCTTCCTAGGGGTAGATTTCCTCTCACTTCCTGTTTTCTCTTTCCATTTGCAAGTAGGAGTCGTTTGTAAGTTTGGATGTTTGAAAGTAGGGGCCTGGCGTATATACTCTGCAGAAATTTGCCCTATTAGATGTTGGTGTAGCCACAAGACTGGTATGCACAGGAATGGGCCCTGCTGTGAGTTAATAGATCAAGATTTGTAATTGCATGCACCTGTTGAACAGGGCAGAAAAATTGGGGGTGGTGGTGGTGGTGGTGGTGGACGGTTTTGCCACAAGACTGTAAGCTCTCACAGTTACTCTTGGTGGGCGCAGGAATGGGCCCTGCTGTGAGTTATTAGATCAAGATTTGTAATTGCAAGCACCTGATGAACAGGGCAGAAAAATTGGGCCTTTGGCGGTGGTGGTGGACGGTGTTGCCACAAGACTGTAGGCCCTCATAGTTACTCTTGGTGGGCGCAGGAATGGGCCCTGCTGTGAGTTATTAGATCAAGATTTGTAATTGCAAGCACCTGATGAACAGGGCAGAAAAATTGGGCCTTTGGCGGTGGTGGTGGACGGTGTTGCCACAAGACTGCAGGCCCTCATAGTTACTCTTGGTGGGCGCAGGAATGGGCCCTGCTGTGAACTATTAGATCAAGATTTGTAATTGCACGCACCTGATGAACAGGGCAGAAAAATTGTGCCTTAGGCACTGGTGCTGGTGCCACAACACTGCAACCCCTCACAGAGACTGTACTTGGAGCACAGCAGTCACACGTGTTGCGAAGCATTTTTTTAAAAAATTGTAAGTACACGCCCCTGTTAAACAGTGGCTGAAAAATTGTGCCTTAGGCACTGGTGCTGGTGCCACAACACTGCAACCCGGCCCTCACAGATACTGTACTTGGAGCACAGCAGTCACACGTGTTGCGAAGCATTTTTTAAAAAAATTGTAAGTACACGCCCCTGTTAAACAGGGGCTGAAAAATTGTGCCTTAGGCACTGGTGCTGGTGCCACAACACTGCAACACGGCCCTCACAGAGACTGTACTTGGAGCACAGCAGTCACACGTGTTGCGAAGCATTTTTTTTTAAAAATTGTAAGTACACGCCCCTGTTAAACAGGGGCTGAAAAATTGTGCCTTAGGCACTGGTGCTGGTGCCACAACACTGCAACACGGCCCTCACAGAGACTGTACTTGGAGCACAGCAGTCACACGTGTTGCGAAGCATTTTTTTAAAAAAATTGTAAGTACACGCCCCTGTTAAACAGGGGCTGAAAAATTGTGCCTTAGGCACTGGTGCTGGTGCCACAACACTGCAACACGGCCCCCACAGAGACTGTACTTGGAGCACAGCAGTCACACGTGTTGCGAAGCATTTTTTTAAAAAATTGTAAGTACACGCCCCTGTTAAACAGGGGCTGAAAAATTGTGCCTTAGGCACTGGTGCTGGTGCCACAACACTGCAACACGGCCCTCACAGAGACTGTACTTGGAGCACAGCAGTCACACGTGTTGCGAAGCATTTTTTTTAAAAATTGTAAGTACACGCCCCTGTTAAACAGGGGCTGAAAAATTGTGCCTTAGGCACTGGTGCTGTGGCATGGATCATTGAGGAGGAGGAAGAGGATAGTCAGTGAACATAAGAGGACAGTCACTCAGCATCAGCATAGGCAGTCTTGAAGGGATGTGACATTAAAAATTATTCGGTTATATCCGCCTCAGGTGCCTGGTAGCTGGTGGTGATCCAAGACTGATTCATTTTGATGAATGTCAGTCGATCAACCGAGGCGGTGGACAGGCGCACCCTATGATCAGTCACAAATCCTCCAGCAGCACTGAATGTGCGTTCGGAAAGAACGCTGGAGGCAGGACAGGCCAGTAGCTCAATTGCATACTGTGCAAGCTCTGGCCAGTGATCCATCCTCAGGACCCAGTAAGCCAGAGGATTTTCGGTGGGAAAGGTGTCCAAGTCTGACCTTGCCCCAAGGTATTCCTGCACCATGTATATCAGACGCTGGCGATGGTTGCTGGAACCGATCATACCTTGGGGCTGCGGACTAAAAAATTGTCTGAACGCATCGGTCAGACGTCCACCTTCCCCACCGCTCCTTCTGCCACTGACCGAAGCCTCAGCAACTCGTCGCCCAGGACCAGGAGTTTGTAGCCTCCCAGTTTCTGGGAACGCGTTGCACAGACCTTTCTGCAAGGCCTCCCTGAGATGTCTCATCCTCTGCTCCCTCTGCGACGGCAAGATAAGGTCCGCAACCTTACCCTTGTACCGCGGATCAAGGAGAGTGGCCAGCCAGTAATGGTCCCTCTCCTTGATCCGAAGAACACGAGGATCCTTCCGCAGGCTTTGCAGGATCAGGGAGGCCATGCAGCGTAGGTTAGCTGAGGCATTCGGTCCGGAGTCTTCTGGGTCACTGAGGATGACATGATCGCCAGCCACCTCCTCCCAGCCACGTACAAGTCCACTGGCTTGTTGGGACTGTACATCATCCCTAAAAGACTGCTGCTGCTGATGCTGAGTGCCAGGCTCCACCTCCATGCTCACACAATCCTCCTCCTCCCTCCTCCTCCTCCTCCTCCTCATCCTCTTCCTGTGTGATGGGTGGGACAGAAGGAACACTGTCCGGATAAAGGGGGCCTTGAGAGGCAAGGAAGTCCTCCTCTTCCTGCCTCTGTTCTGCCTCAAGTGCCCTGTCCATTATCCCACGCAGCGTATGCTCCAACAGGTGGACAAGAGGGACAGTGTCACTGATGCATGCACTGTCACTGCTCACCATCCTCGTGGCCTCCTCAAATGGTGAGAGGACAGTGCATGCATCCCTGATCATGCTCCACTGACGTGGGGAAAAAAAACCAAGCTCCCCTGACCCTGTCCTGGTGCCGTAGTCGCAAAGGTACTCATTGATGGCCCTCTGCTGCGTGTGCAGTCGCTGCAGCATGGCCAACGTTGAGTTCCACCTGGTGGCATGTCAGATATTAGGCGGTTCTTGGGCAGGTTCAGCTCCTTTTGCAGCTCAGTCAGCCGAGCACTGGCATTATAAGATCGGCGGAAATGCACACAGACTTTCCTGGCCTGCCTCAGGACATCCTGTAAGCCTGGGAACCTGCCCAAGAACCGCTGCACCACCAGGTTGAGGACGTGAGCCATGCAGGGCACATGGGTGAGCTGCCCCTGTCGCAGGGCGGAGAGGAGGTTGGTGCCATTGTCAGAAACGACCATTCCTGGCTTAAGCTGACGTGGCGTCAACCACCTCTCGGCCTGCCCCTGCAGAGCTGCCAGAACCTCTGGCCCAGTGTGGCTCCTGTCCCCCAAACACACCAGCGCAAGCACGGCATGGCATCTTTTTGCCTGCGTACTTGCGTAGCCCCTTGTACGCCTACGGAGCACCGCTGGTTCCAAGGACAGAGCACTGGAGGAAGAAGAAGAGGAGGGGGTGGAGGAGAGAGGTGTGTCACAACCAGTAGCAGTAGTCGCGTTTTGGAGGCGTGGTGGCGGAACAACCTCCAACACTACTGCACCTTGTCCTGCATCCCTCCCAGCTGCCAATAGAGTGACCCAATGGGCCGTGAAAGAAAGGTACCGTCCCTGTCCATGCCTGCTGGACCATGAGTCAGCGGTAATATGCACCTTACCGCTGACCGCCCTGTCCAGCGAGGCATGGACATTGCCCTCCACATGCCGGTAGAGAGACGGAATCGCCTTCCGCGAGAAAAAGTGGCGTTTGGGAACCTGCCACTGAGGAACCGCACATTGAACAAACTCACGGAAGGGGGCCGAGTCTACCAACTGAAAAGGCAGCAGTTGAAGTGCTAGCAATTTAGCAAGGCTAGCATTCAACCGCTGGGCATGTGGATGGCTGGGAGTGTACTTCTTTCTACGGTCCAGCAGCTGGGGCAGGGAAATTTGCCTGCTGCATTCGGACGTCGGTGTACTGCAAGTACTTGGTTGTGACACACCGAATTCTACACCTTCAGTCCTCTCAGAGCAGCTTTCAGAGAGGACTGAAGGTGTAGTGGGGATGGAGATCCCAGCTGAGGAGGAGCAAGGAGAGGTCCGCTTAGTTCTTTGTGTGGGTCTTTTATTTGTGCCTGCCAACGAGCTGCATGGCAGGTCGCCATATGTCTGGTCATGCTTGTCGTGCCCAAGCGGCTGATGTTTTGGCCACGCGAGATACGCTTGAGACAAATATTGCAAATAGCAGTGGTGCGATCTGCTGCACTCGTCTCAAAAAAGGCCCACACCAAAGAACTTTTCTGATAACGTGCAGAGGCAGCGCCCTGCACAGGCGGAGCTCTGCGGTGTTGTACAGTTGCTGTGCTGGCCTCTACCTGGCCTCCAGGGGGCATCCTGCCTCGTTGGACATGTGACGCCGCATCCTCCTCCTCCTCGTCCTCCTCCTCATCCTCTCTCCCTTGAGGCACCCACGTGGAGTCAGTGACCTCATCATCCCCTCCCTCTTCACCACTAGAGCAAACCTGGCAGTAAGCTGCAGCTGGTGGAACTGTACTGCCAGATTCCTCAAGCTGGGTATCGTCATCCGAGCCTTCGAATCGTTGGGCATCCTCCTGGAGCATGTACCCAACACTGTGCTCAAAGAGTTCGGGGGACTCCTCAGGAGGACATGGTGGGTCTAGGGAAGGGGTGGCTGATGATGCTCTGTCAGTACCCTGAGCCTGGGTGAGAGAGGATGAGGAGGATGAGGAGGGCTTGGTCATCCATTCTACCAAGCCTTCAGCATGATGCGGCTCCACATGTCCAGCTGCCGAAAACAAAGACGCGCGTGTCCCATGGCCACGTGCTGATGACGATGCACGACCACGTCCACGTCCACGGCCACGTCCACTAGAAACAGAGCCTGCCTGCCCTGTGTTCTTGGCTCTGCACGCTCTGCCTCCCCTTGGCGGTCTTCCAGCCATTGTAGTCGGTAGTCCTGTGGGTGCTGCTGAGAAGAAAATATAGGAGCTCTGTGTGATGCCACTAACACACTAGAAGTCCTATGGGTGCTTCTGCAAAGAAAATAGAGGAGCTCTGTGTGATGCCACTAACACACTAGAAGTCCTATGGGTGCTTCTGCAAAGAAAATAGAGGAGCTCTGTGTGATGCCACTAACACACTAGAAGTCCTGTGGGTGCTTATGCAAAGAAAATAGAGGAGCTCTGTGTGATGCCACTAACACACTAGAAGTCCTGTGGGTGCTTATGCAAAGAAAATAGAGGAGCTCTGTGTGATGCCACTAACACACTAGAAGTCCTGTGGGTGCTGCTGAGAAGAATATATAGGAGCTCTGTGTGATGCCACTAACACACTAGAAGTCCTATGGGTGCTTCTGCAAAGAAAATAGAGGAGCTCTGTGTGATGCCACTAACACACTAGAAGTCCTGTGGGTGCTGCTGAGAAGAATATATAGGAGCTCTGTGTGATGCCACTAACACACTAGAAGTCCTATGGGTGCTTCTGCAAAGAAAATAGAGGAGCTCTGTGTGATGCCACTAACACACTAGAAGTCCTGTGGGTGCTTCTGCAAAGAAAATAGAGGAGCTCTGTGTGATGCCACTAACACACTAGAAGTCCTGTGGGTGCTTATGCAAAGAAAATAGAGGAGCTCTGTGTGATGCCACTAACACACTAGAAGTCCTGTGGGTGCTTATGCAAAGAAAATAGAGGAGCTCTGTGTGATGCCACTAACACACTAGAAGTCCTGTGGGTGCTGCTGAGAAGAATATATAGGAGCTCTGTGTGATGCCACTAACACACTAGAAGTCCTATGGGTGCTTCTGCAAAGAAAATAGAGGAGCTCTGTGTGATGCCACTAACACACTAGAAGTCCTGTGGGTGCTTCTGCAAAGAAAATAGAGGAGCTCTGTGTGATGCCACTAACACACTAGAAGTCCTGTGGGTGCTTATGCAAAGAAAAGAGAGGAGCTCTGTGTGATGCCACTAACACACTAGAAGTCCTGTGGGTGCTTATGCAAAGAAAATAGAGGAGCTCTGTGTGATGCCACTAACACACTAGAAGTCCTGTGGGTGCTTATGCAAAGAAAATAGAGGAGCTCTGTGTGATGCCACTAACACACTAGAAGTCCTGGGGTGCTTATGCAAAGAAAATAGAGGAGCTCTGTGTGATGCCACTAACACACTAGAAGTCCTGTGGGTGCTGCTGAGAAGAATATATAGGAGCTCTGTGTGATGCCACTAACACACTAGAAGTCCTATGGGTGCTTCTGCAAAGAAAATAGAGGAGCTCTGTGTGATGCCACTAACACACTAGAAGTCCTGTGGGTGCTGCTGAGAAGAATATATAGGAGCTCTGTGTGATGCCACTAACACACTAGAAGTCCTATGGGTGCTTCTGCAAAGAAAATAGAGGAGCTCTGTGTGATGCCACTAACACACTAGAATCCTGTGGGTGCTGCTGAGAAGAATATATAGGAGCTCTGTGTGATGCCACTAACACACTAGAAGTCCTGTGGGTGCTTATGCAAAGAAAATAGAGGAGCTCTGTGTGATGGGACTAACACACTTCAAGTCCTATAGGTGCTTCTGGGAAGAAAATATAGCTCTGTGTGTGTAATGGGACTAACACACTTCAAGTCCTATAGGTGCTTCTGGGAAGAAAATATAGCTCTGTGTGTGTAATGGGACTAACACACTTCAAGTCCTATAGGTGCTTCTGGGAACAAAATATAGCTCTGTGTGTGTAATGGGACTAACACACTTCAAGTCCTATAGGTGCTTCTGGGAACAAAATATAGCTCTGTGTGTGTGATGGGACTAACACACTTCAAGTCCTATAGGTGCTTCTGGGAAGAAAATATATAGCTCTGTGTGTGTAATGGGACTAACACACTTCAAGTCCTATAGGTGCTTCTGGGAAGAAAATATAGCTCTGTGTGTGTGATGGGACTAACACACTTCAAGTCCTATAGGTGCTTCTGGGAAGAAAATATAGCTCTGTGTGTGTAATGGGACTAACACACTTCAAGTCCTATAGGTGCTTCTGGGAACAAAATATAGCTCTGTGTGTGTAATGGGACTAACACACTTCAAGTCCTATAGGTGCTTCTGGGAACAAAATATAGCTCTGTGTGTGTGATGGGACTAACACACTTCAAGTCCTATAGGTGCTTCTGGGAAGAAAAATATAGCTCTGTGTGTGTAATGGGACTAACACACTTCAAGTCCTATAGGTGCTTCATGGAAGAAAATATAGCTCTGTGTGTGTGATGGGACTAACACACTTCAAGTCCTATAGGTGCTTCTGGGAACAAAATATAGCTCTGTGTGTGTAATGGGACTAACACACTTTCAAGTCCTATAGGTGCTTCTGGGAACAAAATATAGCTCTGTGTGTGTAATGGGACTAACACACTTCAAGTCCTATAGGTGCTTCTGGGAACAAAATATAGCTCTGTGTGTGTAATGGGACTAACACACTTCAAGTCCTATAGGTGCTTCTGGAACAAAATATAGCTCTGTGTGTGTAATGGGACTAACACACTTCAAGTCCTATAGGTGCTTCTGGGAAGAAAATATATAGCTCTGTGTGTGTGTGATGGGACTAACACACTTCAAGTCCTATAGGTGCTTCTGGGAAGAAATATAGCTCTGTGTGTGTAATGGGACTAACACACTTCAAGTCCTATAGGTGCTTCTGGGAACAAAATATAGCTCTGTGTGTGTGTAATGGGACTAACACACTTCAAGTCCTATAGGTGCTTCTGGGAACAAAATATAGCTCTGTGTGTGTGATGGGACTAACACACTTCAAGTCCTATAGGTGCTTCTGGGAAGAAAATATAGCTCTGTGTGTGTAATGGGACTAACACACTTCAAGTCCTATAGGTGCTTCTGGGAAGAAAATATAGCTCTGTGTGTGTAATGGGACTAACACACTTCAAGTCCTATAGGTGCTTCTGGGAAGAAAATATAGCTCTGTGTGTGTAATGGGACTAACACACTTCAAGTCCTATAGGTGCCTCTGGGAACAAAATATAGGAGCTCTGCCTGCCTGCCACGAACACACTACAAGTCCTATAGGTGCTTCTGGTAACAAAATATAGGAGCTCTGCCTGCCTGCCACTAACACACTACAAGTCCTATAGGTGCTTCTGGGAAGAAAATATAGCTCTGTGTGTGTAATGGGACTAACACACTTCAAGTCCTATAGGTGCTTCTGGAACAAAGTATAGCTCTTTGTGTGTAATGGGACTAACACACTTCAAGTCCTATAGGTGCTTCTGGGAAGAAAATATAGCTCTGTGTGTGTAATGGGACTAACACACTTCAAGTCCTATAGGTGCTTCTGGGAACAAAATATAGCTCTGTGTGTGTAATGGGACTAACACACTTCAAGTCCTATAGGTGCTTCTGGGAACAAAATATAGCTCTGTGTGTGTGATGGGACTAACACACTTCAAGTCCTATAGGTGCTTCTGGGAAGAAAATATAGCTCTGTGTGTGTAATGGGACTAACACACTTCAAGTCCTATAGGTGCTTCTGGGAACAAAATATAGCTCTGTGTGTGTGATGGGACTAACACACTTCAAGTCCTATAGGTGCTTCTGGGAACAAAATATAGCTCTGTGTGTGTAATGGGACTAACACACTTCAAGTCCTATAGGTGCTTCTGGGAAGAAAATATAGCTCTGTGTGTCTAATGGGACTAACACACTTCAAGTCCTATAGGTGCTTCTGGGAAGAAAATATAGCTCTGTGTGTGTAATGGGACTAACACACTTCAAGTCCTATAGGTGCCTCTGGGAACAAAATATAGGAGCTCTGCCTGCCTGCCACGAACACACTACAAGTCCTATAGGTGCTTCTGGTAACAAAATATAGGAGCTCTGCCTGCCTGCCACTAACACACTACAAGTCCTATAGGTGCTTCTGGTAACAAAATATAGGAGCTCTGCCTGCCTGCCACGAACACACTACAAGTTCTATAGGTGCTTCTGGTAACAAAATATAGGAGCTCTGCCTGCCTGCCACGAACACACTACAAGTCCTATAGGTGCTTCTGGTAACAAAATATAGGAGCTCTGCCTGCCTGCCACGAGCACACTACAAGCCCCTCTTTGTCAATCAATCTTTGTAACTGAATCTATCTAACTCAATCTCTGCAAGTGAATCTCTCTATCTATCTAAATGCAGCAGAGTGTCACAGAAACAGCCTGCTCAATCTGCGCCGGAACAGCATGTGACCGGCGCAGACGGCGTGGCGGCGTTTTATAGGGGGGGGGCGTGTACTACAGCCCCTGAGCTGTAATTGGCTACAGGCGTCCTGCCTGTAGCCAATTATGGCTCTTCGAGTTTCCGGGGCTGTGATTGGCCAAGCATGCGGGGTCACAGTGCATGCTTGGCCAATCATCAGCCAGCAATGCACTGCGTCGGCCGCGCCGGCCGCAATGCATTGCGGGGCCGCTCGCATCACACGAACGTGATGCGAGCGGCCAAAATAGTTCTGGGCTCGCCGAGCGAGCGAACGCCCGGTGCTCGATGCGAACGTGGGTTCGCATCGAGCACCGGGCCCATCCTTAGTCCTGACATTTTTGGGCCTCAGGCTGTCAGTACATGATCTATTGAAGATTGATCAATTGTCAAATATATATACCATAGTTTGTGGACTCTATAAATTTCCTACTGACTAATGTATACACTGACTAAATCATATAAATAAAAAATCACCATTGCAACACTCATCATTGATTTCACTTTCACTTTATTTCACTATATTTCCTATAATCCGATGTATCAGAACAGAAACAAGTCTGAACTCAGCAAAGTTTACTGTAACATGACAGACACATTGCTTACCAGAAGCTGCACCTAGATTCTTACCATTTCCTAGCTCATGTAATAAACCCTATCACACATCAAAACTGACACATCTATAACTGAATACATATTGTTCATAAATAACATGGAATCGTGTTTTTTTCCAAGACCATATCAGTGCTTCTTACTGATCTACACAGATAATCTGGGATTAGAGTTGATGATAAGATATGTATACAGAGGCCATCGAGACGATATACCATTCTGAGTTTGTATTCCATTTGCTTTGTGTGTTGTATTCTCATTCATACTGTAGAAGACTGTGTACTGCTTCTGTTTTCATAACAGAAATTAATTATTCCTAAAGTGACCCACAAGGCCTTACAATACAGTGCTAAGGCAGGATAGTACAAAGGGATCACTGTCACTCTTTTATCCAAACTGTGCAGGACCTCCTTAATCGATTCAGCCCCAGAAGATTTTACCCCCTTTCTGACCAGAGCACTTTTTGCGATTCGGCACTGCGTCACTTTAACTGACAATTGCGCGGTCGTGCAACGTAGCACCCAAATATAATTGGCTTTGTTTTTTTTCCCCGCAAATAGAGCTTTCTTTTGGTGGTATTTGATCACTTCTGCCGTTTTAATTTCTTGCGCTATAAACAAAAAAAGAGCTAACATTTTGAAAGAAAATCAAGATTTTTTTCTTTTTGCTATAATAAATATGCCCCAAAAATCTATATAAAAAAAATGTTTTCCTCAGTTTAGGCCAATATATATTCTTCTACATATTTTTGGTAAAAAAATAAATAAAATTGCAATAAGCGTATATTGATTGGTTTGCGCAAAAGTTATAGTGTCTACAAAATAGGGAATAGTTTTATGGTATTTTTATTATGCCATAAAACTGGCATAATATCAAGTAAAGAACGCATGATCTTCCTCAGCAAGGCGAAAGGACAATGGTGTCTGTAACAATGTCTCTGTATCTGAATGGCCTTGTGTCCTGTGGCACTACAGGTGTCAGCAAGGTGGCTAAGAGCAATGATGTCTGTATACAGTGTTCATAAAGCCGGATGGGCAAAGTAAAACATCTCTGTGTGCAGTTCCCTTGTTCCCTGTAAATGGGCAAGTGCCCCCTCACCAAATCCTGTCGTCACCTTACACTGGAAAGCTTCACACTGTCAGTGCGCCTGGATATGCACCTGATCCCCTCTCTCAGGCTGGATGTTCCTGACTGGCTGTGGAACTTGTAAATAAGTTGTGGAATGAACCAGGAGGCAACACCTCTCCCCTGAGTCCAGTCTCTTCCCCTGCCCTGTGGTAACTGAATTTCCCGAGGCAAACAAAATGGAGTCTTAAAGTGGTTGTAAAGTGCCGGAGCCGCGATACCCAGAAATCACTCGGGGATAGATGGTTCGGTCGGAGGAGGGGAACGAGGACCGCTTCGGGGGCTTCGATCTCAGGTAAGTAATTCATAATCAGCTAATATGCTATGCATACTAGCTCATTATGCCTTTGTCTTGCAGGGGTTATTTTTTTTTTATTTATGTATGAGGTTTTACTTCCTCTTTAAGTTCCTTTTCTCCCAGGCATGCTGGGTTCTTTAGTTCCTGCCCCCATATAAGCCTATGGGGCCATTTGGTATAGGGACTACATGTTCTAGAATGCTTTTCTGCTGCTGCTACTCATTGGCTCTCTCCCCCTGCCAATAGGGATGTATGGGAGGGAGCAGAACGGGTGGCCGTAGCTGTGCGAGCGCCGCTAGCATTCACAGTGTCAGTGAAGAGGCGAGGGAGGGGAAAATAGCCCCTGAAGGAGCTGACAAGTGTCTCTCCCCCTGTGGAGAGCCTGTGTCCATTCCAGCGGCAGCAGGTGGGAATTGTGGGCACCACGCTACACGCTATACTAAATTATTTTGAAAGAAACAATAACACAACAATTGATATAACCCTATTATTTCTTCATACCTGTTACCTAAGGGGAAAAAAAACTTTACTTCCCATTTTATAGGTTTTCTGTCTGATTTTCCTTCACTTCCTATCACTTCCTATCCTTTTGACTCTCATACAAGAATTGAGGGTGTGAGAGTCGTTAGAACAAGAAGGCACTAAAATCAATAAAAAAGATTGTCAAAAGTTGTAACCCTTCTTCACTCTATTAAAAATGTGTTTTAGTTTTGTGTCTGTCACTACTGGAGAAATATATCCCATTACTTCCAGTCCTAACAGGAGGTGAGAGAATATTATCAGAATAAAGACAACACTAAAACCTGAGGTCCTGATCCCTCCCCACTTCACCATCTGGCACAATCTGATCCACCGGACACAGCCAATGAGCGATCAGTGTACCGGCTTGCTGCTGTGACCAATCACAGCAGATCACACGACAGTTGTAAACAATGGATGGCTTCCTTTTATGTCATCCATTGTGTACAATTGTGTTGTTAGCTGTAATTGGTCAATGTAATCACATGATACAGACAGGGCCAATCACAGCCCATTTGTACCATTTAACCACTTTCAGACCGGACCAATTTGCAGCCAAAGGACCAGGCCCCTTTTTGCGATTCGGCACTGCGTCGCTTTAACTGACAATTGCGCGGTCGTGCGACGTGGCTCCCAAACAAAATTGACGTCCTTTTTTTCCCACAAATAGAGCTTTCTTTTGGTGGTATTTGATCGCCCCTGCGGTTTTTATTTTTTGCGCTATAAACAAAAATAGAGCGACAATTTTGAAAAAAATGCATTATTTTTTATTTTTTGCTATAATAAATATCCCCAAAAAATATATAAAAAAATTTTTTTTTCCTCAGTTTAGGCCGATACGTATTCTTCTACATATTTTTGGTAAAAAAAATCGCAATAAGCGATTATTGATCGGTTTGCGCAGAAGTTATAGCGTTTACAAGATAGGGGATAGTTTTATAGCATTTTTATTAATAATTTTTTTTTTTTTATTAATGGCGGAGATCTGCGATTTTTTTTTGTGACTGCGACATTATGGCGGACACATCGGACATTTTTGACACATTTTTGGGACCATTGTCATTTTTACAGCAATTAATGCATTTAAATGCATTGATTTCTGTATAAATGACACTAGCAGTTTAGGGGTTAACCACAAGGTGGCAGTGTAGGGGTTAAGTAGGCCTAGGGTGTGTTTTTTACTGTGGGGGGGCGTGGCTGTCAGCTAGTGAATGCTGATCTCTGCTCCAATCACAGGGAGCAGAGATCGGCGTCACTAGTTGCTAGGCAGAACAGGGAGATGCTGTTTATCTCGGCATCTCCCCGTTCAGCCGCTCCGTGAGACGATCGCGGGAGTCCCCGCGGCGATCGAGTCCGCGGGGACCGCGGCCGGACTCACGGGGTCCCGACCGGCGCGGGAGCGCGCCGCTCCCGGCGCGCTCCCGATGGCACGGACAGGCGAAAGGAGGGACGTATATATACGCCCTCCTGCCTGTACGTGCCATTCTGTCGACGTATATCGTCGTGCGCCGGTCGGCAAGTGGTTAATTAGCTCTGGCCAATCACAATCACAACAAAACAAACAGAATGAATCATTTTCATTCAGTAAAATGTTTGCTTATACAATGCAATTCACTGCTATAAGCAAACATAGTGTATAAAAAAAAATGTGATCACCTCCCCAGAGTAGAACAATGTTACTATGGTAACAGTGTGTAAAAAAAAATTGTGAAAAAAACATAAGAAAAAAGAAATTGAAAAAAAAGTTTCCTTTTTTTTTTCATACTGTTGCCAGTCAGTGTCCCTGATAACCACCACACCAGTTATGCGATGATGCTCTGCTGCACTGGTGACAGTATGCAACAAAAAAAAAAAGCTGTGAACATTCTTTTTTAGATTTTTTCATTTTCCAAACAATTTTCCAAAAAATACAACTTCAAAAAACCCGCCATACCTCTTACTAAATACCTTGGAGTGTCTACTTTCCAAAAAGGGGTCATTTGGGGGATATCTGTACTGTCCTGACATTTTTGGGCCTCAGGCTGTCAGTACATGATCTATTGAAGATTGATCAATTGTCAAATATATATATACCATAGTTTGTGGACTCTATAACTTTCCTACTGACTAATATATACACTGACTAAATCATATAAATAAAAATCACCACTGCAACACTCATCATTGATTTCACTTTCACTTTATTTCACTATATTTCCTAAAATCCGATGTATCAGAACAGAAACAAGTCTGAACTCAGCAAAGTTTACTGTAAGGCCCCATGCACACGAGACGCAGATGCAAACTCTGCTGAACGCGTGTTTTAAAAAGCAGAAACCTGCGTTTAAAAACGCGCGTTTTGCTGTGTTTTCATGCCGCGTTTAGACGCGTTTAGACGCGTTTGCGTCTATAAGCATTTGTAAAGATAACATCATATAGACCCTCCCCAAGCTCAAAAAGCATGTATTATTAACTATTTCTGCCATTCTGATCAGAGTGAGCAGCAGCAGCAGAGAGAGCAGTTGTACACTTGCATTTGCCTCTCTTTCTGTGTTTTTTTTTTTTTTTTTTAAATGGATCCCATATTGAATATATGTCAGGAAATGCTCCTGATGTTGCTCTTGATGAGGCAGCAATGTCGTCGCAAATTTGCATGAGAGGTCCAGAATCAGAGCTTGTCGATATTGGACTCATTGATGGCACAGCGAATGTCCGTTGGATATTTCACAAACATGTATGCAATTCACAAACATGTATGCATTAGTGAGTATATATGCTCTATGAACTATCTAAACTAATTACGACATTTTAAACCAATTTTTCTAGTATTTTTTATGGTTTACCATCATATTTCTGAGTTTTCTGGTCCAAAAAATTGGGTTCCTTTAAAAAGGCTTATAAACGCAAACGCGGCTAAACGCAGGTGCCTGCGTTTAGCCGCGTTTAGCTGCGTTTTGCGTCTGAAACGTGGAAAAGCAAAGTGTCTGAACGCATTTTTTTGCTTCTGGAAAAACGAGGTTAAACGCAACTGCATAAAAACGGGAAAAAACGAGACTGTGTACATGGACACATAGGATAACATTGCATGCGTTCAGGTGCAGTTGAAAAAAAGTGTCCAACTGCCTCTGAACGTGCGTTTAACAGCGTCTCTCGTGTGCATGAGGCCTAACATGCCAGACACATTGCTTACCAGAAGCTGCACCTAGATTCTTACCATTTCCTAGCTCATGTAATAAACCCTATCACACATCAAAACTGAAACATCTATAACTGAATACATATTGTTCATAAATAACATGGAATCGTGTTTTTTTCCAAGACCATATCAGTGCTTCTTACTGATCTACACAGATAATCTGGGATTAGAGTTGATGATAAGATATGTATACAGAGGCCATCGAGATGATATACCAGTCTGAGTTTGTATTCCATTTGCTTTGTGTGTTGTATTCTCATTCATACTGTAGAAGACTGTGTACTGCTTCTGTTTTCATAACAGAAATTAATTATTCCTAAAGTGACCCACAAGGCCTTACAATACAGTGCTAAGGCAGGATAGTACAAAGGGATCACTGTCACTCTTTTATCCAAACTGTGCAGGAACTCCTTAACCGATTCAGCCCCGGAAGATTTTACTCCCTTTCTGACCAGAGCACTTTTTGCGATTCGGCACTGCGCCAATTTAACTGACAATTGCACGGTCGTGCAACGTAGCACCCAAATATAATTGGCCTTTTTTTTCCAGCAAATAGAGCTTTCTTTTGGTGGTATTTGATCACTTCTGCGGTTTTAATTTCTTGCGCTATAAACAAAAAAAGAGCTAAAATTTTGAAAGAAAGATTTTTTTCTTTTTGCTCTAATAAATATGCCCCAAAAATATATAGAAAAAAAATGTTTTCCTCAGTTTAGGCCGATATGTATTCTTCTACATATTTTTGATAAAAAAATAAAATAAAATTGCAATAAGCGTATATTGATTGGTTTGCGCAAAAGTTATAGTGTCTACAAAATAGGGAATAGTTTTATGGTATTTTTATTATGCCATAAAACTGGCATAATATCACGTAAAGAACGCAGGATCGTCCTCAGCAAGGTGAAAGGACAATGGTGTCTGTAACAATGTCTCTGTATCTGAATGGCCTTGTGTCCTGTGGCACTACAGGTGTCAGCAAGGTGGCTAAGAGCAATGATGTCTGTATACAGTGTTCATAAAGCCGGATGGGCAAAGTAAAACATCTCTGTCTGTGTGCAGTGTCCTTGTTTCCTGCAAATGGGCAAGTGCCCCCTCACCAAATCCTGTCGTCACCTTACACTGGAAAGCTTCACACTGTCAGTGCGCCTGGATATGCACCTGATCCCCTCTCTCAGGCTCGATGTTCCTGACTGGCTGTGGAACTTGTAAATAAGTTGTGGAATGAACCAGGAGGCAACACCTCTCCCCTTAGTCCAGTCTCTTCCCCTGCCTCGTGGTAACTGAACTTCCCGAGGCAAACAAAATGGAGTCTTAAAGTGGTTGTAAAGTGCCGGAGCCGCGATACCCAGAAATCACTCCGGGATAGATGGTGGCGTCGGAGGAGGGGAACGAGGACCGCTTCTGGGGCTTCGATCTCAGGTAAGTAAATCATAATGAGCTAATATGCTATGCATACTAGCTCATTATGCCTTTGTCTTGCAGGGGTTATTTTTTTTTATTTATTTATGAGGTTTTACTTCCTCTTTAAGTTCCTTTTCTCCCAGGCATGCTGGGTTCTTTCGTTCCTGCCCCCATATAAGCCTATGGGGCCATTTGGTATAGGGACTACATGTTCTAGAATGCTTTTCTGCTGCTGCTACTCATTGGCTCTCTCCCCCTGCCAATAGGGATGTATGGGAGGGAGCAGAACGGGTGGCCGTAGCTGTGCGAGCACTGCTAGCATTCACAGTGTCAGTGAAGAGGCGAAGGAGGGGAGAATAGCCCCTGAAGGAGCTGACAAGTGGCTCTCCCCCTGTGGATAGCCTGTGCCCATTCCAGCAGCGGCAGGTGGGAATTGTGGGCACCGCGCTACACGCTATACTAAATTATTTTGAAAGAAACAATAACACAACACTTGATATAACCCTATTATTTCTTCATACCTGTTACCTAAGGGGAAAAAAAACTTTACTTCCCATTTTATAGGTTTTCTGTCTGATTTTCCTTCACTTCCTATCACTTCCTATCCTTGTGACTCTCATACAAGAATTGAGGGTGTGAGAGTCATCAGAACAAGAAGGCACTAAAATCAATAAAAAAGATTGTCAAAAGTTGTAACCTTTCTTCACTCTATTAAAAATGTGTTTTAGTTTTGTCTCTGTCACTACTGGAGAAAGCTATCCCGTTACTTCCAGTCCTAACAGGAAGTGAGGGAATATTATCAGAATAAAGACAACAATAAAATCATATAAATAAAAATCACCACTGCAACACTCATCATTGATTTCACTTTCACTTTATTTCACTATATTTCCTATAATCCGATGTATCAGAACAGAAACAAGTCTGAACTCAGCAAAGTTTACTGTAACATGCCAGACACATTGCTTACCAGAAGCTGCACCTAGATTCTTACCATTTCCTAGCTCATGTAATAAACCCTATCACACATCAAAACTGAAACATCTATAATTGAATACATATTGTTCATAAATAACATGGAATCGTGTTTTTTTCCAAGACCATATCAGTGCTTCTTTCTGATCTACACAGATAATCTGGGATTAGGGTTGATGATAAGATAATATATGTATACAGAGGCCATCGAGATGATATACCAGTCTGAGTTTGTATTCCATTTGCTTTGTGTGTTGTATTCTCATTCATACTGTAGAAGACTGTGTACTGCTTCTGTTTTCATAACAGAAATGAATTTTTCCTAAAGTGAAGTGACCCACAAGGCCGTACAATACAGTGCTAAGGCAGGATAGTACAAAGGGATCACTGTCACTCTTTTATCCAAACTGTGCAGGAACTCCTTAACCGATTCAGCCCCGGAAGATTTTACCCCCTTTCTGACCAGAGCACTTTTTGCGATTAGGCACTGCGTAACTTTTTTTTTTTTTTTTTTTCTTTTCTTTTCTTTTCTTCTTTTTTCCCTAAACTTCCCCAATATTGGAATCAAATTATTGTACACATATTGATTGGGGTCTCTTGTTATCCTGATCCCTAGATATTTAAGGGAGTCTACAATTGCTAATTTAGGGCAGTTCCATACCATCCCGTCCCCTGTTTCGGCCATCGGAAGGAGCTCTGACTTTGTCCAGTTAATCTCTAAGCCCGTAAAGCTACCAAACCTCTCCACAGCTTTCATTGCTTCTTCCAACGAGTGTTCCGTGTCCCCCAGGAAGAGCAGAATGTCATCGGCATATAATGCTATACGTTCTTCTCCTATGCTCCTGCGAAAGCCTACAATCTCAGGGCTCCTTCTGATGTGCTCTGCCAAGGGCTCCATTGCTAAGGCAAAAAGCAAGGGCGACATAGGGCACCCCTGCCTAGTTCCCCTTTCCAATTTTATTTGATTTGAAAATCTATTGTTTATTTTTAGTCTAGCTACCGGTCTGTCATAGAGCATTTTGATCCATCCGATCAGCCTAGGCCCAAATCCAAACTCTTCCAGGATGCGCCAAATATATTCCCACTCAATAGAGTCGAAAGCTTTGGTCACGTCTAATGATAATATCGCCTTCAACCCTTCATTATCCGTTGGTGTTTGGATATTTAAAAAGGCTCTCCTTATGTTTGTACTAGTTGATCTGTTTGTTATGAACCCAGACTGATCAGGGTGAACCAATTTAGAGATAACTTTATCCATTCTAGCTGAAATGACTTTTGCTAAAATTTTTGCGTCCGTACATAAAAGGGAAATTGGCCTATATGAGGCGGCATCTAGGGGGTCCTTCCCTTCCTTATGGAGAACAATGATGGTTGCCTCTCTCATTGAACCAGGGAGATAACCCACCTCCATTGCCCCCCCCCAGTGTCTTCAATAGTTCTGGAAGTAGGATATCTCCATAGTGTTTGTACGTTTCCGTTGGCAAACCATCCGGACCCGGCGACTTTTGATTAGCCATATCGGCTACGGCCTGTTGTAGTTCAGGGAGCGTTATTGGGGAATCCAGACCATCTCTTTCTTCCTGTGTTATCTTTGGGAGGGCTAAATTCCCCAAGAAGCTTTCCATCACTGTTCTCCCAGCTCCCCTTACCCGTGCGGAGTATAAGTCCCTATAGAACTCCTCAAAGCTTTCCAGTATACTTTTGGGATTCGAGGTTACCCCCCCTTCTCTACTCCGAATTGCTAATACATTACTGGGGGCCCTGTTCGTCCTTACTACCTGGGCCAGCATTCTCCCCACCATCTCTCCTTCCATGAAGGCCTCCTGCCGCTGTAGCAACTGTTTAGTCTCAACTCTCTGTATTACACATAGTTTGTATTCCTGTTGTTTTTCCAGCCATTTTTTTTTCCCCTCCATTGTTGGGGCTAATATATAATTATCCTCTGCTGCAGCCACTTCCCTCCTTTTATTTTCTTCTTGTGCCCTTACCCCCTTATTATACTTCGCTACCTGCTGAATTAATAATCCCCTCAGAAAGGCCTTCAGGGTGTCCCATAGGATCCCTGATTCTGCTGTATTTGCATTGATTTCGATAAATTCTCTCAATATTGATGGAATAGTGTCTATATTTCTAAGTATCTCAAACCAGCAGGGGTTAATTTTCCACCCCCTCTGTATTTCCTCCCTCCCTATCTTTAAACTAAGCGTAAGGGGGGAGTGATCTGAAATCCCCCTAGGCCAGTACTTAACTTCTTCCACCATCTCCAGTGCTTTGTCATTTCCCATAACCATGTCAATTCTGGAGAGAGTAGAATGCGTGGCCGACCAGCAAGAGAATTGCTGAGCGTCAGGGTTCCGCACCCTCCAGAAGTCTATCCAACCCACCTCCCCCATAAACCGACTCAACTGCCCTTTCTTCGTGGGTTCCCCTATCCTCTGGGCTGGGAATCTATCCATATTGTAATCCAATACCTGATTGAAATCTCCTACTATTATAATTGGTATTCCCTGCTTATCCAACAGAAACTCGTTCAATTTAAGCATGATCTCCATTTTAAATGGGGGGGGAACATACACATTTGCTACCACTATCCTTTTATCTTCAATTTGACAACAAAGAAAAATATACCGACCCATTTCATCTGAGATGGCTTGCGTGCAGGAAAAATTCACTCCTTTCTTGACCATTATGCTAACCCCCCTACTATATGATCCGTAAACCGAGTGGAACTGATGTTGGTATATCCCTTTCTGCCTTTGTAATTGTTGGGCTGTTTCTTTTATTAAGTGGGTTTCCTGCAGGCAAACCATGTCGATCCCAAAATTACTCATCATTGAAAACACAATTGCCCTCTTACCCGCGGTGCCCAATCCCCTTATATTCCATGACCCTATTCTTAATATTTTAGACTGCATCAAATTTCACCCAGTATCAATATATATTTTTAACCAATCGTGTTTTATCTTTATAACAGTATTTTCACTCATTATCCTACTATTTCCCCCTACAAAAACTCTTAATATCTCCCTTTTTCCTTCCCTCTTCTGTACGTCTACTGTGATTCTCTCTCCTGTATCAGTGAATGTGCCCTTTTTCCCTTGACCCTTTGCACACCTTTGTTCTCTAATTGTACCTATACCCGTACCCCCCCCCCTCCCCTCCCCCCCCCCCCCCCCCATCCCCACCTCTCTAGGTGAACCCCCAAGGGGCTACCAGTGACCTTAACCCATACTTTTAACCCTTTCTTCACTTTCTTCACATATACCCATACCATCATCCTCTCGTGCCCACCCTCTGTGCAACCCCCCCTCCCCGAATCCATCCCCCCCCCTCCTGTAGTCTATTCAGAGTAGCATGGTATATCACAGTGCCAACAACTTTTCCCTGTTCTCCTCCACCCATTTCTCCACCCCCCCTGGATCCTCAAAGTACCGGGTTTCCCCCATAGCAATTACCCTCAATTTGGCCGGGTATAAGAGAGCGTACTGAATTTTAAATTTTTGTAATGAACGTTTAACCTGGATAAATTCTGCTCTACGTTTTTGGAGTTCCTGAGAAAAATCTGAATAAAAAGAGACTTTAATCCCATTAAAAAAAATATTCCCCTTATCCCTAGCTTTTCGTAGAAGTGTCACTTTGTCCTTAAAGTTGAGGAACTTCATTAACAGGGTTCGTGGATAGCCTCCTACTGGGGGAGGGCGGAACGGCACCCTATGTGCCCTTTCAATACTGAATGATCCTGAGAAGGATTCTCTCCCAAAGATCTCAATTAACCAGCCTTCCAAGAATTCAGTTGGATTGGATCCTTCACTCTTCTCGGGCATTCCTACTATCCTGATATTATCTCTTCGACTCCTGTTCTCGATTTCCTCTAATTTGGCGGCTTGCCGATGTAGTTGTTCCCTCATATTCTTCATCTCTTTGACCAGAGGAAGAACATCATCCTCCACCTGGCTGATCCTTCCTTCCAGTTCTGTAGTTCTCTCGGCAATCCTTTGCATATCTTGTCTTACCATTGCCAGGTCCTCTTTAACTCCCCTCATCTGTTCACACAAATCTTTAAGTGAATCGTTAGAGGTTTTTACTGCCCTAAAAACGTCCAGTAACGTTGGTTCTTTCTCCATAGGCATGGCAGGCCCTACCACGGGGCCAACTGATTCTGTATTTGTTTTAGGGTTTTGATCTGGTAGCAATGTATTTTTACCACCCTGTGTCTGTACCTTTGCCCCCTGGGCTCTAGGTGTTGTAGCATTTGGCTGACTCTGCCCCTGACTTTTTCTCTCTCCTGTACCTCCTTGTTGGGTTTTAAGCTGGGTCCCCTTTTTTGGCGGAGACTGCGACATGGGTTGCCCAAGTGTGTGCCCTGTTGAATGAGCAAATTGTTCTAATCTTGCTGCCGCTGCCATGCCTGTCTGCTGAACATTTTTATCTTTGTCCTTTGCTGAGCGTAATTGCTGCATTTTCCCTCTTTCCCTCGGGGGACCCAACAAAGAGGAACAATCCTGAACGATGGTGACTCCAACACAAGCAGCAGGGTAGGTTGTCTTGGCACAGGCCACCCAGCCAATTAGAGGAAAGAATAAACCAAACAGTCTTTTTCTCGTTTAAGCGTATAAACTACCAGGTGGGTAGTCAGCTGGTGTTCACCTATAGGCTACGGTTCTTCACCCAATAGGATCTTATGATCATATGGTATCGCGACCCGCCATACAGGGGGTGTATTCCTCAAAATGCGTTCAAAATGTATTTAATGTAGATAGACAGTTCTCATAAGAGAGCACAAACAACCAGGTCCATAATCTACCGATATTCAGAATGATAACTGTACATCTGCACCTATAGGGAGCCCAGACAGTCAGATACACAGAATCTCTTCCTTTTCCCCTGCAAACGTAGCCAGACCTTGGGTATTTTCCACATAGTATTTTTTTTTCATATATATATGGATTAATATGCACAACCGTATGTCCCCGCGGGGGATCGGCTGGTTATGTGGTGGTACAAGACAGCCCGGCCGGAGATTTTGTTTTTCGTAGTTTGCATCTCCTTTAGATAAACAATCCTCAGAAAAAAAAGAGGGAAAGAAAAAAAAAAAAAAACACAAAAGCACAAGCAACCAGATACGTGATCAATTAATGAAATAATAGCTGGAACACTTCTCCTACAGGGAGATAGGCAGGGTCTCTTCCTTTTCTCATATGAGAGTACACAAAATACCCGGGCCTGGGGTATCTACCGTATCCCTGTACGTGAATGGTTTGAATGCGTACAACCGTGTGTCATTTCAGCAATATTACATCATATGTGATCCTAGGCAGGGGGGTCACCCACGTACTCCTCCTTATATTATAAAAAGTTTATGTCCTGGGAAAAAAAAAAGGAGAAGGGCAATAGCTCAGGGAAGGTCAGGCGGGCCGGCAGGCAGTTACAAAAAATGGATATGAATATGTAACATGAACATGAACGGTCCTTCTAGCCCAAAAGGTATCAGCAGGAAAAAAAAAAAAAAAAAAAAGGAAATCTTTTTCTTCCTTCTCTTTTCCTCCCTAGGCACCCTTAGCCAGGCCAGCCATATTAACCAGATACAGTACAGTCTATATCAGATCAGCATCCGATCACACACTTTTTCTTGTTTCATGTATTTTAAACTTCCATTGCTGTTGTTTACTGGTACTCACGCGACCGACCCTGGCATGCCCGTCTCTCCGTCCATGTGTCTATAGATGTATGCGCTAGTATACAGCGAACCGCCTGTGTCTCTGAAGGGTATGTTGTCTTCTCGCCATACGGCTTATCGGCTTGCCTGTTTCCTCAATGGCCACGGGCACCCCCGCCGCTCTCTCAGCTCGATGCGGGCAGGGTATCGGGAGTGGCGTGTGACGTCACCTCCAGCCCTCCGCGTCCACACGCGGTCTCAGACCTAAGGCTCAGGGAGAGCCAGGGAACTCCGCAGCCCACGTGTCTCCGGCGTCTGTTGCAGCTCTATGGCGATGTTGCGGCAGTAGAGCTGTATTACCAGGGGAGGGGTTCCCCGGACCTCACGGCATGGAAGCGAGTCAGGAGGGCACACACGGGCAGCTTCTCACTCCTCTCTCTCACACATCCCTCTGCACTCTACGCCGCTCAGCACTCACATCCGGTCACGCCCCCGGTCCGCGCCAGTGTCCTGGCACTGCGTAACTTTAACTGACAATTGCGCGGTTGTGCAACGTAGCACCCAAATATAATTGGCCTTGTTTGTTTTTCCCGCAAATAGAGCTTTCTTTTGGTGGTATTTGATCACTTCTGCGGTTTTATTTTCTTGCGCTATAAACAAAAAAAGAGCTAAAATTTTGAAAGAAAATCAAGATTTTTTTCTTTTTGCTCTAATAAATATGCCCCAAAAATATATATAAAAAAATGTTTTCCTCAGTATAGGCCGATATGTATTCTTCTACATATTTTTGGTAAAAAAATAAATAAAATTGCAATAAGCGTACATTGATTGGTTTGCGCAAAAGTTATAGTGTCTACAAAATAGGGAATAGTTTTATGGTATTTTTTTGGCCTTGTGTCCTGTGGCACTACAGGTGTCAGTAAGGTGGCTAAGAGCAATAATGTCTGTATACAGTGTTCATAAAGCCGGATGGGCAAAGTAAAACAACTCTGTCTGTGTGCAGTGTCCTTGTTTCCTGCAAATGGGTAAGTGCCCCCTCACCAAATCCTGCAGTCACCTTACACTGGAAAGCTTCACACTGTCAGTGCGTCTGGATATGCACCTGATCCCCTCTCTCAGGCTGGATGTTCCTGACTGGCTGTGGAACTTGTAAATAAGTTGTGGAATGAACCAGGAGGCAACACCTCTCCCCTGAGTCCAGTCTCTTCCCCTGCCTCGTGGTAACTGAACTTCACAGAGGCAAACAAAATGGAGTCTCTAAAGTGGTTGTAAAGTGCCGGAGCCGCGATACCCAGAAGTCACTCCGGGATAGATGGTGGCATCGGAGGAGGGGAACGAGGACCGATTCGGGGGCTTCGATCTCAGGTAAGTAATTCATAATGAGCTAATATGCTATGCTTACTAGCTCATTATGCCTTTGTCTTGCAGGGTTTTTTTTATTTTATTTATGAGGCTTTACTTCCTCTTTAAGTTCCTTTTCTCCCAGGCATGCTGGGTTCTTTAGCTCCTGCCCCCATATAAGCCTATGGGGCCATTTGGTATAGGGACTACAATGCTTTTCTGCTGCTGCTACTCATTGGCTCTCTCCCCCTGCCAATAGGGATGTATGGGAGGGAGCAGAAAGGGTGGCCGTAGCTGTGCGAGCGCCGCTAGCATTCACAGTGTCAGTGAAGAGGCGAGGGAGGGGAGAATAGCCCCTGAAGGAGCTGACAAGTGTCTCTCCCCCTGTGCAGAGCCTGTGTCCATTCCCGCGCCGGCAGGTGGGAATTGTGGGCACCGCGCTACACGCTATACTAAATTATTTTGAAAGAAACAATCACACAACACTTGATATAACCCTATTATTTCTTCATACCTGTTACCTAAGGGGAAAAAAACTTTACTTCCCATTTTATAGGTTTTCTGTCTGATTTTCCTACATTTCCTATCCTTGTGACTCTCATACAAGAACTGAGGGTGTGAGAGTCATCAGAACAAGAAGGCTCTAAAATCAATAAAAAAGATTGTCAAAAGTTGTAACCCTTCTTCACTCTATTAAAAATGTGTTTTAGTTTTGTCTCTGTCACTACTGGAGAAATATATCCAGTTACTTCCAGTCCTAACAGGAAGTGAGGGAATATTATCAGAATAAAGACAACAATAAAACCTGAGGTCCTGATCCCTCCCCACTTCACCATCTGGCACAATCTGATCCACCGGACACAGCCAATGAGCGATCAGTGTACCGGCTTGCTGCTGTGACCAATCACAGCAGATCACATGACAGTTGTAAACAATGGATGGCTTCCTTTTATGTCATCCATTGTGTACAATTGTGTTGTTAGCTGTGATTGGTCAATGTGATCACATGATACAGTCAGGGCCAATCACAGCCCATTTGTACCATTTGATTAGCTCTGGCCAATCATAACAAAACAAACAGAATGAATCATTTTCATTCAGTAAAATGTTTGCTTATAGCAATGCAATTCACTGTTATAAGCAAACATAATGTATAAAAAAAAATGTGATCACCTCCCCAGAGTAGTACAATGTTACTATGGTAACAGTGTGTTAAAAAAAAAATTGTAAAAAAAAGAAAAAAAACATAAGAAAAAGGAAAAAATTAATTGAAAAAAAATGTTTTCTTTTTTATTCATACTGTTTCCAGTCAGTGTCCCTGATAAACACCACACCAGTTATGCGATGATGCTCTGCTGCACTGGTGACAGTATGCAACAACAAAAAAAAGCTGTGAACGTTCTTTTTTAGATTTTTTCATTTTCCAAACAATTATGCCAAAAAATACAACTTCAAAAAACCTGCCATACCTCTTACTAAATACCTTGGAGTGTCTACTTTCCAAAAAGGGGTCATTTGGGGGATATCTGTACTGTCCTGACATTTTTGAGCCTCAGGCTGTCAGTACATGATCTATTGAAGATTGATCAATTATCAAATATATATACCATAGTTTGTGGACTCTATAAATTTTTCTACTGACTAATATATACACTGACTAAATCATATAAATAAAAAATCACCACTGCAACACTCATCATTGATTTCACTTTCACTTTATTTGACTTTATTTCCTATAATCCGATGTATCAGAACAGAAACAAGTCTGAACTCAGCAAAGTTTACTGTAACATGCCAGACACATTGCTTACCAGAAGCTGCACCTAGATTCTTACCATTTCCTAGCTCATGTAATAAACCCTATCACACATCAAAACTGACACATCTATAACTGAATACATATTGTTCATAAATAACATGGAATCGTGTTTTTTTCCAAGACCATATCAGTGCTTCTTACTGATCTACACAGATAATCTGGGATTAGAGTTGATGATAAGATAATATATATATACAGAGGCCAGTGAGATGATATACCAGTCTGAGTTTGTATTCCATTTGCTTTGTGTGTTATATTCTCATTCATACTGTAGAAGACTGTGTACTGCTTCTGTTTTCATAACAGAAATGAATTATTCCTAAAGTGACCCACAAGGCCGTCCAATACAGTGCTAAGGCAGGATAGTACAAAGGGATCACTGTCACTCTTTTATCCAAACTGTGCAGGAACTCCTTAACCGATTCAGCCCCGGAAAATTTTACCCCCTTTCTGACCAGAGCACTTTTTGCGATTCGGCACTGCGTCACTTTAACTGACGATTGCGCGGTCGTACAACGTAGCACCCACACATAATTGGCCTTCTTTTTTTCCCGCAAATAGAGCTTTCTTTTGGTGGTATTTGATCACTTCTGCGGTTTTAATTTCTTGCGCTATAAACATATAAGTGCTAAAATTTCAAAAGAAAATCCAGATTTTTTTCTTTTTGCTATAATAAATATGCCCCAAAAATATATATAAATTTTTTTTTTCCTCAGTTTAGGCCGATATGTATTCTTCTACATATTTTTGGTAAAAAAATAAAAATAAAATTGCAATAAGCGTATATTGATTGGTTTGCGCAAAAGTTATATTGTCTACAAAATAGGGAATAATTTTATGGTATTTTTATTATGCCATAAAACTGGCATAATATCAAGTAAAGGATGCAGGATCTTCCTCAGCAAGGTGAAAGGACAATGGTGTCTGTAACAATGTCTCTGTATCTGAATGGCCTTGTGTCCTGTTGCACTACAGGTGACAGCCAGGTGGCTAAGAGCAATGATGTCTTTATACAGTGTTCATAAAGCCGGATGGGCAAAGTAAAACATCTCTGTCTGTGTGCAGTGTCCTTGTTTCCTGCAAATGGGTAAGTGCCCCCTCACCAAATCCTGCAGTCACCTTACACTGGAAAGCTTCACAATGTCAGTGTGCCTGGATATGCACCTGATCCCCTCTCTCAGGCTGGATGTTCCTGACCAGCTGTGGAACTTGTAAATAAGTTGTGGAATGAACCAGGAGGCAACACCTCTCCCCTGAGTCCAGTCTCTTCCCCTGCCTCGTGGTAACTGAACTTTCCCGAGGCAAACAAATGGAGTCTTAAAGTGGTTGTAAAGTGCTGGAGCCACGATACCCAGAAGTCACTCCGGGATAGATGGTGGCGTTGGAGGAGGGGAACGAGGACTGCTTCGGGGGCTTCGATCTCAGGTAAGTAATTCATAATGAGCTAATATGCTATGCAAACTAGCTCATTATGCCTTTGTCTTGCAGGGGTTATTTTTTTTTTTATTTATGAGGCTTTACTTCCTCTTTAAGTTCCTTTTCTCCCAGGCATGCTGGGTTCTTTAGTTCATGCCCCCATATAAGCCTATGGGGCCATTTGGTATAGGGACTACATGTCCTAGAATGCTTTTCTGCTGCTGCTGCTCATTGGCTCTCTCCCCCTGCCAATAGGGATGTATGGGAGGGAGCAGAACGGGTGGCCGTAGCTGAGCGAGCGCCGCTAGCATTCACAGTGTCAGTGAAGAGGCGAGGGAGGGGAAAATAGCCCCAGAAGGAGCTGACAAGTGGCTCTCCCCCTGTGGAGAGCCTGTGTCCATTCCAGCGGCGGCAGGTGGGAATTGTGGGCACCGCGCTACACGCTATACTAAATTATTTTGAAAGAAACAATAACACAACAATTGATATAACCCTATTATTTCTTCATACCTGTTACCTAAGGGGAAAAAAACTTTACTTCCCATTTTATAGGTTTTCTGTCTGATTTTCCTTCACTTCCTATCACTTCCTATCCTTGTGACTCTCATACAAGAACTGAGGGTGTGAGAGTCATCAGAACAAGAAGGCACTAAAAAAGATTGTCAAAAGTTGTAACCCTTCTTCACTCTATTAAAAATGTGTTTTAGTTTTGTCTCTGTCACTACTGGAGAAAGCTATCCCGTTACTTACTGTCCTAATAGGAAGTGAGGGAATATTATCAGAATAAAGACAACAATAAAACCTGAGGTCCTGATCCCTCCCCACTTCACCATCTGGCACAATCTGATCCACCGGACACAGCCAATGAGCGATCAGTGTACCGGCTTGCTGCTGTGACCAATCACAGCAGATCACATGACAGTTGTAAACAATGGATGGCTTCCTTTTATGTCATCCATTGTGTACAATTGTGTTGTTAGCTGTGATTGGTCAATGTGATCACATGATACAGACAGGGCCAATCACAGCCCATTTGTACCATTTGATTAGCTCTGGCCAATCACAATCACAACAAAACAAACAGAATGAATCATTTTCATTCAGTAAAATGTTTGCTTATAGCAATGCAATTCACTGCTATAAGCAAACATAATGTATATAAAAAAAAAAATGCGATCACCTCCCAAGAGTAGTACAATGTTACTATGGTAATAGTGTGTTAAAAAAATTGTAAAAAAATAAAAAAATATAAGAAAAAGGAAAAAAGAAATTGAAAAAAAATGTTTCCTTTTTTTTTCATACTGTTGCCAGTCAGTGTCCTTAACCGCTTCCCGACCGCCTCCTGTAGATATACATCAACAGAATGGCACGGGCAGGCAAAAGCACGTACCTGTACGTCCCCTTTAATTTGCCTGCCCGGGGGGCGCGCGCGCGCCGCCAGCGGCGCGCGCGCGACCCGGTCGGGAGCTCCGTGACCACGGCCGCGGGACCAGTGGACCCGATCGCCGCTGGTATCCCGCGATCGGGTTACGGAGCTGAAGAACGGGGAGAGGTCTATGTAAACAAACCTCTCCCCGCGCTTCCTACACTGACTGTCAGTGATCGGCGGTTCCCTGTCATCGGGAACGCCGATCAATGACGTCAGACGTACAGCCACGCCCCCCTACTGTGAAAAAAAACACAACACGTCACACTGACTCCTCCCCGCCCCCTAGTGGTTAACCCCCTAACTACAACTGTCATTTACATAGGAATCAGTGCTATTTAAATAGCAGTGATTGCTGTATAAATGACAAATGTCCCAAAAATGTGTCAAAAATGTCCGATGTGTCCGCCAAAATGTCGCAGTCACAATAAAAATCGCTGATCGCCGCCATTACTAATAAAAAAAAAAATATTATTAATAAAAATGCTATAAAACTATCCCCTATTTTGTAAACGCTATAACTTTTGCGCAAACTAATCAATAATCGCTAATTGCGATTTTTTTTACCAAAAATATGTAGAAGAATACGTATCGGCCTAAACTGAGGAAAAAAAATGTTTTTTTATATATATTTTTTGGGGATTATATTATAGCAAAAAGTAAAAAATATTGCATTTTTTTCAAAATTGTCGCTCTATTTTTGTTTATAGCGCAAAAAATAAAAACCGCAGGGGCGATCAAATACCACCAAAAGAAAGCTCTATTTGTGGGAAAAAAAGGACGCCAATTTTGTTTTGGAGCCACGTCGCATGACCGCGCAATTGTTAGTTAAAGCGACGCAGTGCCGAATTGCAAAAAGGGGCCTGGTCCTTTGGCTGCCAATTGGTCCGGGGCTGAAGTGGTTAATAACCACCACACCAGTTATGCGATGATGCTCTGCTGCACTGGTGACAGTATGCAACAAAAAAAAGCTTTTTAGATTTTTTCATTTTCCAAACAATTATGCCAAAAAATACAACTTCAAAAAACCCGCCATACCTCTTACTAAATACCTTGGAGTGTCTACTTTCCAAAAAGGGGGTCATTTGGGGGATATCTGTACTGTCCTGACATTTTTGGGCCTCAGGCTGTCAGTACATGATCTATTGAAGATTGATCAATTATCAAATATATATACCATAGTTTGTGGACTCTACAACTTTCCTACTGACTAATATATACACTGACTAAATCATATAAATAAAGGAATTTAAAATGACAACATTGTCAGATCAGGTAAAAGAAACTGCTAGCAGAACCCAACAGTCATACACAACTCTCATGTAAACCACCAGGACACGGGGAAAAGGGGCACATGGGGCCCAATCTGATTATATTTTATATTTTGCAACATTGTTTCAATAAAACCATTTAATTACTAGCTCCCTGTTGTCTCTGCATAAGGTAATATTGGGGATCTGCAATCCTTCTTTTTTGTAATATATACACTGATTTGGGTTACTTTCACCTAAGAGATGTAGCAGAATACATTCTGGCCTAAATTTTTGAAGAACAATTATTTATTTACAAAATATCATAACAGAAATGAAGAAAAACATGTTTTTTTTTTTTTCAAAATTTAGTCTTTTTTTGTTTATTTAGCAAAAAATGAAAACCCAGTGGTGAATAAATACCACCAAAAGAAATCTCTAGTTGTGTGAAAAAATATATAAAAATTTAGTTTGGGTACAGTGTTGCATGACTGCGCACTTGTCATTCAAAGTGCAACAGCGCTGAAAGCTGATAATTGGTCTTAGCAGGGAGGGGGTAAATGTGCCCTGTATTGGTTAATAAAGGATCTGGAAGCAGGAAAATTACAAACAAGGGATCAATTTTCCTGAAAGAAGCAGTAGCCAAATGGTAAACCCTGATTGCCCTCACCACACCCAGACTATGGAGAGAGATTTTCATAGAGAAAACATGGTGCTGAATAGAAGGATGGTAAAATAAAATCCTCATGGAGGTGAATATCAGAACAGGGCAATGTTGATAACTCGTAAACCCCTCTGGCCAATGTGATGGGTATAAGGAAGGCAACCGATGGGAGAAGAACACTTGAGGAGATGTCCTGAATAGAATTTGAGGGTGGTCTTTGAACCACCGCCACACATGTAAAATTCATGGAGAGGTGGCCTTACAGGGAGAGCAATGAGTGCAACCCCAGGTAGGACAGTAGAAATCAGTGAATTATTAGCAGGAGGACATTGAAAACAATAGAACAGGCACCTGACTATTGATTGGTCTAAGCCTCAAGTGTTGTTCTACCCCTAACTAAAGAAAGGAAAGAATCCTAAATTCCAGAGACTAAAACCAGTGAAAATCGGTTTTCCATATATGGCATTACTTCCTAGGAAGCTGCTGGATGCCCAGTGGTGGCCCACCCTAAAAAGCCTTGTAGGAAAGGAACTAGGTAAATAGGTTTAATAATAGCAGGGTCAATGAGTTATTAAAGTATAACTAAAGGAAAACCTTTTTTTCAGTTGTAGCCCCCGTACACACGGTCGGAAATTCCGACCACAAAATCCGTCTGATTTTTTCCGACGGATATGGTCCGACACTAGTGTTGCATACACACAGTCGGACAAAGTTGTCGGAAAATCCGATCATTCTGAACGTGGTGACGTTCGTTGCGTACGACGGATAAAAATGTGTTTTAGTTTTGTCTCTGTCACTACCGGAGAAATATATCCAATTACTTCCAGTCCTAACAGGAAGTGAGGGAATATTATCAGAATAAAGACAATAAAACCTGAGGTCCTGATCCCTCCCCACTTCACCATCTGGCACAATCTGATCCACCAGACACAGCCAATGAGCGATCAGTGTACCGGCTTGCTGCTGTGACCAATCACAGCAGATCACATGACAGTTGTAAACAATGGATGGCTTCCTTTTATGTCATCCATTGTGTACAATTGTGTTGTTAGCTGTGATTGGTCAATGTGATCACATGATACAGACAGGGCCAATCACAGCCCATTTGTACCATTTGATTAGCTCTGGCCAATCACAATCACAACAAAACAAACAGAATGAATCATTTTCATTCAGTAAAATGTTTGCTTATAGCAATGCAATTCACTGCTATAAGCAAACATAATGTATAACAAAAATGCAATCACCTCCCCAGAGTAGTACAATGTTACTATGGTAACAGTGTGTTAAAAAAAATTTAAAAAAAAAAGAAAAAAAAAACATGAGAAAAAGGAAAAAAGAAATTGAAAAAAAATGTTTCCTTTTTTTTTTCATACTGTTGCCAGTCAGTGTCCCTGATAACCACCACATCAGTTATGCGATGATGCTCTGCTGCACTGGTGACAGTATGCAACAACAAAAAAAGCTGTGAACATTCTTTTTTTTTTCTTTTCATTTTCCAAACAATTATGCCAAAAAATACAACTTCAAAAAACCCACCATACCTCTTACTAAATACCTTGGAGTGTCTACTTTCCAAAAAGGGGTCATTTGGGGGATATCTGTACTGTCCTGACATTTTTGGGCCTCAGGCTGTCAGTACATGATCTATTGAAGATTGATCAATTATCAAATATATATACCATAGTTTGTGGACTCTATAACTTTCCTACTGACTAATATAAACACTGACTAAATCATATAAATAAAAAATCACCACTGCAACACTTAGGTAAAATAATATGAGGTAGCCAATTACTTGGAATCTTCCCCAGCCGTAATAACCCCCATACCTATCCTAATAGGGCCAGGTGTGGTCTCTTAAGGAAAAAACAACATACACAAAAGAAGGATTGTAAATCCCAAAGATTACTTTATGCAGAGACAACAGGGGGTTGTTTCAAAATAGAAAATAGAAAAAAACACACTACAACCAGTGCAAGGAATTTAAAATGACAACATTGTCAGATCAGGTAAAAGAAACTGCTAGCAGAACCCAACAGTCATACACAACTCTCATGTAAACCACCAGGACACGGGGAAAAGGGGCACATGGGGTCCAATCTGATTATATTTTATATTTTGCAACATTGTTTCAATAAAACCATTTAATTACTAGCTCCCTGTTGTCTCTGCATAAGGTAATCTTGGGGATCTGCAATCCTTCTTTTTTGTAATATATACACTGATTTGTGTTAGTTTCACCTAAGAGATGTAGCAGAATACATTCTGGCCTAAATTTTTGAAGAACAATTATTTATTTACAAAATATCATAACAGAAATGAAGAAAAACATGTTTTATTTTTTCAAAATTGTCAGTCTTTTTTTGTTTATTTAGCAAAAAATGAAAACCCATTGGTGAATAAATACCACCAAAAGAAATCTCTAGTTGTGGGAAAACAATTATAAAAATTTAGTTTGGGTACAGTGTTGCATGACTGCGCACTTGTCATTCAAAGTGCAACAGCGCTGAAAGCTGATAATTGGTCTTAGCAGGGAGGGGTGTAAATTTGCCCTGTATTGGTTAATAAAGGATCTGGAAGCAGGAAAATGACAAACATGGGATCAATTTTCCTGAAAGAAGCAGTAGCCAAATGGTAAACCCTGATGGCCCTCACCACACCCAGACTATGGAGAGAGATTTTCATAGAGAAAACATGGTGCTGAATAGAAGGATGGTAAAATAAAATCCTCATGGTGGTGAAAATCAGAACAGGGCAATGTTGATAACTTGTAAACCCCTCTGGCCAATGTGATGGGTATAAGGAAGGCAACCGATGGGAGAAGAACACTTGAGGAGATGTCCTGAATAGAATTTGAGGGTGGTCTTTGAACCACCGCCACACATGTAAAACTCATGGAGAGGTGGCCTTACAGGGAGAGCAATGAGTGCAACCCCAGGTAGGACAGTAGAAATCAGTGAATTATTAGCAGGATTACATTGAAAACCATAGAACAGGCACCTGACTATTGATGGGTCTAATGCCCCATACATACGGTCGGATTTTCTGACGGAAAATGTCCTATCGGACAATGTTGTCGAACATTCCGACCGTGTGTAGGCTCTATCTGACTTTTTCCGTCGGATTTTCCGACGGACAAAGTTTTATCTCCTGCTCTCAAATTTTCCGACAACAAAGTCCTATCGGACTTTTTCCGATCGTGTGTAGCGAATTCCGACGGACAAAGTGCCACGCATGCTCAGATCGCATTACAAGACCAAAGCTATTGGCTACTAGCCTCTACGTAGTCCCGTCGTAGGCAACAAACGTCACCACGTTCAGAATGATCGGATTTTCCGACAACTTTGTCCGACCGTGTGTATGCACCAGTGTCGGACAAAATCCGTCGGAAAAAATCCGATGGATTTTGTGGTTGGATTTTCCGACCGGTGGCATTAGCCTCAAGTGTTGTTCTACCCCTAACTAAAGAAAGGAAAGAATCCTAAATTCCAGAGACTAAAACCAGTGAAAATCGGTTTTCCATATATGGCATTACTTCCTAGGAAGCTGCTGGATGCCCAGTGGTGGCCCACCCTAAAAAGCCTTGTAGGAAAGGAACTAGGTAAATAGGTTTAATAATAGCAGGGTCAATGAGTTATTAAAGTATAACTAAAGGAAAACCTTTTTTTCAGTTTTAGCCCCCGTACACACGGTCGGAAATTCCTACCACAAAATCCGTCGGATTTTGTCCGACACTAGTGTTGCATACACACAGGCGGACAAAGTTGTCGGAAAATCCGATCATTCTGAACGTGGTGACGTTCGTTGCGTACAACGGAACTACGTAGAGGCTAGTAGCCAATAGCTTTGGTCTCGTAATTTGATCTAAGCATGCGTGGCACTTTGTTCATCGGAATTCCCTACACACGATCAGAAAAAGTCAGATCGGATTTTGTTGTCGGAAAATTTGAGAGCAGGATCTCAAATTTTTTCCGCTGGAAAAAGTCCGATGGAGCCCACACACATTTTCCGACAACATGGTCCGATCGGACATTTTCCGTCGGAATTTCCGACCGTGTGTACGGGGGCTAAGAGTGGATATGGATTAGAACACCTGCCAGTTTTTATTGCTGTCTGTGCCTAGAGTTGCAACCTTTTCTTCAAGTCAAACCTGAAAAACTTTTGCGGCGCACAGCAATTTTTAGTATAAACTATGCATATATTTTGCTACTAAATAACATTTCTAATCATATGAATTTAATAACAAGAGTCCCCCTTTACATCAGAGTCCACAGAGTTCCCCTTTTACATCTGAACTCGCAGAGTTCCTTTTCACTGTAAGGGAGGACTCTGATGTAAGGGAGAACTCTGGGGCCTCTAACATAAGGGATGCTCTGGGAACCCTGATTTAAGGGGGAACACTGAGAATTCTGATGTACGGAGAGGACTCTGATGTAAGGGGAAACACTGTGGCCTCTGGTGTAAAGGGGAACTCTGATGTAAGGGGTGTTCTGAGAACCCTGATTTACCTCAGTGTACTCACTCAAAGGCAAGAGAGAGAAGGGGGAGACTTCAGTCACAGACAGAAATGGATGATGAGCTCACTAACCCCTTGGCAGTCAGCACCTCTCATCCAGATGGATCTGAGGCTGCTGGACTTAAAATTTCCGGCTCCCACTTTCCTTTTCTGAGGCACAGTGCCGGGGATTGGAGTGTGGGCAGACACAGAGGGGTATGGGTGGGGGAAAGAGGTGCAGATCGAGCCCTCTCTCCTCTCCCATCTGTATGTGTTTGGGGGGGGGGGGGGTTTGTTAGTGCTGGCTTTGGACAGTGTGAAAGAGTGTAACAGACACTCTCAGCTGAGACAACCGCCGCCAGCAACTCTGCTGGAAAGCCATAGTCCAGTCTAAATAATGTGTCCAGGTTTCAGACAGTCTGAAACCCGGACACATGAATCCAAACCCGAACTGTCCGGGTGAATCCTGGACAGGTGGCAACCCTATCTGTGTCCCCATTCAGGAGCTTCATCCTCTCTATGTGTCCTATTTACCTTTATCTATGAAAGTGAAAGTACAAAAAAATCTAAAATTTTGGGTTGTGCCCTGAAAAGTAAAAGAGGGGAAATCTTCCAATGAGAACACTAGTTCTGGTGACCTGGGGGTCCCCAGAAAATTCCCTTAATTTGCCCTGTGTGGCTATGGGACAGAAAGTGAAGGGAAATCGTTGCAATGGGACACAGATGGTGAAAAAAGGGTTATGACCCTCCCATACTCTTCTCAAAATGAAAAAAAAAACACCATCAACGTCTGGAAAATGAGTGGTGAGATGAGCAATAGTTATAAGCAGTATATGTAATGAACTCGGAAAATGATGGCTAATTGGAGATACTTCCAGGATTCCCAATATCTGGCCTGACTCTCTACCAGTAGATGTTGATAGTGGAAGAATCCTCCAATTCAAGGAAAAAATATAGCAGAAGGGAAAGAGACATTTATTCTCCTAATAGTAGATGTGAGGTGAGAGGACCTATAGCCCTAAGGGGGCTAGCTTTTACTTTTCTATGTGCCTAGTGTCTATTTATCCTGTAGGCGGCAGTATAACCTTAGGTTACCTATTTATTGTCAGGTTGTGTCCCTCAATGGATGATATAGAAAGGAAGATTTGCAATGTGGCATTCCAGGTCCTCTTAACTGATGCATTGTACAGGACTAGCACTATATTGTGGTAAGTTAGTTGTCAGGATCTGTTTTACAGATATGTCAGTGAATGATACAGTTGCGTGACTGTTGAGGATCATAGTATTCATGTATTGACACTATAGAAGCCTCCTTGCAGACCATGATGTGCAAACAATGGTTAAATGGATATATGTATAGTACACTAATCAGTACATCTATGAAAGCTGATCTAGGGTTGCACAATGTTTAGAAAATGAGGATATTGTTATATTTTGGCATTGTGTCATACTGTTCTGGGAAATATTTAGCCTGTTAGGATAGGTGTTCAAAACAAACACAATCAAAAATCTGAAGAGCAAAACTAAATAGAGGCTGCTTATTAAGGGGATTTTGAAATCCAAACTATTGTGCTACTGGGTTTTATAATAACGTTAATATATCAAAGTCATCTCCAGCCGCGTGTTTCCCTAGGTTAAGTGTTCTCAGGACCCATTTGGAAACCGTAAACAATGAAGAAAGGAATTCTGTTACAGAAGGTGGAAGTTGTCTGGTGATGTCATTTCTTGATTATTTTTTAATGATTTTAATAGGTCAGACCGCCCAAAATGGATATATTTATTTTTGGTAGAAGTTGGAAAGTTAAATACGCATACAAAAGAACGACCAGCGCTCCAGCTCTCAAACGGGTAGTCACCAAACTAGGACAATGTATGTGGTCTATAATCCCTCTGGGACAATGCTTCAGCGGTGAAGCCCTCCTTAGACAGGGGAATACAACCACATACTGCAAAAGAACACACAACGCCTAGTGCATTGCCCAAGGTTTACTAAAAAAACAAAACTAAATAGCCAATTGAATACTCACAAAGGACAGAAGCAACATGCATAACAACAATCTCCGATGGTCAATCAGTGTGACAACGAGTGGTTGACAAGCTGTCAAGCTGGAGCATTTAACCGCTTCAGCCCTGTAAAGATTTTACCCCCTTCCTGACCAGAGCACATTTTACAATTTGGCACTGCATCGCTTTAACTGACAATTGAGCGGTCATGCAGTGCTGTACCCAAATTAAAATTGCGTCCTATTTTTCCCACAAATAGAGCTTACTTTTGGTGGTATTTGATCACATCTGCGGAATTAATTTTTTGCGCTATAAACAAAAAAAGAGCCCCAATTTTGAAAAAAAAAATATATTTTTAACTTTTTGCTATAATAAATAGTAAATATCCCCAAAAATAAATGTTTTTAAAAAACAAATGTCTTCATGAGTTTTGTCCAATATATATTCTTCTACATATTTTTGGTATAAAAAATCGCAAAAGCGTGTATTGATTTTTATGGCATTTTTATAATTATAATTTTTTAACTAGTAATGGCGGTGATCTGCGATTTTTAACGGTACTGCAATATTGGCGGACAGATCAAACACTTTTGACACATTTTTGGGACCATTGAAATTCATACAGCAGTTAGTGCTATAAAAATGCACTGATTACTGCGTAAATGTCACTGACAGGGAAGGGGTAACACTAGGTGGCGATCAAGGGGTTAACTGTATTCCCTAGTTAGTGTTTCTAACTGTATGGGGATAGGACTGACTGGGGGAGGAGATATACCGCTGTTTCTACTTAGTAGGAACAAACAATATGTCTCCTCTCCCCTGACAGAACAGGGATGTGTGTGTAGGAACAAACAATATGTCTCCTCTCCCCTGACAGAACAGGGATGTGTGTGTTTACAAAATAATATATATATATATATATATATATATATATATATATATATATATATATATATATATATATATATACAGTATCTCACAAAAGTGAGTGCACCCCTCACATTTTTGTAAATATTTTATTATATCTTTTCAAGTGACAACACTGAAGAAATTACACTTTGCTACAATGTAAAGTAGTGAGTGTACAGCTTGTATAACAGTGTAAATTTGCCATCAATGTCTAAACCGCTGGCAACAAAAGTGAGTACACCCCTAAGTGAAAATATCCAAATTGGGCCCAAGTAACCATTTTCCCTCCCCGTGTGTCATATGACTCGTTAGTGTTACAAGGTCTCAGGTGTGAATGGAGAGCAGGTGTGTTAAATTTGGTGTTATCGCTCTCACTATCTCATACTGGTCACTGGAAGTTCAACATGGCACCTCATGGCAAATAATTCTCTGAGGATCTAAAAAAAATAATTGTTGCTCTACATAAAGAAGATTGCCAAGACCCTGAAACAGAGCTGTAGCATAGTGGCCAAGACCATACAGTGGTTTAACAGGACATGTTCCACTCAGAGCAGGCCTCGCCATGGTTGAACAAAGAAGTTGAGTGCACGTGCTCAGTGTCAAATGCAGGGGTTGTGTTTGGGAAATAGACGTATGAGTGTGTCAAGTGTGTCCGGCCTACAGTCAAGCATGGTGGTAGGAGTGTCATGGTCTGGGGCTGCTTTAGTGCTGCCTACACTGGAGAGCTACAGTTCATTGAGGGAACCATGATTCCAACATGTACTGTGACATACTGATGAAGAGCATGATCCCCTCCATTTGAAGACTGGGCCGCAGGGCAGTATTCCAACATGATAACGACCCCAAACAGACCTCCAAGATGACCAACGCCTTGCTAAAGAAGCTGAGGGTAAAGGTGATGGACTGGCCAAGCATGTCTCCAGACCTAAACCCTATTGAGCATCTGTGGGGCATCCTTAAATGGAAGGTGGAGGAGCCCAAGGTCTTTAACATCCATCAGCTCTGTGATGTCGTCATGGAGGAGTGGACGAGGACTCCAGTGGCAACCTGTGAAGCTCTTGTGAACTCCATGCCCAAGAGGGTTGAGGCAGTGCTGGAAAATAATGGGGGCCACACAAAATATTGACACTTTGGGCCCAATTTGGACATTTTCACTTAGGGGTGTACTCACTTTTGTTGCCAGCTGTTTAGACACTAATGGCTGTGTGTTGAGTTATTTTGAGGGGACAGCAAATTTACACTGTTATACAAGCTGTACACTCACTACTTTGTAGCAAAGTGTCATTTTTTCAGTGTTGTCACATGAAAAGATATAATAAAATATTTACAAAAAATATGATGGGTGTACTCAGATATTCATGTTTTCAAAGAGTTCATCCAATGTCAATGGTCCCAAAAATGTGTGAGATACTGTGTGAGATACTTTCTCTGTAGTGTTTACTGTTTGCGAACACACACTTACAATCTCGGGTGGGTGATCAAGGAAATACCAATGGCCAGCCTCATGTTAGTGGCATACATCACCCTTTAAAAAAGTGATTTTTTTTTTTTATTATTATTATAAATATTATTATTATTATAATTAAATAGACTATAATTCGATTTTTTTTTTAGTTAAAGCCCCCCCCCCTGCTATAATATAATATAATATAATATATACGGTCAATACAACTAATATGATGACCTTTGATGATGAGCCTGATACTGCGACACCCCACCCAATTGGGGGGTGGAGCCATAAGGTGCCTTTTGCATTTATTAGGAGACAAACACCAGTTGGCTTGAGCTCTGAGGAAGGGGATGCATCCCCAAAGCACGTCAACTTGCCAACATCGCCTATAGCCTGGTCACTCATTGCCACACTGGTTGACCATCGGAGATTGTTTTTATATACTGTACGTTGCTTCTGTCCTTTGTGAATATTCAATCTACTATTTTTAATAAACCTTGGGTAATGCACTTACTTGCATTTGTGTGTCCCCTGTGAGTTCTTTTGAAAAGTTAAAATACCTGATAAATGTTATGGTTTATCTCCTCCCTTTCTCTCTCTTTGTGTCTGACTCTTTTCTTTCTTTGGGGTTCAGGAACAACTGTTCCCGGTGTCTGAGGTAGGAGGAGGAGGGCTTACCCTTACGGTGGCCTCAGCCCCCCTCACCCAACTTTGAGGATTGATAAGGCCGAGGCTGAGTTCAGGTTAGGGAATGGAAACCCCTGAGTTTTGAGGCTTTGGGTTCCTTTCCCTGGATTAAAGGTGAACTACGGGAAGACCTGAAAAATGGTACAAGATCATTATTTGCAGGCTTTGAAACCTGACAATTTGCATATCTTCCTGTTTTGTAAATGGACAGTTGTAAAAATACTCCAGTTATTTCTTCTGTACTATTTTTTTTCATTCCATATACTGTGAAAACTTCAAAATAAAGAATTTAAAATAAAAACACCTGGCATATTCTTATATCTCACGAGTACTCTCTTGGTTCCTGACTCCACACATGTGTTGTGGGCGGCCATGATGAAAATATATTCCTCTTCCTGTTGGCTTTAATTGTTTAATTTTACATTATGGAGTAACCAAATGGTATTGCTGGAACATGCAAAAGAGTTGAGAACACCAAGAAGTCCCAGGTGGGCAAGAAAATGTTCCATTTGTAACTATAATATCACTTTTGAGTGGATGAACTCTTTGAAAACATGAATATCTGATCAAGTAACCAGGGAGACTTCAAGGATAGCTTTCTAGGGTTTAGATACAGATACTACAACTTCTACTTCCCCGTAGACTGCCCTATTCCTCTCCTAACATACAAATGAATCCCAAGGTTACAAAGTATGATAAAATATACCTTTTGAAGCATAAAATACAGCACCTTAGATTTCCTAATATCTCTTTGAGCTAGTTATAATAATTTTTCAACAGTAAATTTCAATATTCAAAAACAGGGCGACCATTGATACAGGTTTTCATAAGAAATAAGCAGAGGTTATTTGTAAGTATCAGACGGAAGGGCTGAAGGAAGATAAATAAAACAGGGGGGGGACGGACAAGATCTGATGTTAAACGCATTCCCAACTGACCAAAAATAATCTCAGCCCCTCCCCCTCATCTACACATACCTTGTGTGTGAGGGCTGGCCGCACAAAGGCAGTGACCTGTCCATGACTGCTGGACGGAACGTCAAAGCCAAGGGAAGGAATCGCACAGGATTGCGGTGATATGCAGATATCTTCAGGACAAGCTGCGGAGCTAAAAAAAAAAGTAGCCAAAAAGAGCAGATTGCTGTTTTTTTTACTTCTCCTTTAAGACACCACAAATACCCCCACAGGGGCTTACCTTGTCCCATGCAAAAAACTGGGCTTCGGGGAGGCTGCCACTCACTGCCTGTAGGAATCCCCACTTGGCAGAGGCTGACAGCTCTTTACATCCCCGCCGAATGGTGTCACCGCCGCCCCCACCTCGCGCCTGCGCTGTGGAGAGCCACCGAACGGCACCTGTGCGACCGCCTGGCGCTCTGTTGCTCTGCACATGCGCGAGCCAAGCCTCTATGTCACGGAAGCCACGCATGCGCAGAAGTTAACAGCGGTCGCAACTGGGAGTGCTGCGGCGTCCTGGAACCCTGAAGCGCTCCAGATGCCATGAGAACTCATTTACAAGGCAAAAGAAAAAACTAGCAAGGGGAGGTGTAGAAGAGACACAACACAAAGAGACACAAACAGCTGCCATGGAGAAACAAGGTAGAAACAGCAGACCTTGCCAGTCGATTGTCAGACGTCCATCCCAGGCCAACACAGGCAGTCTCCCCTCCGCCACTGGGGGATCTTGTGCCTGAAAACAGCTACTCGCCCGCCCATGGCTGGGCTCTGAGCTTGCACCGCATAGATGGTATGCCGTAATCCAGAAAATATCCCGACTAGACGCCAAGCAGAAACAAACGAAATGTAGGTCCATGGAGGAGGACAAAAAAGGAACGCAGTCCCTAGTGGTGAGTTCAAATTTATGGGTATGGGGATCTATAGAATTGGAGAGGAGGTGGGGTTAACCCACACGTAGGCTGCCATGGAGTCTGTCAGGAAAAACAATATTTTTTACATTTTGCTATAATAAATATCCCCAAAAATGTTTTTAAAAAACAAATTTCTTCATCAGTTTAGGCCAATATATATTCTTCTACAAAAATCGCAATAAGTGTATATTGATTGGTTTGCGCAAACGTTATAGCAAACGTTCTACAAACTATGGGAAAGATTTATGGCATTTTTATGGCATTTTTTTAAATTAAATTTTTTTACTAGAAATTGCGGTGATCTGCGATTTTTAGCGATACTGCAACATTGTGGCGGACAGATCGGACACTTTTGACACAGATTTTGGACCATTGACATTTTTACAGCGAACCATGCTAGAAAAATGCACTGATTACTGTGTAAATGTCACTGGTAGGGAAGGGGTTAACACTAGGGGGTGATCAAGGGGTTAAATGTGTGTTCCCTAGATGTGTTCTAACTATGGGGGGATGTGACTGACTGGGGAGGAGATATATCGTTGTTCCTTTTTAGCTATTAAAAAGTGCATTGAGGTTGGCTTGTAAATTGGAGACATCCTGTAAGGACGTTATTCCGGCAAACTCTGAAAGGTACTTTTAATCTACGAAACTTTTAATATTTTAAACCTATGAAACATTTTTTTTCTTTTTCAAAATTTTCTGCATTTTTGCGTTTTTTTTTGCAAAAAATAAACAACCCAGCAGTGATTAACCACTTAAATATAGTGAATTTTCACCCCCTTCCCGCCCAAGCCAATTTTCAGTTTTCAGTGCTGTCGCAATTTGAATGCCAATTGCGCGGTCCTGCGATGCTGTACCCAAATTACATTTTTATTATTTTATCCCCACAAATAGAGCTTTTTTTTGGTGGTATTTGATCATCTCTGCGGTTTTTATTTTTTGCGCTATAAACAAAAGAAAAGTGACAAGTTTTAAAAAAAAAAAAACACAATATTTTTTACTTTTTGCTATAATAAATATCCCATTTTTTTTTTTTTTAGTTTAGGCCGATATGCATTCTTCTACATATTTTTGATAAAATAAAATCGCAATAAGAGTATATTGATTGGTTTGCCCAAAAGTTATAGTGTCTACAGAATAGGGAGTAGTTTTATGGCATTTTTATTATTATAATTTTTTTTACTAGGAATGGCGGCGATCTGCGATTTTTATCATGACTGCTACATTGCGGTGGACATATCGGACACTTTTGACACCATTTTGGGACCATTCACATTTATACAGCGATCAGTGCTATACAAATGCATTGATTACTGTATAAATGTCACTGGCAGGGAATTGGTTGACACTAGGGGGTGCTCAAGGGGTTAATTGTGTTACCTAGGGAGTGATGCTAACTGTAGGGGGCAGGGACTCACAAGGGGAGGAGACCGATCGGTGTTCCTCTGTACTGGGAACACATGATCGGTCTCCTCTCACCTGACAGGATGTGGATCTGTGTGTTTACACACACAGAACCACGGTCCTGCTCCGTTAACGGGCAAACATCGTGGCTGCCGGGCATGCGCATCGGCTTTAACTGACAATTGCGCGGTCGTGCGACGTGGCTCCCAAACAAAATTGAAGTCCTTTTTTTCCCACAAATAGAGCTTTCTTTTGGTGGTATTTGATCATCTCTGCGGTTTTTATTTTTTTGCGCTATAAACAAAAAAAGAGCGACAATTTTGAAAAAAAACGCAGTATTTTTTACTTTTTGCTATAATAAATATCCCCCAAAAATATATAAAAAAACGTTTTTTTTCCTCAGTTTAGGCCGATTCAATTCTCTCCGTATTCTTCTACATATTTTTGGTAAAAAAAAAAAAAAAAAAAAAAAAAAACCCAATAAGCGATTGATTGGTTTGCGCAAAAGTTATAGCGTTTACAAAATAGGGAATAGTTTTATAGCATTTTTATTAATTATTTTTTTTTACTAGTAATGGCGGCGATCAGCGATTTTTATTGTGACTGCGACATTATGGCGGACACATCAGACATTTTTGACACATTTTTGGGACCATTGTCATCTATACAGCAATCAGTGCTATACAAATGCACTGATTCCTGTGTAAATGACACTGGCAGTGAAGGGGTTAACCAGGGGGTGGCAGTGTAGAGGTTAAGTGTGTCCTAGGGACGTGTTACTAACTGTAGGGGGGCGTGGCTGTGTGTTTCTGATCACTGATCTCTGCTCCAATCACAGGGAGCAGAGATCAGTGTCACTTGTTGCTAGGCAGAACGGGGAGATGCTGTTTACTTCCGCATCTCCCCATTTGTCCTTCCCGTGAGACGATCGCGTGTATCCCTGCAGCGATCGATTAAACTGGACCCGCGACCGGACTCACGGGGGTCTCGACCGGCGCGCACGCAATGGCACGGTGGCATATTTAAAGGGACGTAAGTGGTTAAAGGTGGAAACAGTTCTGAAATGATTTATCTTTGTCTCATTTTTTTACATCACAGAAACCTGACATTTTAACAGGGGTGTGTAGACTTTTTATATCCTCTGTAGTTGCTTAAAAAAGCACAAATGTGGGGACTTTTTGAAGGTACTTATATGTATTTTAAATCACAGCAAGTGTTGAAAACAAATGTCAATACGTAACGTCACAAATATGAAACTTACAAAATTATCTGAATGATAAGAGCTTGTAAAAACTGGGGAAGTGAGGAAGTAAACTTTGCCAGAAGTGACTGAAACTGAGAAAATAGTGTTGCTATTGTAGTTAGTAAATATTGGCCTCTCATGTTTCATTGGAATGAAGTGTCTGGAAGTAGATTACAATGGGTCAAGTGTGTAGTCTGAAGGAAGCAAGAAGGTGATGAAATTATGAACGCAATTTTTAAGATTTGAGAGCAAAAAATGGAAGAGAAAATGTTATAATACACGTAAAAGAAACATATGTAACTTGAAAGTCATGTAAAACCAAGATATGTTTAACCCTTTCATGCCTACGCCTATTTCTGACATTTGTTGCTTACAAAGTTAAAATCTGTATTTATTGCTAGAAAATTACTTAGAACACCCAAACATTCTATCTATCTATCTATCTATCTATCTATCTATCTATCTATCTATCTATCTATCTATCTATCTATCTATATATATTTTTTTTTTAGCAGAGACCCCCAAGAATAGAATGTCGATCGTTGCGCAGCAGTCTTTTAAACCAAATTTGTAGGGAAAAAAGATACTTTCATGAATTAGAAAAAAAAAAAAAACAGTAAAGTTAGCCTAATTTTTTGTATAATGTGAAAGATGATGTTATGCCAAGTAGATAGATGTCATGTTTTAAAATTGCGCACACTCTTGGAATAGCGACAAACTATGGTACTTAAAAATCTCCATAGGCAATGCTTTAAAAAAACGGTTACCAGGTTAGAGTTACAGAGGAGGTCTTTTGCTAGAATTATTGCTCTCACTCTGACGATTGCAGCAATACCAGCAAATGTGTGATTTGAACACTGTTTACATTTTCGGGCGCAACTTATATATGTGTTTTGTTTGCTGCGTGAGCACGCGGGGACATGGGCACTTTAAAAAAAAAAAATCTTATTTCTTTATTTATTTTTAACATGGTCCCTTTAAAAAAATAAAATCTGATCACTTTTATTGCTGTCACAAGTAGGGATGGGCCCGGTGCTCGATGCAAACCCATGTTCGCATCGAGCACCGGGCGTTCGCTCGCTCTGCGAGCCCAGAACTATTTTGGCCGCTCGCATCACATTCGTGTGATGCGAGCGGCCCCGCAATGCATTGCGGCCGGCGCGGCCGGCGCGGCCGGCGCAGTGCATTGCTGGCTGATGATTGGCCAAGCATGCACTGTGACCCCGCATGCCTGGCCAATCACAGCGCCGGAAACTCGGAGAGCCATAATTGGCTACAGGCCAGCTCAGGGGCTTTAGTACACGCCCCACCATTTAAAAGGCCGCCACGCCGTCGGCGCCGGTCACATGAGTTCCGGCTTTAGGAGAGATCAGGCTGATTCTGTGTCTTTGCTAGATTCATTCATATAGAAAGATTTGCTCTACTTTGCTAAACCATTGGCTATTTATTTGCTAAACCATTGCTACCTGTCATTGATCGTCCATTGCTGCTTGTTAGTGTGTTTTTAGCTGCTGCTGGGGATTAGTCTGGTGCGTATTTTACTGTTAGTACAGTATTTCAGTAGTACCAACCGCAGTGCTGTTAGCACAGCATTGCACCCCAAAAGCACCCATAGGACTTCTAGTGTGTTAGTGGCAGCAAACAGAGCTCCTATATTTTCTTCCCAGAAGCACCCATAGGACTTGTACTGTGTTAGTGGCATCACACAGAGTTCCTATATTTTCTTCCCAGAAGCACCCATAGGACTTGTACTGTGTTAGTGGCATCACACAGAGTTCCTATATTTTCTTCCAGAAGCACCCATAGGACTTGTACTGTGTTAGTGGCATCACACAGAGTTCCTATATTTTCTTCCCAGAAGCACCCATAGGACTTGTACTGTGTTAGTGGCATCACACAGAGTTCCTATATTTTCTGCCCAGAAGCACCCATAGGACTTGTACTGTGTTAGTGGCATCACACAGAGTTCCTATATTTTCTTCCCAGAAGCACCCATAACTTGTACTGTGTTAGTGGCATCACATAGAGTTCCTATATTTTCTTCCCAGAAGCACCCATAGGACTTGTACTGTGTTAGTGGCATCACACAGAGGTCCTATATTTTCTTCCCAGAAGCACCCATAGGACTTGTACTGTGTTAGTGGCATCACACAGAGTTCCTATATTTTCTTCCCAGAAGCACCCATAGGACTTGTACTGTGTTAGTGGCATCACACAGAGTTCCTATATTTTCTTCCCAGAAGCACCCATAGGACTTGTACTGTGTTAGTGGCATCACACAGAGTTCCTATATTTTCTTCCCAGAAGCACCCATAGGACTTGTACTGTGTTAGTGGCATCACACAGAGTTCCTATATTTTCTTCCCAGAAGCACCCATAGGACTTGTACTGTGTTAGTGGCATCACACAGAGTTCCTATATTTTCTTCCCAGAAGCACCCATAGGACTTGTACTGTGTTAGTGGCATCACACAGAGTTCCTATATTTTCTTCCCAGAAGCACCCATAGGACTTGTACTGTGTTAGTGGCATCACACAGAGTTCCTATATTTTCTTCCCAGAAGCACCCATAGGACTTGTACTGTGTTAGTGGCATCACACAGAGTTCCTATATTTTCTTCCCAGAAGCACCCATAGGACTTGTAGTGTGTTAGTGGCATCACACAGAGTTCCTATATTTTCTGCCCAGAAGCACCCATAGGACTTGTACTGTGTTAGTGGCATCACACAGAGTTCCTATATTTTCTTCTCAGCAGCACCCATAGGACTTCTAGTGTGTTAGTGGCATCACACAGAGCTCCTATATTTTCTTTGCAGAAGCACCCATAGGACTTCTAGTGTGTTAGTGGCATCACACAGAGCTCCTATATTTTCTTCTCAGCAGCACCCACAGGACTTCTAGTGTGTTTAGTGGCATCACACAGAGCTCCTATATTTTCTTTGCCGAAGCATCCATAGGACTTCTAGTGTGTTAGTGGCATCACACAGAGCTCCTATATTTTCTTCTCAGCAGCACCCACAGGACTTCTAGTGTGTTAGTGGCATCACACAGAGCTCCTATATTTTCTTCTCAGCAGCACCCACAGGACTTCTAGTGTGTTAGTGGCATCACACAGAGCTCCTATATTTTCTTTGCAGAAGCACCCATAGGACTTCTAGTGTGTTAGTGGCATCACACAGAGCTCCTATATTTTCTTCTCAGCAGCACCCACAGGACTTCTAGTGTGTTAGTGGCATCACACAGAGCTCCTATATTTTCTTTGCAGAAGCACCCATAGGACTTCTAGTGTGTTAGTGGCATCACACAGAGCTCCTATATTTTCTTCTCAGCAGCACCCATAGGACTTCTAGTGTGTTAGTGGCATCACACAGAGCTCCTATATTTTCTTTGCAGAAGCACCCATAGGACTTCTAGTGTGTTAGTGGCATCACACAGAGCTCCTATATTTTCTTCTCAGCAGCACCCACAGGACTTCTAGTGTGTTAGTGGCATCACACAGAGCTCCTATATTTTCTTCTCAGCAGCACCCACAGGACTTCTAGTGTGTTAGTGGCATCACACAGAGCTCCTATATTTTCTTTGCAGAAGCACCCATAGGACTTCTAGTGTGTTAGTGGCATCACACAGAGCTCCTATATTTTCTTCTCAGCAGCACCCACAGGACTTCTAGTGTGTTAGTGGCATCACACAGAGCTCCTATATTTTCTTTGCAGAAGCACCCATAGGACTTCTAGTGTGTTAGTGGCATCACACAGAGCTCCTATATTTTCTTCTCAGCAGCACCCACAGGACTTCTAGTGTGTTAGTGGCATCACACAGAGCTCCTATATTTTCTTCTCAGCAGCACCCACAGGACTTCTAGTGTGTTAGTGGCATCACACAGAGCTCCTATATTTTCTTTGCAGAAGCACCCATAGGACTTCTAGTGTGTTAGTGGCATCACACAGAGCTCCTATATTTTCTTCTCAGCAGCACCCACAGGACTTCTAGTGTGTTAGTGGCATCACACAGAGCTCCTATATTTTCTTTGCAGAAGCACCCATAGGACTTCTAGTGTGTTAGTGGCATCACACAGAGCTCCTATATTTTCTTCTCAGCAGCACCCACAGGACTACCGACTACAATGGCTGGAAGACCGCCAAGGGGAGGCAGAGCGTGCAGAGGCAAGAACACAGGGCAGGCAGGCTCTGTTTCTAGTGGACGTGGCCGTGGCCGTGGACGTGGTCGTGCATCGTCATCAGCACGTGTCCATGGGACACGCGCGTCTTTGTTTTCGGCAGCTGGACATGTGGAGCCGCATCATGCTGAAGGCTTGGTAGAATGGATGACCAAGCCCTCCTCATCCTCCTCATCCTCTCTCACCCAGGCTCAGGGTACTGGCAGAGCAGCTGCCAACGCGTACTCAATGGCATCATCAGCCACCCCTTCCCTAGACCCACCATGTCCTCCTGAGGAGTCCCCCGAACTCTTTGAGCACAGTGTTGGGTACATGCTCCAGGAGGATGCCCAACGATTGGAAGGCTCGGATGATGATACCCAGCTTGAGGAAGTCAGTAGTGTGTGCGCAGAGAGAGGGGATGCTGAAGGACAGCAATCTGGCAGTACTGTTCCACCAGCTGCAGCTTACTGCCAGGTTTGCTCTAGTGGTGAAGAGGGAGGGGATGATGAGGTCACTGACTCCACGTGGGTGCCTGAAGGGAGAGAGGATGAGGAGGAGGACAAGGAGGAGGAGGATGCAGCGTCACATGTCCAACGAGGCAGGATGCCCCCTGGAGGCCAGCTAGAGGCCAGCACAGCAACTGTACAACACCGCAGAGCTCCGCCTGTGCAGGGCGCTGCCTCTGCACGTTATCAGAAAAGTTCTTTGGTGTGGGCCTTTTTTGAGACGAGTGCATCAGATCGCACCACTGCTATTTGCAATATTTGTCTCAAGCGTATCTCGCGTGGCCAAAACATCAGCCGCTTGGGCACCACAAGCATGAGCAGACATATGTCGACCTGCCATGCAGCTCGTTGGCAAGCACACATAAAAGACCCACACCAAAGAACTAAGCGGACTTCTCCTTGCTCCTCATCAGCTGGGATCTCCATCCCCACTACATCTTCAGTCCTCTCTGAAAGCTGCTCTGAGAGGACTGAAGGTGTAGAATTAGGTGTGTCACAACCAAGTACTTGCAGTACACCGACGTCCGATTGTAGCAGGCAAATTTCCCTGCCCCAGCTGCTGGACCGTCGAAAGAAGTACACTCCCAGCCATCCACATGCCCAGCGGTTGAATGCTAGCTTGGCTAAATTGCTAGCACTTCAACTGCTGCCTTTTCAGTTGGTAGACTCGGCACCCTTCCGTGAGTTTGTTCAATGTGCGGTTCCTCAGTGGCAGGTTCCCAAACGCCACTTTTTCTCACGGAAGGCGATTCCGTCTCTCTACCGGCATGTGGAAGGCAATGTCCATGCCTCGCTGGACAGGGCGGTCAGCGGTAAGGTGCATATTACCGCTGACTCATGGTCCAGCAGGCATGGACAGGGACGTTACCTTTCTTTCACGGCCCATTGGGTCACTCTATTGGCAGCTGGGAGGGATGCAGGACAAGGTGCAGTAGTGTTGGAGGTTGTTCCGCCACCACGCCTCCAAAATGCTACTACTGCTACTGGTTGTGACACACCTCTCTCCTCCACCCCCTCCTCTTCTACTTCCTCCAGTGCTCTGTCCTCGGAACCAGCGGTGCTCCGTAGGCGTACAAGGGGCTACGCAAGTACGCAGGCAAAAAGATGCCATGCCGTGCTTGCGCTGGTGTGTTTGGGGGACAGGAGCCACACTGGGCCAGAGGTTCTGGCAGCTCTGCAGGGGCAGGCCGAGAGGTGGTTGACGCCACGCCAGCTTAAGCCAGGAATGGTCGTTTCTGACAATGGCACCAACCTCCTCTCCGCCCTGCGACAGGGGCAGCTCACCCATGTGCCCTCTATGGCTCACGTCCTCAACCTGGTGGTGCAGCGGTTCTTGGGCAGGTTCCCAGACTTACAGGATGTCCTGAGGCAGGCCAGGAAAGTCTGTGTGCATTTCCGCCGATCTTATAATGCCAGTGCTCGGCTGACTGAGCTGCAAAAGGAGCTGAACCTGCCCAAGAACCGCCTAATATGTGACATGCCCACCAGGTGGAACTCAACGTTGGCCATGCTGCAGCGACTGCACACGCAGCAGAGGGCCATCAATGAGTACCTTTGCGACTACGGCACCAGGACAGGGTCAGGGGAGCTTGTTTTTTTTCCCCACGTCAGTGGAGCATGATCAGGGATGCATGCACTGTCCTCTCACCATTTGAGGAGGCCACGAGGATGGTGAGCAGTGACAGTGCATGCATCAGTGACACTGTACCACTTGTCCACCTGTTGGAGCATACGCTGCGTGGGATAATGGACAGGGCACTTGAGGCAGAACAGAGGCAGGAAGAGGAGGACTTCCTTGCCTCTCAAGGCCCCCTTTATCCGGACAGTGTTCCTTCTGTCCCACCCATCACACAGGAAGAGAATGAGGAGGAGGAGGAGGATTGTGTGAGCATGGAGGTGGAGCCTGACACTCAGCATCAGCAGCAGCAGTCTTTTAGGGATGATGTACAGTCCCAACAAACCAGTGGACTTGTACGTGGCTGGGAGGAGGTGGCTGGCGATCATGTCATCCTCAGTGACCCAGAAGACTCCGGACCGAATTCCTCAGCTAACCTACGCTGCATGGCCTCCCTGATCCTGAAAAGCCTGCGGAAGGATCCTCGTGTTCTTCGGATCAAGGAGAGGGACCATTACTGGCTGGCCACTCTCCTTGATCCACGGTACAAGGGTAAGGTTGCGGACCTTATCTTGCCGTCGCAGAGGGAGCAGAGGATGAGACATCTCAGGGAGGCCTTACAGAAAGGTCTGGGCAACGCATTCCCAGAAACTGGGAGGTTACAAACTCCTGGTCCTGGACGACGAGTTTCTGAGGCTTCGGTCAGTAGCAGAAGGAGCGGTGGGGAAGGTGGACGTCTGACCGATGCGTTCAGACAATTTTTTAGTCCGCAGCCCCAAGGTATGATCGGTTCCAGCAACCATCGCCAGCGTCTGATATACATGGTGCAGGAATACCTTGGGGCAAGGTCAGACTTGGACACCTTTCCCACCGAAAATCCTCTGGCTTACTGGGTCCTGAGGATGGATCACTGGCCAGAGCTTGCACAGTATGCAATTGAGCTACTGGCCTGTCCTGCCTCCAGCGTTCTTTCCGAACGCACATTCAGTGCTGCTGGAGGATTTGTCACCGATCATAGGGTGCGCCTGTCCACCGACTCGGTTGATCGACTGACCTTCATCAAAATGAATCAGTCTTGGATCACCACCAGCTACCAGGCACCTGAAGCGGATATAACGGAATAATTTATAATGTCACATCCCTTCAAGACTGCCTATGCTGATGCTGAGTGACTGTCCTGTTATGTTCACTGACTATCCTCTTCCTCCTCCTCAATGATCCATGCCACCACACCAGTGCCTAAGGCACAATTTTTCAGCCCCTGTATAACAGGGGCGTGTACTTACAATTTTTTAAAAAAAATGCTTCGCAACACGTGTGACTACTGTGCTCCAAGTACAGTATCTGTGAGGGGTTGCAGTGTTGTGGCACCAGCACCAATGCCTAAGGCACAATTTTTCAGCCCCTGTATAACAGGGGCGTGTACTTACAATTTTTTTAAAAAATGCTTCGCAACACGTGTGACTGCTGTGCTCCAAGTACAGTATCTGTGAGGGGTTGCAGTGTTGTGGCACCAGTGCCTAAGGCACAATTTTTCAGCCCCTGTTGGGGCGTGTAATTACAATTTTTAGGCAATGCTTTGCAACAGGTCTCATTGCTGTGCTAAGAGTACAGTGTCTGTGAGGGGTTGCAGTGTTGTGGCACCAGCACCAATGCCTAAGGCACAGTTTTTCAGCCCCTGTTTAACAGGGGCGTGTAATTACAATTTTTTAAAAAGATGCTTCGCAACAGGTGTGACTGCTGTGCTCCAAGTACAGTATCTGTGAGGGGTTGCAGTGTTGTGGCACCAGTGCCTAAGGCACAATTTTTCAGCCCCTGTTGGGGCGTGTAATTACAATTTTTAGGCAATGCTTTGCAACAGGTCTCATTGCTGTGCTAAGAGTACAGTATCTGTGAGGGGTTGCAGTGTTGTGGCACCAGCACCAATGCCTAAGGCACAATTTTTCAGCCCCTGTTCAACAGGGGCGTGTAATTACAAATCTTGATCTAATAGTTCACAGCAGGGCCCATTCCTGCGCCCACCAAGAGTAACTATGAGGGCCTACATTCTTGTGGCAACACCGTCCACCACCACCGCCAAAGGCCCAATTTTTCTGCCCTGTTCAACAGGTGCATGCAATTACAAATCTTGATCTAATAACTCACAGCAGGGCCCATTCCTGCGCCCACCAAGAGTAACTGTGAGGGCTTACAGTCTTGTGGCAACACCGTCCACCACCAAAGGCCCAATTTTTCTGCCCTGTTCAACAGGTGCATGCAATTACAAATCTTGATCTAATAACTCACAGCAGGGCCCATTCCTGCGCCCACCAAGAGTAACTGTGAGGGCTTACAGTCTTGTGGCAACACCGTCCACCACCACCACCACCACCACCACCAAAGGCCCAATTTTTCTGCCCTGTTCAACAGGTGCATGCAATTACAAATCTTGATCTAATAACTCACAGCAGGGCCCATTCCTGCGCCCACCAAGAGTAACTGTGAGGGCTTACAGTCTTGTGGCAACACCGTCCACCACCACCACCACCACCAAAGGCCCAATTTTTCTGCCCGGTTCAACAGGTGCATGCAAGTACAAATCTTGATCTATTAACTCACAGCAGGGCCCATTCCTGTGCCCACCAGTCTTGTGGCTACACCAACATCTAATAGGGCAAATTTCTGCAGAGTATATACGGCAGGCCCCTACTTTCAAACATCCAACTTACAAACGACTCCTACTTGCAAACGGAAAGAGAAAACAGGAAGTGAGAGGAAATCTACCCCTAGGAAGGGAAATTCTATCCTGTTAGATTTAATTTGGGAAAAAGGTATCTCCTCTCTACTGATGCTTTATCACCAATCCTTGTTTCAATTCAAACCCCACTTTTCCAAAAAACATTTGTCATTGGGACGGAAAGTGAGGTGACATGTTCTGAACAGATGTGCAAAGACAGCAAATGTTACAGGGGTGATAACCCCTCCCTATGTTCTCCAAAAAGCTTAAAAATAGATTTTTTTGGGATGGAGCTACACTTCATAATGTACCTGTTCAGATTCTACATAACAACAAACCTACAGTCCGTGTCTTGTTTGCACCACCTATATACTGCTGTTCAGAGTATATAGGGTTGTAGGTATAGGGTTTTATTTTGGGTGCGGGGTCCCCCTTAATATCCATACAAGACCCAAAGGGGCTGGGGTGGGGGGGGGGGGTGATGGGGGTAGCCATGCCATTTTTCTCAAGGATTTTCAGCCATATGGCGGCCAGGACAAGACATGACATTAAAGCCGCAAGTGGTTTTAAATGGCTTCTTTTTTTCCTTTACAAATGTCATTTTGTGCAAGGACAGTTCTAAACACGGGAAACACATGCCACTTCACAGGCATACTTTAGACACCCCCCAGGTACCATATTTAAAGGAAAATTTCACTTTTTTTTTTCACTTTATGCATCATTAAAATGACTGCTCCCGAAAAAACGTTAGTTTTTAAAAGTTCTTTTTGCATTGATATATGTCCCCTGGGGCAGGACCCGGGTCCCCAAACCTGTTTTATGACATTAACATGCATATTGGCCGTTGTAATTAGCACTTTTGATTTCGAACGTTCGCGTCCATTATAACGTATAGGGTTCGAAAATTTGCGCGAACTTTCGGTCGGTTCGAAGGTTCTGGTGCGAACCGAACTCGGGGGTGTTCGGCTCATCCCTAGTCACAAGGAATGTAAACATCCCTTGTGTCAGTAATAGGTGGTGACAGGTACTCTTTATGGAGGGATCGGGGATCTAATAGACCCTAAATCCCTCCTTTGCACTTAAAAGTTTTCAGATCACCAAAATCGGCGTTACTAAATACTGTTAATTTTATTAATTTGGCGCCATTGGCAGCCGAGTAAACTGGTAGTAATGTCGTAACGTCCAAATTCTGCTTTTTTTCGTGTCTCAGCCTAGCCGGTGGTCCGGGACTCCCTGGTGGGACGGGAGGCCTAGGAAGAGCGGCAGGAGAGGGGACCTCCCCTACTGCTCCTTTAGGTTAACAGAAAAAGAAGGGGAGGGGGATTTTGGGACTTTATATGAGGCAATGAATGGCTAGATTCATCCGCCTCCATCCCTATTGTTTTACAACATCAATAGAAGGAAAAGCGGATTTTAGCCACATCGGTTGTTAAAAAGCCAATCAATGGCTCTAAAAAAATGCCTGCAGGCATCACCCCGGTATAACCCCTTCAATCCATGAATGCATATTTGCGTGCGGTCGGCATGAAGGGGTTGAAGTTCGCCTTCAGCTTTAATGTGGACCTTCCCCAACAAGCACAAATTTATTGTATCAAACTCCAACCCCCTCCCTCTCCCACAGTAGGATATCTTTACTGATTTATTTTAACTTTTTTTTGTGTTGCAGGGCAGCACTTCTGCCTTTCTCGCCTAGGCAAGAATTACCACACTGTCACTGTCACATTGTCACACTGACATCTGCAAACTGCTTCGTGTGTCAATGCAAAGGGAATGAAACCCCCCTAAATCCGTTCGCAGAACGCAGTGAAAACTGTGGAATCAGATTGCATGAGTCTGAACACCCATGCGATCTGATTCCAGTGTGGACCAAAAAAAGACTTCTGCACCATTCTGGTGCAAATGCAATGTGATTTCAGCCATACAAACTGTATGACTAAATTCACATTGCACAGACATCGCATGTGATGTGCCCAGGAATGCGGTGCAAATCACATGCGATGTCTGGCATTGCATAAGTGTGAACCTAGCCTTATAGAGTTTTGTTAAAAGAAGAGGGGATGTTACACCGTGGTAAACATGACCCTGTCCCAACTTTTTTTAAATTGGGGTTGTACTTTGCCAGCTTATTGTTGCCCTGCCACAACTTTTTTGAGACATGTTGCTGCCACCAATTTCAAAATGACCTTGTTTTTTCTTAAAATGGTACATTTTCTCAGCTGAAACATGTGATATGTTTTCTATTGTGAATAAAATATGGGTTATGGGATTTGCAAATCATTGCATTCTGTTTACATTTGCGCGATTTGACCTGTCAAATCGCATGTCAACGGGGGCTTATTGGGGCTTATTGTCAAATCAGAGCCTATTGCCGGCAATAGGAGCATCCCAATCGGTGCGACGCTGACTTTGCAGTGCCTCACCGATTTACAAAAGTAGTTCCTGCACTACTTTTGGTGACGATTTCACTATACATCTGTGCATGTACCCGCACATATGTCTTTCAAGTCGCCCCTCAAGTTGGAATGAAATGCAGCTTTGAAAACGTTCATCTGAACATGTTCAGTATGAACGAGGGCTAAGATCTGGTTCATACCGGCGCGACTTGTCATGCAACTTGACAATTCACCCCATTGCGGCAATGGAACCGTTAAAATTGCTACGACTCAAGTCACAGCGAGGGCTAAGGTCTAGTTCATACATCGCGACTTGTCATGCAACTTGACAGTTCACCCTATTGCGGCAATGGAACCTTTAAAATTGCTATGACTCAAGTCACAGTGAATTTGAAAAAGGTTCCTGCATTATTTCTTGGGGATTTCAGTGCGACTTGCATTGATATCTATTAAATAAAGTCGCACTGATATCAGCACGCTGCACGTGAAATTGCACAGCTTTGAAGTCATTCTGAAGTAGCCAGGGCTGGAAGCTGGTTTCTATGCAGTTGTACTAGATTTTACACCCAGTTTTAGTAAATCAATCCCATTGTCCCAACATTTTTGGAATTGGGGTTGTACATGTGAGAATAAATTGTCACTTTCATGGATACTCAGAGTAAGGATGGGCCCGGTGCTCGATGCGAACCCACGTTCGCATCGAGCACCGGGCGTTCGCTCGCTCGGCGAGCCCAGAACTATTTTGGCCGCTCGCATCACGTTCGTGTGATGCTCGCGGCCCCGCAATGCATTGCGGCCGGCGCGGCCGACGCAGTGCATTGCTGGCTGATGATTGGCCAAGCATGCACTGTGACCCCGCATGCTTGGCCAATCACAGCCCCGGAAACTCGAAGAGCCATAATTGGCTACAGGCAGGACGCCTGTAGCCAATTACAGCTCAGGGGCTGTAGTACACGCCCCCCCCTATAAAACGCCGCCACGCCGTCTGCGCCGGTCACATGCTGTTCCGGCGCAGATTGAGCAGGCAGATTCTGTGACACTCTGCTGCATTTAGATAGTTAGAGAGATTCACTTACAGAGATTGAGTTAGATAGATTCAGTTACAAAGATTGATTGAGAAAGAGGGGCTTGTAGTGTGCTCGTGGCAGGCAGGCAGAGCTCCTATATTTTGTTACCAGAAGCACCTATAGGACTTGTAGTGTGTTCGTGGCAGGCAGGCAGAGCTCCTATATTTTGTTACCAGAAGCACCTATAGGACTTGTAGTGTGTTCGTGGCAGGCAGGCAGAGCTCCTATATTTTGTTACCAGAAGCACCTATAGGACTTGTAGTGTGTTCGTGGCAGGCAGGCAGAGCTCCTATATTTTGTTACCAGAAGCACCTATAGGACTTGTAGTGTGTTCGTGGCAGGCAGGCAGAGCTCCTTCATTTTGTTCCCAGAGGCACCTATAGGACTTGAAGTGTGTTAGTCCCATTACACACACAGAGCTATATTTTCTTCCCAGAAGCACCTATAGGACTTGAAGTGTGTTAGTCCCATTACACACACAGAGCTATATTTTCTTCCCAGAAGCACCTATAGGACTTGAAGTGTGTTAGTCCCATTACACACACAGAGCTATATTTTGTTCCCAGAAGCACCTATAGGACTTGAAGTGTGTTAGTCCCATTACACACACAGAGCTATATTTTGTTCCCAGAAGCACCTATAGGACTTGAAGTGTGTTAGTCCCATCACACACACAGAGCTATATTTTGTTCCCAGAAGCACCTATAGGACTTGAAGTGTGTTAGTGGCATCACACACACAGAGCTATATTTTGTTCCCAGAAGCACCTATAGGACTTGAAGTGTGTTAGTCCCATCACACACACAGAGCTATATTTTGTTCCCAGAAGCACCTATAGGACTTGAAGTGTGTTAGTCCCATCACACACACAGAGCTATATTTTGTTCCCAGAAGCACCTATAGGACTTGAAGTGTGTTAGTCCCATTACACACACAGAGCTATATTTTGTTCCCAGAAGCACCTATAGGACTTGAAGTGTGTTAGTCCCATTACACACACAGAGCTATATTTTCTTCCCAGAAGCACCTATAGGACTTGAAGTGTGTTATTCCCATTACACACACAGAGCTATATTTTCTTCCCAGAAGCACCTATAGGACTTGAAGTGTGTTAGTCCCATCACACACACACAGAGCTATATTTTGTTCCCAGAAGCACCTATAGGACTTGAAGTGTGTTAGTCCCATTACACACACAGAGCTATATTTTCTTCCCAGAAGCACCTATAGGACTTGAAGTGTGTTAGTCCCATTACACACACAGAGCTATATTTTGTTCCCAGAAGCACCTATAGGACTTGAAGTGTGTTAGTCCCATTACACACACAGAGCTATATTTTGTTCCCAGAAGCACCTATAGGACTTGAAGTGTGTTAGTCCCATCACACACACAGAGCTATATTTTGTTCCCAGAAGCACCTATAGGACTTGAAGTGTGTTAGTGGCATCACACACACAGAGCTATATTTTGTTCCCAGAAGCACCTATAGGACTTGAAGTGTGTTAGTCCCATCACACACACAGAGCTATATTTTGTTCCCAGAAGCACCTATAGGACTTGAAGTGTGTTAGTCCCATCACACACACAGAGCTATATTTTGTTCCCAGAAGCACCTATAGGACTTGAAGTGTGTTAGTCCCATTACACACACAGAGCTATATTTTGTTCCCAGAAGCACCTATAGGACTTGAAGTGTGTTAGTCCCATTACACACACAGAGCTATATTTTCTTCCCAGAAGCACCTATAGGACTTGAAGTGTGTTATTCCCATTACACACACAGAGCTATATTTTCTTCCCAGAAGCACCTATAGGACTTGAAGTGTGTTATTCCCATTACACACACAGAGCTATATTTTCTTCCCAGAAGCACCTATAGGACTTGAAGTGTGTTAGTCCCATCACACACACAGAGCTATATTTTGTTCCCAGAAGCACCTATAGGACTTGAAGTGTGTTAGTCCCATTACACACACAGAGCTATATTTTCTTCCCAGAAGCACCTATAGGACTTGAAGTGTGTTATTCCCATTACACACACAGAGCTATATTTTCTTCCCAGAAGCACCTATAGGACTTGAAGTGTGTTAGTCCCATTACACACACAGAGCTATATTTTGTTCCCAGAAGCACCTATAGGACTTGAAGTGTGTTAGTCCCATTACACACACAGAGCTATATTTTCTTCCCAGAAGCACCTATAGGACTTGAAGTGTGTTAGTCCCATCACACACACAGAGCTATATTTTGTTCCCAGAAGCACCTATAGGACTTGAAGTGTGTTAGTCCCATCACACACACAGAGCTATATTTTGTTCCCAGAAGCACCTATAGGACTTGAAGTGTGTTAGTCCCATTACACACACAGAGCTATATTTTCTTCCCAGAAGCACCTATAGGACTTGAAGTGTGTTAGTCCCATCACACACACAGAGCTATATTTTGTTCCCAGAAGCACCTATAGGACTTGAAGTGTGTTAGTCCCATTACACACACAGAGCTATATTTTGTTCCCAGAAGCACCTATAGGACTTGAAGTGTGTTAGTCCCATTACACACACAGAGCTATATTTTCTTCCCAGAAGCACCTATAGGACTTGAAGTGTGTTATTCCCATTACACACACAGAGCTATATTTTCTTCCCAGAAGCACCTATAGGACTTGAAGTGTGTTAGTCCCATCACACACACAGAGCTATATTTTTCTTCCCAGAAGCACCTATAGGACTTGAAGTGTGTTAGTCCCATCACACACACAGAGCTATATTTTGTTCCCAGAAGCACCTATAGGACTTGAAGTGTGTTAGTCCCATTACACACACAGAGCTATATTTTCTTCCCAGAAGCACCTATAGGACTTGAAGTGTGTTATTCCCATTACACACACAGAGCTATATTTTCTTCCCAGAAGCACCTATAGGACTTGAAGTGTGTTAGTCCCATTACACACACAGAGCTATATTTTCTTCCCAGAAGCACCTATAGGACTTGAAGTGTGTTAGTCCCATTACACACACAGAGCTATATTTTCTTCCCAGAAGCACCTATAGGACTTGAAGTGTGTTAGTCCCATCACACACACAGAGCTATATTTTGTTCCCAGAAGCACCTATAGGACTTGAAGTGTGTTAGTCCCATCACACACACAGAGCTATATTTTGTTCCCAGAAGCACCTATAGGACTTGAAGTGTGTTAGTCCCATCACACACACAGAGCTATATTTTGTTCCCAGAAGCACCTATAGGACTTGAAGTGTGTTAGTCCCATCACACACACAGAGCTATATTTTCTTCCCAGAAGCACCTATAGGACTTGAAGTGTGTTAGTCCCATTACACACACAGAGCTATATTTTGTTCCCAGAAGCACCTATAGGACTTGAAGTGTGTTAGTCCCATTACACACACAGAGCTATATTTTCTTCCCAGAAGCACCTATAGGACTTGAAGTGTGTTAGTCCCATTACACACACAGAGCTATATTTTGTTCCCAGAAGCACCTATAGGACTTGAAGTGTGTTAGTCCCATCACACACACAGAGCTATATTTTGTTCCCAGAAGAACCTATAGGACTTGAAGTGTGTTAGTCCCATCACACACACAGAGCTATATTTTGTTCCCAGAAGCACCTATAGGACTTGAAGTGTGTTAGTCCCATTACACACACAGAGCTATATTTTCTTCCCAGAAGAACCTATAGGACTTGAAGTGTGTTAGTCCCATCACACACACAGAGCTATATTTTGTTCCCAGAAGCACCTATAGGACTTGAAGTGTGTTAGTCCCATTACACACACAGAGCTATATTTTGTTCCCAGAAGCACCTATAGGACTTGAAGTGTGTTAGTCCCATCACACACACAGAGCTATATTTTGTTCCCAGAAGCACCTATAGGACTTGAAGTGTGTTAGTCCCATCACACACACAGAGCTATATTTTCTTCCCAGAAGCACCTATAGGACTTGAAGTGTGTTAGTCCCATCACACAGAGCTCCTCTATTTTCTTTGCAGAAGCACCCACAGGACTTCTAGTGTGTTAGTGGCATCACACAGAGCTCCTCTATTTTCTTTGCATAAGCACCCACAGGACTTCTAGTGTGTTAGTGGCATCACACAGAGCTCCTCTATTTTCTTTGCAGAAGCACCCATAGGACTTCTAGTGTGTTAGTGGCATCACACAGAGCTCCTATATATTCTTCTCAGCAGCACCCACAGGACTTCTAGTGTGTTAGTGGCATCACACAGAGCTCCTCTATTTTCTTTGCATAAGCACCCACAGGACTTCTAGTGTGTTAGTGGCATCACACAGAGCTCCTCTATTTTTTTTGCAGAAGCACCCACAGGACTTCTAGTGTGTTAGTGGCATCACACAGAGCTCCTCTATTTTCTTTGCAGAAGCACCCATAGGACTTCTAGTGTGTTAGTGGCATCACACAGAGCTCCTATATATTCTTCTCAGCAGCACCCACAGGACTTCTAGTGTGTTAGTGGCATCACACAGAGCTCCTATATATTCTTCTCAGCAGCACCCACAGGACTTCTAGTGTGTTAGTGGCATCACACAGAGCTCCTCTATTTTCTTTGCATAAGCACCCACAGGACTTCTAGTGTGTTAGTGGCATCACACAGAGCTCCTCTATTTTCTTTGCAGAAGCACCCATAGGACTTCTAGTGTGTTAGTGGCATCACACAGAGCTCCTATATTTTCTTCTCAGCAGCACCCACAGGACTACCGACTACAATGGCTGGAAGACCGCCAAGGGGAGGCAGAGCGTGCAGAGCCAAGAACACAGGGCAGGCAGGCTCTGTTTCTAGTGGACGTGGCCGTGGACGTGGACGTGGTCGTGCATCGTCATCAGCACGTGGCCATGGGACACGCGCGTCTTTGTTTTCGGCAGCTGGACATGTGGAGCCGCATCATGCTGAAGGCTTGGTAGAATGGATGACCAAGCCCTCCTCATCCTCCTCATCCTCTCTCACCCAGGCTCAGGGTACTGACAGAGCATCATCAGCCACCCCTTCCCTAGACCCACCATGTCCTCCTGAGGAGTCCCCCGAACTCTTTGAGCACAGTGTTGGGTACATGCTCCAGGAGGATGCCCAACGATTCGAAGGCTCGGATGACGAAACCCAGCTTGAGGAATCTGGCAGTACAGTTCCACCAGCTGCAGCTTACTGTCAGGTTTGCTCTAGTGGTGAAGAGGGAGGGGATGATGAGGTCACTGACTCCACGTGGGTGCCTCAAGGGAGAGAGGATGAGGAGGAGGACGAGGAGGAGGAGGATGCGGCGTCACATGTCCAACGAGGCAGGATGCCCCCTGGAGGCCAGGTAGAGGCCAGCACAGCAACTGTACAACACCGCAGAGCTCCGCCTGTGCAGGGCGCTGCCTCTGCACGTTATCAGAAAAGTTCTTTGGTGTGGGCCTTTTTTGAGACGAGTGCAGCAGATCGCACCACTGCTATTTGCAATATTTGTCTCAAGCGTATCTCGCGTGGCCAAAACATCAGCCGCTTGGGCACGACAAGCATGACCAGACATATGGCGACCTGCCATGCAGCTCGTTGGCAGGCACACATAAAAGACCCACACCAAAGAACTAAGCGGACCTCTCCTTGCTCCTCCTCAGCTGGGATCTCCATCCCCACTACACCTTCAGTCCTCTCTGAAAGCTGCTCTGAGAGGACTGAAGGTGTAGAATTCGGTGTGTCACAACCAAGTACTTGCAGTACACCGACGTCCGAATGCAGCAGGCAAATTTCCCTGCCCCAGCTGCTGGACCGTAGAAAGAAGTACACTCCCAGCCATCCACATGCCCAGCGGTTGAATGCTAGCCTTGCTAAATTGCTAGCACTTCAACTGCTGCCTTTTCAGTTGGTAGACTCGGCCCCCTTCCGTGAGTTTGTTCAATGTGCGGTTCCTCAGTGGCAGGTTCCCAAACGCCACTTTTTCTCGCGGAAGGCGATTCCGTCTCTCTACCGGCATGTGGAGGGCAATGTCCATGCCTCGCTGGACAGGGCGGTCAGCGGTAAGGTGCATATTACCGCTGACTCATGGTCCAGCAGGCATGGACAGGGACGGTACCTTTCTTTCACGGCCCATTGGGTCACTCTATTGGCAGCTGGGAGGGATGCAGGACAAGGTGCAGTAGTGTTGGAGGTTGTTCCGCCACCACGCCTCCAAAACGCGACTACTGCTACTGGTTGTGACACACCTCTCTCCTCCACCCCCTCCTCTTCTTCTTCCTCCAGTGCTCTGTCCTTGGAACCAGCGGTGCTCCGTAGGCGTACAAGGGGCTACGCAAGTACGCAGGCAAAAAGATGCCATGCCGTGCTTGCGCTGGTGTGTTTGGGGGACAGGAGCCACACTGGGCCAGAGGTTCTGGCAGCTCTGCAGGGGCAGGCCGAGAGGTGGTTGACGCCACGTCAGCTTAAGCCAGGAATGGTCGTTTCTGACAATGGCACCAACCTCCTCTCCGCCCTGCGACAGGGGCAGCTCACCCATGTGCCCTGCATGGCTCACGTCCTCAACCTGGTGGTGCAGCGGTTCTTGGGCAGGTTCCCAGGCTTACAGGATGTCCTGAGGCAGGCCAGGAAAGTCTGTGTGCATTTCCGCCGATCTTATAATGCCAGTGCTCGGCTGACTGAGCTGCAAAAGGAGCTGAACCTGCCCAAGAACCGCCTAATATCTGACATGCCCACCAGGTGGAACTCAACGTTGGCCATGCTGCAGCGACTGCACACGCAGCAGAGGGCCATCAATGAGTACCTTTGCGACTTCGGCACCAGGACAGGGTCAGGGGAGCTTGGTTTTTTTTCCCCACGTCAGTGGAGCATGATCAGGGATGCATGCACTGTCCTCTCACCATTTGAGGAGGCCACGAGGATGGTGAGCAGTGACAGTGCATGCATCAGTGACACTGTCCCTCTTGTCCACCTGTTGGAGCATACGCTGCGTGGGATAATGGACAGGGCACTTGAGGCAGAACAGAGGCAGGAAGAGGAGGACTTCCTTGCCTCTCAAGGCCCCCTTTATCCGGACAGTGTTCCTTCTGTCCCACCCATCACACAGGAAGAGGATGAGGAGGAGGAGGAGGAGGAGGAGGAGGAGGAGGATTGTGTGAGCATGGAGGTGGAGCCTGGCACTCAGCATCAGCAGCAGCAGTCTTTTAGGGATGATGTACAGTCCCAACAAGCCAGTGGACTTGTACGTGGCTGGGAGGAGGTGGCTGGCGATCATGTCATCCTCAGTGACCCAGAAGACTCCGGACCGAATGCCTCAGCTAACCTACGCTGCATGGCCTCCCTGATCCTGCAAAGCCTGCGGAAGGATCCTCGTGTTCTTCGGATCAAGGAGAGGGACCATTACTGGCTGGCCACTCTCCTTGATCCGCGGTACAAGGGTAAGGTTGCGGACCTTATCTTGCCGTCGCAGAGGGAGCAGAGGATGAGACATCTCAGGGAGGCCTTGCAGAAAGGTCTGTGCAACGCGTTCCCAGAAACTGGGAGGCTACAAACTCCTGGTCCTGGGCGACGAGTTGCTGAGGCTTCGGTCAGTGGCAGAAGGAGCGGTGGGGAAGGTGGACGTCTGACCGATGCGTTCAGACAATTTTTTAGTCCGCAGCCCCAAGGTATGATCGGTTCCAGCAACCATCGCCAGCGTCTGATATACATGGTGCAGGAATACCTTGGGGCAAGGTCAGACTTGGACACCTTTCCCACCGAAAATCCTCTGGCTTACTGGGTCCTGAGGATGGATCACTGGCCAGAGCTTGCACAGTATGCAATTGAGCTACTGGCCTGTCCTGCCTCCAGCGTTCTTTCCGAACGCACATTCAGTGCTGCTGGAGGATTTGTGACTGATCATAGGGTGCGCCTGTCCACCGCCTCGGTTGATCGACTGACATTCATCAAAATGAATCAGTCTTGGATCACCACCAGCTACCAGGCACCTGAGGCGGATATAACCGAATAATTTTTAATGTCACATCCCTTCAAGACTGCCTATGCTGATGCTGAGTGACTGTCCTCTTATGTTCACTGACTATCCTCTTCCTCCTCCTCAATGATCCATGCCACCACACCAGTGCCTAAGGCACAATTTTTCAGCCCCTGTTTAACAGGGGCGTGTACTTACAATTTTTTAAAAAAATGCTTCGCAACACGTGTGACTGCTGTGCTCCAAGTACAGTCTCTGTGAGGGCCGTGTTGCAGTGTTGTGGCACCAGCACCAGTGCCTAAGGCACAATTTTTCAGCCCCTGTTTAACAGGGGCGTGTACTTACAATTTTTTAAAAAAATGCTTCGCAACACGTGTGACTGCTGTGCTCCAAGTACAGTCTCTGTGAGGGCCGTGTTGCAGTGTTGTGGCACCAGCACCAGTGCCTAAGGCACAATTTTTCAGCCCCTGTTTAACAGGGGCGTGTACTTACAATTTTTAAAAAAAATGCTTCGCAACACGTGTGACTGCTGTGCTCCAAGTACAGTCTCTGTGAGGGCCGGGTTGCAGTGTTGTGGCACCAGCACCAGTGCCTAAGGCACAATTTTTCAGCCCCTGTTTAACAGGGGCGTGTACTTACAATTTTTTAAAAAAATGCTTCGCAACACGTGTGACTGCTGTGCTCCAAGTACAGTATCTGTGAGGGCCGGGTTGCAGTGTTGTGGCACCAGCACCAGTGCCTAAGGCACAATTTTTCAGCCCCTGTTTAACAGGGGCGTGTACTTACAATTTTTTAAAAAAATGCTTCGCAACACGTGTGACTGCTGTGCTCCAAGTACAGTCTCTGTGAGGGGTTGCAGTGTTGTGGCACCAGCACCAGTGCCTAAGGCACAATTTTTCAGCCCCTGTTTAACAGGGGCGGGTAATTACAAATCTTGATCTAATAGTTCACAGCAGGGCCCATTCCTGCGCCCACCAAGAGTAACTATGAGGGCCTGCAGTCTTGTGGCAACACCGTCCACCACCACCGCCAAAGGCCCAATTTTTCTGCCCTGTTCATCAGGTGCTTGCAATTACAAATCTTGATCTAATAACTTACAGCAGGGCCCATTCCTGCGCCCACCAAGAGTAACTATGAGGGCCTACAGTCTTGTGGCAACACCGTCCACCACCACCGCCAAAGGCCCAATTTTTCTGCCCTGTTCATCAGGTGCTTGCAATTACAAATCTTGATCTAATAACTCACAGCAGGGCCCATTCCTGCGCCCACCAAGAGTAACTGTGAGAGCTTACAGTCTTGTGGCAAAACCGTCCACCACCACCACCCCCAATTTTTCTGCCCTGTTCAACAGGTGCATGCAATTACAAATCTTGATCTATTAACTTAAAATTCTATCCTGTTAGACTTAATTTGGGAAAAAGGTATCTCCTCTCTACTGATACTTTATCACCAATCCTTGTTTCAATTAAAACCCCACTTTTCCAAAAACATTTGTCATTGGGACGGAAAGTGAGGTGACATGTTCTGAACAGATGTGCAAAGACAGCAAATGTTACAGGGGTGATAACCCCTCCCTATGTTCTCCAAAAAGCTTAAAAATAGATTTTTTTGGGATGGAGCTACACTTCATAATGTACCTGTTCAGATTCTACTTAAGATCAAACCTAAAGCCGCAAGTGGTTTTAAATGGCTTCTTTTTTTCCTTTACAAATGTCATTTTGTGCAAGGACAGTTCTAAACACGGGAAACACATGCCACTTCACAGGCATACTTTAGACACCCCCCAGGTACCATATTTAAAGGAAAATTTCACTTTTTTTTTTTCACTTTATGCATCATTAAAATGACTGCTCCCGAAAAAACGTTAGTTTTTAAAAGTTCTTTTTGCATTGATATATGTCCCCTGGGGCAGGACCCGGGTCCCCAAACCTGTTTTATGACATTAACATGCATATTGGCCGTTGTAATTAGCACTTTTGATTTCGAACGTTCGCGTCCATTATAACGTATAGGGTTCGAAAATTCGCGCGAACTTTCGGTCCGTTCGAAGGTTCTGGTTCGAACCGAACCCGGGGGTGTTCGGCTCATCCCTAACTCAGAGCATATGAGATCATCTGCATTCGACTCCCAGCATAGTCCAACATAAATTTAGTATGAAATACAGTATGTTATCTGTTTTCCTAATGACATAGAAGCTTTGTTTTATATCATAAAGTGTAGACAAGTTCTCATTTTGTACCTGTATTTAACACCACAGAAGTAATTCAGCAGCCACTGTGATTATTTTGTGGGTCAAGCAGTATCAGGGTCCCTGGTTAGTACTGTCTGATGGAAACACATGTATGACCTACCTGTTCGTCACGTAGTTTAATGTAATTTCCTACCTTGAGTAAGCAGAGTGAAAAGGATTAGTGAGAGCGGTACTGTTTTCTATTTTTCTATACAAGATAATGAGTCATTGTATTGTACGGCATATTCTGGATACCACAGGAAAATCCTTGTGGTTTCTGGGGTGAGCATGGAGTCTGCTGGATAGAACATGCAGTATAACTGAAGAATTTTTTTTTCTGTTCAACTACTGCTGTGCAGTTATGGGGTTGCCAATTGTTACATTCTTTGAGTGGGCTTCAGCCTGTGAAATATTTTTATTGTATGTATTGAGGAAGTACAGCATACTTTTATAGAGTGCCTAGTTTGAGCTATTTTGCAATGTTAACCTTACAGCAATTTTGGATATGAGTTTCACATTTTGACAAATTTGCATTTATATTTTGTTAGGTGTTAAAGTGATGCTAAATAATATATCCTTATTCTCCAAAAATCATCCATACACATCCACTACATAATGACCTGTTCTATTTTTTTTGAATCATTCAATTTTTATTGAGTATTTTCATGAAATCATACAGAAAATAAATAAACATTAAAAGAAATAAATAATAGGATATGCACAACGTGGGATATGTGTCAGTATCCATCGACTATATAACATATAAAAGATAAGACATGTTCAAAGAACGTATATAGAGCATTTATAACAAACAATCTACAGAATTATATATCATCCTGAGAGGAAACTTTAGGCCATATAGACCAGTATTTATCAAATTGTACACATTTGGAATTCTTAAGTGCCATCAAACGTTCAAAAGTATAGTTTCTACGTACTGCAGAAATGACATCTGATAAATTGATAGCAGTGTTAGACTTCCAATTGCATAAAATCAGCAATCTGGTTTCTAACAGAATATGAGTTATAACTGATCTAAATGATTTAGGAAATTTGTCGATATTCATATGAAGAATACCTAAGGCAGGGTCTGGTTTAGTGAGTATACCAGTAATGGTAGATATATGTTGAAAAACACTATTCCATAAGCTTTTAACCGTAGGGCAATACCAAAGCATATGTAATAGATTACCTAAGTGGCCACACTCCCTCCAACAGTTCGGAGAAAAACCTGTAAAGAAAGATGCCAATCGACAAGGAGTGTAATGCCATCTATTGGAGAGTTTAATAGTAAGTTCCCAGTGTTTGGCACAATGAGATGCAGAATGAATTTCAGAGAAGGCGTGGCGCCACTGAACCTCCGAAAAGTCAGAGCCGAGTTCTGCTTCCCATTTGAGCATGGCAGGTGTTTTGATAAATTGTAATTTATCATGTAGAAGATTGTAAAAATAAGAAATTCCTTTCACTTCTTTACTACTTGGATAATAAAACTGCCATAGTCTGCGTGGAATGGTAATTAAAGGAGAAGGTAAGGTTTGAAGTAACTCTAATATCCGAAATGCGTAAGGAGCCATATCAGTAGTAAGGTTATACTGCGAGGTCAATTGTGTTACAGATTTGAGCTTATTGACATCGAAGAAGTCAGATAGCATCGTAATTCCTATATTAATGAAGTCATTTATAGGGATGTCGGGAAGTTTCGTCCTAAGAATAGAAAGAGGTATATTGTATGGTAAGTCTATAACGTCATCTTGATTAGTAGTTAGTGCATGTCTCCATGCTTTTAAGGAAATTTGAATTGTAGGGGATAATTTACGTGGGTCCCAAGTAGCCCAGCTATCAGTCAGTAAAAGATTGCATACGTTGGATATGGATAGTGGGATTAATGAATTTTCAATGTCTACCCAAACTGGTGGGTCTTTAGTCGGGAACCAATGTTTAAGTTGGTCCAGTCTAACTGCCCAGTAGTAGTCTTGAATATCGGGAAGCCCTGCCCCACCGAATCTCTTATGTGAGATAAGATTGTTCCTGGAGCATCTGGCTTTTTTACCATTCCACACATACTTCCAGCACATAGTAGTAAGTTTTTTAATAAAATGTTGTGGGATATGAAGTGGTAGAGAGCGAAAAACATACAATATTTGAGGCAATATCAGCATTTTAAATGCAGCAATCCTACCAAACCATGAAACCTCTTTCATTGAAAAGTCTTTGAGTTGAATTCCCAGTTTGGCAATGAGTGGTTTCAAATTAGATTTGACGAGTTCAGAAACTTTGGCTTTCAAGACAATCCCCAGATATGGAACACCTTCAGTACTCCATGTATATGGAAATTGTGATTGGAGATCAAGTTTAAGTTTGGGTGGAATTTTGAGGGCGAGGATCAAAGACTTAGAAAAATTCACTTTATAGTATGAGATCTTACCAAATTCTTGCAGGACCTCATGAGCATGTGGTAAAGAAATTTTTGGATTAGTCAATAGCAGAATGACATCATCAGCAAAAAGATTAATGGAGTGTTTAGTGTTGCCGAACTGGAAACCCGAAATCAGTGGGTGAGACCTTATAGTTTCTGCAAGAGGTTCCATCATAAGGTTAAAAATGGAAGGAGACAGGGGGCATCCCTGCCTAGTTCCATTTCTAATATCAAAGGGTGAAGATAAAGCATTTGTCGAGTATACCTGTGCAGTGGGGCAAGAGTACAATGCCAAAACAGCTTGAAGTATACGACCCCGGAATCCGAACTTACTAAGCGTCATCTCCATGTATGTCCAGTGGACTCTATCGAACGCCTTCTCTGCGTCAATAGATAACAGCAGAGAAGGCGTTCGGTGCAATTTAGCATGATACAAAACATTTATAATTCTCCTGGTTGCGTCAGAAGTTTGTCTCCCCTTCACGAATCCCATCTGATCATTTTTGACTAGTAAAGGAATAATATTTGATAAACGATTGGCTAATAATTTGGCATATACTTTGGTATCAGAGTTAAGCAGTGATATCGGTCTATAATTGGCCGGAGTGTCTGGTTCCTTACCAGGTTTAGGTAATGTGATTATATATGCTTTAAGCATATCTGGGGGCATACTAGCACTATCGGCAGTGTCATTAAATAAATGTGTGAGATAAGGTGCTATGACATGTTTAAATGCTTTAAGATATTCATTTGAGAAGCCATCAGGGCCAGGGGATTTACCGTTAGGAAGAGAAGAAATAACTTTCTCAACTTCAGAAGTGGTAAAGGGGGTATTAAGATATTCTAATTGTTCAGTAGATAGCGAGGGTAAATGAATGCGTTGTAGGAAATCATTTATGTTTTCCTTAGATGGTTGGTTCGTAGCGGTATCCTTATGTATATTATAAAGTGAACTATAGTATTCTGCAAATTGGTCAGCTATATCTTTAGGATGAATAATTTTGTGGTGTAACATGGGGTGTTTTAAGTATGCTATCCTTGTCTTAGTGCGTTTTGCTTTTAATCTGTTGGCTAATAGTTTACCTGTTTTGTTAGCATTATGGTAGAAATTCAATTTTAAGCTTCTGATATGTCTGTCATATTGTTGAGATAAAATTTCTCTAAGTTTTTCCCTAAGGATAGAAAGTTTGTGAGTTATTACTGAGGTAGGGGATGTTTTATTTTGTGTTTCAAATTTTCTAAGATCATGGAGTATAGTTTGAATTTGTTGAGACCTCTGGTGTTTGGCTCTAGCCCCCATTTGTATTAGAATACCTCTCATGTATGCCTTATGGGCGTTCCACAAAACATGTGTTTTCGTAACTGAACCATAGTTATCTAAGAAAAAATTGGTGATGTGTTGTGTCAGTAGTTTGTTAGATGAAGGTTCTTGTACTAGTCTATTATTACACCGCCAGATGGGAGGTGAAGAAGAGACACCCTTCTCCATAATGGATAAGGAAATCGCTGCGTGGTCAGACCACGTAATCTCGTGAATGGCAGCTGTGGTTATATCTTGTAACAACCATTTATCAGTTAGAAACATGTCAATACGGGAGTATGAGCGATGCCTGTTGGAAAAAAAAGTGAAGTCCTTTTCACCAGCATGGAGACATCTCCACGCATCGAACAGTTCCTCTTTGTGAAGAATGGTTTGTAGAGCTGGTGTTGAGCGGATTTTGGCCGAAGATGTGTCCACTTGGGGGTCTACAGTAGCATTAAAGTCTCCGCATATCAGGACTTTACCATACTGCATAGACTTGAGTTTGCGAAGGACCTTATTGAAGAAGCGAATTTGATGTGTATTTGGTGAATATAGGTTAACCAGAGTGAATGGTTGAGAATTTATGTCGCCTGAGACAATGATAAATCTGCCAGCTTCATCAGTAAACGAATCTCTGTGTTGAAATGAAAGTGAGTTCTTCAGGGCTATTAGAACGCCTCCAGTTTTTTTGAGAGGATTACATGCTAAGTAGATGTGTGGGAAGTCTTTGTGGGTACACTGCGGGGTATTGTCTAGTTGGAAGTGCGTTTCTTGTACACATACAATATCTGCCTTGTGTTTATGAACCTCCTTCCATAAGGAAAATCGTTTGGCCGGGTGGTTCAAACCATGTGCGTTGATTGATAAGCAAGAGATCGTCATTGGTCCATTGTATAAAGGATATGGAGGATAGACAATAAAGTACTCACTACAATTGGTGTGAATTTTCCTGGTTGTTGACAGTCATCATATGGATTTCTGGAGTAGATGTAGGACGATAAATTGCTCTTGAGAGATCTGTGCATATCAAGGAAAAAGAAATAAAAAAAGAAAATATAGATAAAAAAAGGATCCATAAAGCGATCCAAGAGCAGATGGAACTGCTAATGGTAACCTGAGGGTAACAAGGAACAGAGTATAAGGCACTCTTCCTAGGAGACATTCAAGTAATCTGTTGAAATTCTGTGCTTGGTATACCAGCGGATTTTTTAAGAGATTTTTTATGAGTCACTGCTTGCCATTCATTAGGGATATGTGATGGGCCTGCTATGGCGGGAAAGTTGGTGCTTGCATCAGGTAGTATTTTCCATCTACGTAGTAAATTTAGACCTTCATCCAACGAGGAGATCATGGTGGTGGTGCCATTGTGAACAATGGATAGAGTGGCAGGGTATTTCCATTTGTGAATGATGTTATGATTCCTTAGGGCTTTTGTAATAGTTATAAGATTGCGTCTGCGTTGTAAAGTATGTCTAGATAGGTCAGGGAGCAATTTAACATTAGCAAATTGTGGGGGTAAATTTTCTTGTTTTCTAGAAATTTGCAAAATTTGATCTTTAATGTGGAAATAGTGGACTCTTAGAAGAACATCTCTGGGAATTTCTGCAGGCAGAAATGACGGTTTAGGAATTCTATGAATTCTGTCCACAATGAGGTCCTGTGCTGTAGCCTGAGGTAAAAAAGTTGAAAATAAAGCTTGGGCAAATGGTAGTAACTGATTCGGGGGTACCTCTTCAGGGATACCCCTCAATTTGAGGTTGTTCCTCCTGGAGCGGTCCTCTAGACTTGCTAGTTTGTCTTTAATCCATCCTATTTCTTCCCCCTGAGCTGCATTTGAGTCGACCATTACATTATAAGCTGAGGTAAATTCCTCCATTTTGTGCTCTGTTCTGTCCACTCTTAGGCCTAGTGAATGCACTTCTCTTTTACATTGATTAATCCCCCTGACCATATCAGCCTGTAGTGATGATCTCAGTGAAATCAACATGTCTTTTATTATAGTGTCAGACACGGGCCCATCTGTTGTAGGAAAGTCCATAATTGATTCTCCTTTCATGGTATGCTGGCTAGCTTGGTATGAGTGTGGTTCGCTTACCTCCATGGCCGGAGCGTTTTGCGGCCTAAATGGGGATTCTCTCCTCGGCCTGGATTTCACTGGGCTCCGTGTGGTAGGCGTTGCGGGACCGGAGGATGAGTCGCTGGGAGTCTGTAGCGTGTGGCCATCGGTGCGGTAGGTTCCGGACACGTCCTCTCCCAGACTCTGAGGTAAGGTATGAGTGTCAGCATTCCCGCCGCCGTCGCCATCTTGTGAGGCGCCGTTCGTGGCGCAGTAGCTCGCTATTTTCGGTGGCTGTGGCGGGTTTTTCCTGTGCCGGCCCATCCCTAGTGACTGCCTCCGGTTCTCGGGATCGCACTGACCTTTTGTGGAGGTATGTTTCCGCCGGAAATAGTGTGTGGCTGACGAATGTCTCCTGCGGACGAGCGGAGCTCCAGGTTAAGCGGCCATCCTGGAGTCCGGTCGCCACGCCCCCACTAGACCTGTTCTATTTTTGATTAAATAGTTTCTTACTGTGTTTGTCTGCCTCCTTGTAACATCCTTCATGAACTTCTGAACCTCTTAATTTCTCTCTCACTTCCATTTATTTGCACCAAGCAGTGCATGTAAGTTGCGGTCATGCACACTACAAATCCAACAGTCCCTAGTAAACAGTTCATAGTCCCTAGTTCATGTTGGGAGTGGGCAAGAGAAGATGGCTACGTTCCTAAATATAGAGGGACCATGGAGAATGAATGTAGTCACCATCTAATAGGAAGTTCTAATATAGCAGCAAAAAAAAAAAAGGAATTTGGAGGCGGCTGAGAGTAATAGAATGTACTTTTGATTTAACTATACTTTATATACTTGAATACATTTTTTTTTTTAAACTAGACTTTAGTGTCCGCCTGATTATAGGACCCCCTATTATCACCAACTGTCTAGGCTTTCCTCATTGCCTTCACCGCCACTACTAGATGTGCTGCTCTCCTATCTATCAGGCATAGCAGGTACATCTATGGCTGCAACCTTTGGGTTTGTTTGTGTGCTCAGACACAGGACTGGCCTTCCTTTGCTGTGAACCCCTACCACTCTTTTTAACTACAGTAACCCAGCTTCCTAACTAATCATCCAGTAATAGGCCTGGAACTGTATGCCTAGCATAAGAGGAGGGCTACATCACTGAGATTGCAGTCTAGGCTGTAGTCAGGCAGGTTAAATGATTTGGCTTTAAAAAGAAGAAGGCTTACCTTATAGGACAAGGATGTGGCAGGGTGGGACACTAGGGGCCTGATAGGAGGGGATGTTGCTTGAAGGGTCATTTAGAGCCTGGTCAGCATTGGAGAAACTTCACAAGCCCTCCCTCCCCTCATCGTTACGGTTTGGTTGGTTTATCCTCCTCTTTTTTCTTGACTGTGTTTGGCGAGGGTTGGGGTGCATGTTTTTTTTGCAATCTCTACGCAAGTGGGGTCCGGTTGAGTCATAGCAGCAGGCAGGGATGTCAGGGTTTTGAAGACAGGCATGGTCAAAAAAGTATTTGGCGAATGGTAAGTTGGACCCATCTCTGGTATGGGTGAACCTGCCCTACTAAGTAACGTCAGTAATGGGATATCGGTCTTCGGCTGTATCAGGTGGTAATTTGGTAACTAATTGTCCCTAAGGCGGTGTAATTGCAGCTGGGGGCCGTGATGTGGAACTTGGTGGTTGATACAGCCGATTCGGCACACCATGCGTGCCTTCAAAAACCTAAGCCCTAAGAGAAGGTCAGTTATGTACATTATCGTTGTAAAGTTTATTTTCATGGAATGTAATTTGAAGTCCTATTTGTTAATTGTGGTTTGTTAATAATCTAGATAGCAAGCAATTGTGCTGTAAGTTTGAAAATGACTTGCTAAGGTATTGCTAGACTTGCCAGCCTTCACAAGTTTGTTGCACAATTGCAGCAAGTCCTCATTGCAGGACTCCAGATCAACTTTCTTTGCAAACATTCTGCAAGTGTGCTCAAAGTTCTGGTTCAGTTATGTTGTGCAATAGTCATCCCACCACACTGAATTTTGATGCTGTAGACTTGCTACAAATTGGAAAAGTGTCAACTTGCCAGTGAAAATGTGCAGCAAGTTAACAAGACTTACAATTAAACACTGCCACAAATTTGTGGCACGTAATCCTTGCTATCAGGGAAAAGGCTGCTATGTCCGTTTAAATCCATAATAAAGTGGTTGTGTCTTTACATATGATGGGTAATTCTAAGGGAAAGTTTGGTAAGATCATGGCAGGCGAAAATCAGCAATACCTCAGTCATGACTTTTCCCTCCACCCACCACATCAACCCCATTACCTTATTGCTCAGTTAGCAGAAGACTCTTTCAAGGTTGTCGCGTCTCCTCACTGTTGCAATTTCCTCTTGCAGATTTCTAAAGTGAGCTGAGTAAGGGGTCCAGGAGGACAACCTGCTCACACCAGTATTCATCCAGGAGATGTTGCTCCATTTATGTATACATGTGACACCATGTGCACTGAACAAAGCCTTCACCCTTACTAGCACTCTTTATCCCAGGTACAATATTGTTATTACTTATATGTCAAAGACTAATTTTCTTTTTAACTGCTGAGTTTATAACTCCACTCGTACAAATTCACTTAGTTAACAATGTGAACAGCGGCGTCACTAGGGGGGACCAGAGGGGGCCATGGCCCTACCAACATTATACTGTGCCCCCTATTAAAATGCCTTTTTTTTGTGTAGCAGCTGCCCACAGCCCTGCATCTTCCCCCCGGCCGCTGCCGAGCTGACTCAGGCACATGTCAGCTCTCACAAGTGAGAGCGTGCCCCCTATCAGCTTCAGAGGATATAAAAATTCTACACACCCCTGTTAAAATGTCAGGTTTCTGTGATGTAAAAAAATGAGACAAAGATAAATCATTTCAGAACTTTTTACACCTTTATTGTGACCTATAAACTGTAATACTCAATTGAAAAACAAATCTGAAATCTTTTAGGGAGGGGAAGAAAAACGAAAAAACTCGGGATCAGGAAATCAGCTGGAGTGCGGCTCCGTCCTGTGCATATACGAGCAACTTTTCGATGGAGGGCACATATCGATAGAACACCGGTAACCTGTATTCCTCGGTTCGCGCTGATAAGGAGAGCCGATCGGTGGCTCTCCCTGTCAGAGGGGGGGTCTGTGCTGATAATCAGCACATTGATTATCAGCACAGCCCCATCAGATGTGCCACCACAGCTGCCAGAAATGTGCCCATCAGCTGCCAGTCAGTGTCCCAGCAGAAACGGCTGTAGGTGCACATCACAGTGCCAATCAATGCCCATATCAGTGCCAATTAGTGCCCACCACAGTGGCAATCAGTGCCCTACAGTAACACCTGTCAGTACCTTATCAGTACCTCATCATCAGTGCTGCCCATCAGTGCCACCTGTCAGTGCCAATCAGTACCGCCTATCAGTGCCAATCACTGCCGTCTGTCAGTGCCCATCACAGACACCTGTCAGTGCCCATTACAGCTGCCTGTCAGTGCCCATCAGTGCCACCTGTCAGTGCCCATCAGTGCTCACCTATCAGTGCCCATCAGTGCCACCTATCAATGCCCATTAGTGCTGTATATCAGTGCCGCCTATTGGTGCCCATCAGTGCCCATCAATTCTACATATCAGTGCCTCCTCATCAGTGCCCATCAGTGCCACCTTATCAGTGCCAACTTATCAGTGCCCATCATTGCTGCCTCATCAGTGCCTGTCAGTGAAGGAGAAAACTAAATTTTATAACCGAAACGAAGAACAATGTCGGTCTTTTTTAGTTTGTTTAGCAAAAGATAAAAACCCTAGTGGTGATTAAATACCACAAAAAGAAAGCTCTATTTGTAGGAAGAAAATGATAAAAATTTAGTTTGGGTAGATTGCTGCATGACTGCGCAATTGTCATTCAAAGTGGGACAACACTGAAAGCTGAAAATTGTCCTGGGCAGGGAGTGGAAGTGGTTAGGCATCGAGTTTTAACATGACAGCCAGGCTATTAGCACTTTCAAAAGAAGGTCAGCACTGACAGGTTTGGTATTTCAATAATGCGCAGTCAATAGGCAAGTGTCTCCTCATGTACCCCAGAGTGTAAGCTCTTGTGGTCCCTGTTTGGCCCATTTCACACGGGGCAGATCCATCTGAGCGGAATCCACCTGCTCAGCAGGGGATCTCTCCGCTGATCCGTTGAGCATAGCGGATCGGACACAGACCTGTCATCCACCTGCTCAGTGGGGATAAGTGGGGATCAGCGGCCCACTCTCCTCTATTGGGCGGTCGGATGGAAATGCACTGCATGTCCGTTTCCATCCGATTCATCCCACTGGACGGAATAGGGAACGTATCGCCATCTGTCTGTTTTCAGCAGATTTTGCCAGATCGGATGTCCATAGGGTCATGTCCGCTGACATCCGCCACCCCATAGAGGACAATTGGTGGCCCAATCGGATCTGCCTGAAAACGGACAGAAAGACTGATTGGGTCTGCTGGTCTGAAAGGGGCCATTTTCCTCATTGTTTATTATATTGTTAACTCTTGTTTATCTATTCCTGCTTTTTTTTCTTAACCAGGGTGCCTTGAGGTTTCTTCAGGGGTGCCTTGGGAAAGTGACCAAAAATGAGGCTTCCTTTTAGTTACACTAAATCACAAGTTTTAATTGTGCACCATTACAACCTTTTAGCTGCCAGTGCCTAACGACATGCTGCATCTGGTGGCAGGAGATGGTGGCATGCTGCATCTGGTGGCAGGCGACGGTGACATGCTGCATCTGGTGGCAGGCGATGGTGGCACGCTGCATCTGGTGGCAAGTGAGACGCTCTGGGTTCCCACTGATTCTGCATTTCATTGTATATTACAATGTAGTAATATAAATAATGTAATTTGATCATCCTGACACCATATCAATCATGGTGTCGGGATGATTCACCCGACAAATCACCCACCGCCAAATTCCCCGTCAACGGGGGGGTGCCAGATATAGGATCCACCTCGGGTACCAAGTGCTCTGGGTATGCCCCTGAGCATGTCTGTCAGCTCCTGTGGGGGATTTCTCCCCCCTCCCTCTCCTCGCTGACTCCAATGTTAATGCGGGTGGCGCTCGCACAGCCAGGCCACCCGTCTGCTCCCTCTCCTGTATCCTTATTGGCAAGTGGAGAGGTGCCAATCGCAAGGACTTCACAAGCAGAAGGGGCAGCTGCAAGAGATTCTGGGACATGTAGTCCCTAACCAGAATGTTCCAATAGCCTTGTATGGGACAGGGAACAACAAAGCCCAGCATGCTCTCTGACCAGGGGGGGATTGACACACCAGAGGCTGATTATGAGAAAGGTCAGTCTACCACGAGGCAGGAGAAGTACAGAAAGGATGAGAGAGGCTGCTGTTACCCACTGATGCGACCATCCTGCCACGGTACCAGAGACCTCTGGTGCATCTCCAGGCATTTGAGGACAAGAGGCGTTTCGGTCAAAGGTGGCCAGGCGGGCCATCTGAAGAACCATCTGCCAGGACATCACCCTTTGTGCCTTGATCGCAGGACTGGTGAGCGGGCACTTGCCCCCCTACTTTTGTCCCTGTCCCACCATGTGCCCCCCCTAAATATGAAAGCTGGAGACGCCACTGAATAGGAAGCTGCTATCCCATGCATGGCAAACCACTGTTTTTGCTGCAATACTTTTCTTCAACCACTTCCTATTCCTTTGCCATTTATAAATTTATAAATGGTGAGGAATAGAAGTGGTTATACCAGTATCATGACTGCAGCTACAGTCATGATCCCCGGATAATTTTTTTCAGCCAGTGATTCTGCATACTGTAAAAGTAATCATAGTGGCTATATAGGTGCTGGGTTACTTTTGCAGGCAGCATTGCTGCCTTTACCGGGCTCTCCCATCTTATCAGGGAGGCTGAAAAGGATGAGACCGGTGGCATCCAGCTCCTGAGACACAGTGAGAGGAACTGATTATTTTCTTCCCACTGTTTGATGTCAGAAACAGGAAGCGATGAGTATTTAGTCACTTCATGTAAAAAGGCCATTAACAGCTTGTGAAAGCATCTGATCAAACCAATCTCAGTTTGATTACATGCTTTAGAGGCCAGAGGAAAAGTCTGGGGTCTAATAGAGCCCAGATCTCTCCATAAAGAGGACCTGTCACAGTCAATGCTGTCAAAATGTACAGAACCTGTCACATGTACTATTAGGTATTCGTATAACATGGGCTAGAGAGGATAGGCCAATTAGATGTACTACACCGTTGGGCTATTTTTTCTGTCCCCACATGTTATACGAGTACCTAATAGTACATGGGCTAAATGTTCTTAAAGGGACCACAACCCAATTACTAAAGAGATACTTCATAGTGGACGAGAGCACCCTGGTCACTGGGAGGCCATACTACAGAGACACCTGGAATCCAGGAATTCCAAACTGAAAGAAGCGAGCTGGATATTATTACACATGCATGTATATTACACCAATAAGGTGAGGGCACTGAGAGCACTGAGGTGATTAGCAAGAAGTTTGAAGATTATTGACAGTTGAAGTCACATTTATTCACTCTTTTATGAACGAAGATCACATCAGTATATTTAAATGTATTGGACTATTTTTTATTGATTTAATTATGGTAGCACACCATATTTATTCATGTTGATACATTTTTTATTATATCATCATATTTCTATAAATTGATTATCATATATTATACTTATTTATGGTGATACACCTTCTATTCTATGATAGCAATTACATTAATTGTTTGTGCATCATTTGTATTGCTATTTCATTTTACACAGGTGTATCATTTGCAGCCTGACGCTCTAAATTCTATCAGAAAAACACCTGCCTGTGCCTTGTGTCTCTAAATGTCTGCCTTCTGTTTAACCTCCCTGGCGGTTAAATTTCAGTACCATTAGCGGTAACCCTAAGCCACACTCGGGATTGCATTGCAGGATCCTGGTGCGGTGTGTACTTACCCTGTCCACAGGATCCTGCAATGTCCCCCCGCAGTGTCTGCGGGCTGTGTCCTGCCGGGCTCCATTCCCTGCAAACGTCACGACCCCCAGGGGGGCGGAGCCTGGCGGCAAATTCCAATTTTTTTTAAATCATAACACATACAGTACAGTGTAATCTTACAGATTACATTACTGTATGGAATCATTTCACATCCCTTTTGTCCCCAATGCTTTGTCCAATGCCCTGCATGCAGTTTTATGATATATGTACTGCTCTTTCTGCCTGGAAACTAGAGATTGTCCATAGCAACCAAAAAGTGTCCCTTTACATCAAAAGTGGTTTTAGACCAGCTAGAAAACAGCGATAGTAAATTAGAACACTTGCAGAATTGAGCGATAGTAATTCACGGGGAATTTAATTTTATTATTATTATATTTTATAATTATTTATATTTATTTATTATATTATAATTTATGATTTTGTGTTTCAAACTTCAACTTATTATACCCAGGATGTCTACTAGACTCTTGTTTGGACAGATTTAAGTGTGTTATTGCTAAGAATTACAGGCCTACAATATAAAACGCCAAATTTCTATGCAAAATAATTGTACCGTTTTGAGACGCAGAAATCTGACATAATCATACCGCCAGGGAGGCTACAAAAGAAGATAATTTCTGTCATAATTCTGGGTTCCATCAGTCTTCCCTTGCAATCCTCAGCCATGTTCCTCCTTAACCATTTTTGAGATAGCTCTGGTCCTGACCTGTATACTTTTCTTTTCTTCCTTTCCCTTTACATTTTCCTCTACTCGGTTTATCCATTTCTTCCCTACATGGTTCACATTTTCTTCAAATGTCTATACCATGGGAAATTCTTTTTGTTTCTCCTTCCTAATTGTTTTTGGTCTTCTTATGAAAGGAGTCCCTTAATATTTCTTAAAGCGGGACTGTACTGAAATTTTTTTTTTTAAAAGCCAGCAGCTACAAATATTGCAGCTGCTGACTTTTAAAAAATGGATACTTACCTGTTCCAGGGTCCAGCGGTGTCGGCAGCAGAGGCCGATCGATCGCTCGGCTCTCTGCTGTAGCCGGCGCCATTCTCGGTGAGGGAATCAGGAAGTGGCTTCACTTCCCGATTCCCTACTGCGCATGCGCGAGTCGCGCGGCGCAATGAGAATCTTCAGCGCTGTCTGCCGGGACACGTGTGTGTCCCGGCAGACAGCGCGCCGGGACAGGAAGCTGCATAAACTCCCGTGGGAGTTTATGCCTGGAAGTGGGTGCAGATACCTGTCTTAGACAGGTATCTGCACCCCCCTCCCCCCTGAAAGGTGCCAAATGTGACACCAGAGGGGGGGAGGATTCCGAAAAGCGGGAGTTCCACTTTAGGGTGGAATCCCGCTTTAAGCTGTCATATCATATATAGTTTACAAGTAATACCATCTTTTTACTATTTGGTTGTTGTGTTCATGTTCATATTCTCAATCTTTTTTCCGAGTGACTCAAAATTGGATATGGGAACCGATACCCCTTATATCTTTATTACATTACTGTTTTTGTTGTACTGTAAGCTTTTCTTTTTTTTAAATCAGGAAATTTTTTTATTGAAAATTCAACAAACCAAACAAGGGAAAAACATCATTCCAGAGAGTCCATACAGAGAGTGACTGCATAACAAAATCATGACAGCTACATGGTTGAACAACAGTTTCATGTACATGGTTCAACAACTGTGAGCTTTTCTTTTTCTACATTTATAAATAATAATAATAATAAAAATATATTCAACCTTAAAAAAAGGATCCACAGCCACAAATGCACTACCAAGGTGCACTCTGAGAGTGTCTATGAAAATGGTACTGTTCAGGAACACCACATACAATTTTAAGAGATCCCTCAAGCCTGTAATTTTGTAATGTAAGGGATTAGGGGTGAGCGAACCCGAACTGTAAAGTTCGGGTCCGTACCGGACTTTTGGGTATCCGGGTCCCGGACCCGAACCCGAACTATTAACTGTATGTTCGGGTTCGGGTCCGGTGTTCGGCGATGTATTGGCACCTTTTACAAGCTGCAGGGCAGCCTATCCACGCTAGTTTCACTAGTGTGCCCTTAAAAGCCATCACAGCCATGCCTACTAATGGCATGGCTGTGATTGGCCAGTGCAGCATGTGACCCAGCCTCTATATAAGGTACAGGCACACAGCACAGCACCTCACTCTGCTATAGACAGGTTCCTGTGCTGCTAAGAGAGGATTTCATTAGGAGTTAGTCTGATACAGTCAGTCAGTCCACATTCCTTAAATTTTCTTCAAATTAGTTATATCAGTGAGCGATCTACATAGCTAGAGTAGAGACTAGAGAGTGTCTTTATTAAGGAAAATAAAGAGGCAGAGAGAATTATTCAAGAGATTCCTAAATCAATTGTACCCTGGCTGGGGGGCAGTGCACAGTCTTTTAACAGTGCCATGAGGCCAGTGCCAGACAAAATATAACTTTTACCTGCAAGCTCAGTGCAGCATCACTGCACTGCATATTTTACTAAGAGATACACCATACTCTGTGTGTATTCTGCTATTGCAAAAACATTGCAAAAAAATAAAATTTTGCTGTGATTTGTGCATGTTTTTTTTTTTCCAATAGCATTTTCTGCATGTTCACACACGCTTTAGACACTGTGTGTGTATTCTGCTATTGCCAAAAAATAAAATCTTTCAGTGCTTTGTGCATGTGTGTGACTTACAATCGATCGATATTTTTTCTATTGTGCTATCCCAAAAAAAAAAATTGTAGCGAAATTCTTTTTTTCCAATAGCATTTTCTGCATGTTCATACACGCTTTAGACACTGTGCGTGTATTCTGCTATTGCCAAAAAATAAAATCTTTCAGTGCTTTGTGCATGTGTGCATAAGTGTGACATACAATCGATCGATATTTCTTCTATTGTGCTATCCTCAAAAAAAAATTGTAGCAACATTTTTTTTTCCAACAGCATTTTCTGCATGTTCATACACGCTTTAGACACTGTGCGTGTATTCTGCTATTGCCAAAAAATAAAATCTTTCAGTGCTTTGTGCATGTGTGCAGGAGTGTGACATACAATCGATCGATATTTCTTCTATTGTGCTATCCCAAAAAAAAAATTGTAGCGACATTTTTTTTTTTCCAATAGCATTTTATGCATGTTCATACACGCTTTAGACACTGTGCGTGTATTCTGCTATTGCCAAAAAATAAAATCTTTCAGTGCTTTGTGCATGTGTGCAGAAGTGTGACATACAATCGATTAATATTTTTTCTATTGTGCTATCCCAAAAAAAAAAAATTGTAGCGACATTTTTGTTTCCAATAGCATTTTCTGCATGTTTGTAACGAGCCCCTGCTCGCTCGGTTCCACTCTCCCGACACTCCTCTGCGCCTATGGAATCAGATTGCAGATCGCAACATCTGATGGTTCGGTCATGCGATGCTCCGGGATTCAAACTACAGCTATGTGCTGTTCGAATCCAGTTGTGATGGCTCTGAACAAACACCAGGCAGGCTGTATGTAAGTTCAAACAGGAAAACTTTTTATTGGATCCACAACACTCTTTTATACACATCAGTTTGAACACCCTGCCCCCAACAACCACTTTCCTATTGGTCAATTGTAAAGTAGACTGTAGTTCTCAATTAGGTCCTCTGCCATGCAAATTAGGACTTGAAACAGGGTCAGCAGTGATTGGTCCGATAGCTTGAATAGGAGGACTGATAAGGTGTAATGACACAGAGAAGCCCCAGGAGGTAATTAAAGTACATAAACAAATGGTCAAACACAGAACAATCCATTCCTTCCAGAGCACAGAGACGTCTGGAGGGGGTTAGCCTTAAGACATTGCAGAAGACCCCCCCCCCACTGTGTAATAAAATCAAAGGAGAAATACATCAGTGTCTCAAGGTTCATGACAATGTTCATACACGCTTTAGACACTGTGCGTGTATTCTGCTATTGCCAAAAAATAAAATATTTCAGTGCTTTGTGCATGTGTGCAGGAGTGTGACATACAATCGATTGATATTTCTTCTATTGTGCTATCCCAAAAAAAATTGTAGTGTCATTTTTTTTCCCAATAGCATTTTCTGCAGTTTAGCAGTTTTTGAGATACACGCTTTACATACTGTGGGTGTATTCTGCTATTTCAAAAACACCCATTTAGGGCGAGATCATACATTTTGAAAATATGAGGAGATCATCAAAAAGGGGACGTGGCCCCCCGGTCGTGGTGCTGCTGGTGGAGCTCCTGTTTCAGGGAGAGGACGTGGTCGATATGTGCCAGCTACACGCACTAGTGAAACACCTTCCTCAGGTGGGAGTAGGCGAAACACCTTCCTCAGGTGCAGCGGTATTTCGGCGCGCCTAATGAGGCTGTACGAAAGTTGAGGCCAGGACAAGTACAGGCGATAGTAGATTGGGTTGCTGACAGTGCCTCCGGTTCCTTCACATTGTCTCCCACCCAGTCTCCTGATGAAAGTTCAGAGTTGGCACCTGCAGTCGATGTCCATCAGTCTTTCACCTCACCCCCTTGCAAATCAGCCAAGCAGTCTGAGCCCCAAATCATGCAGCAGTCTCTTCTGCTTTTTGATGACTCTGTTAGCAGGGTTTCCCAGGGCCATCCACCTAGCCCTGCCCCAGAAGTGGAAGAGATTGTGTGCACCGATGCCCAACCGCTTATGTTTCATGATGAGTACATGGGAGGACCATCGCAGCACGTCTTGGATGATGACAAAACACAGGTGCCAACTGCTGCTGCTTTCGCCATTGTGCAGACCGACAAGGAGGGCAGGGGTGAAGATTGGGTGGAAGATGATGTGGAGGACGATGAGGTCCTTGACCCCACATGGAATCAACGTCATGCAGGTGACCAGTGTAGTTCGGAGGAAGAGGCGGTGGTCGCACAGAGCCACCAGCACAGCAGAAGAGGGAGCAGGGTGCAAAAGCGGAGCGTCTGTCCCCTAGACAGTACGTCTGCTACTGCCCAACGTAGCAAGGGACCGAGTACACCAAAGCCAGGTCCAAGGAGTTCCCTAGCATGGCAGTTCTTCAGACAATGTGCTGATGACAAGACACGAGTGGTTTGCACGCTGTGCAATCAGAGCCTGAAGCGAGGCATAAACTTTCTCAACCTGAGCACAACCTGCATGACCAGGCATCTAAGTGCAAAGCACTAGATGCAGTGGAGTAGACACCTCAAAAACCAAGAAAGGCTCCTCCTGCTTCCTCTTCTGCTGCAGTCTCGGCCTCTTCATCCACCTCTGTAGTGACAGTGGCACCTGCCAACCCGCAAACAGAGGATCTGCCAGCAACACTACCACCTGGGTCACCAACCATCTCCACAATGTCCCATGGAAGCGTTCAGCTCTCTATTTCCCAAACACTGGAGCGGAAGAGGAAGTACCCCCCTAGCCACCCGCGATCCCTGGCCCTGAATGCCAGCATTTCAAAATTCCTCTCCTTTGAAATGCTGTCATTCCGTCTGGTGGAGACGCAGAGTTTTAAAAGGCTGATGTCATTGGCTGTCCCACAGTACGTCGTGCCCAGCCGCCACTACTTTTCCAGACGAGCTATCCCTTCCCTGCACAACCAAGTGGGGGACAAAATCAGGTGTGCACTGCGCAACGTCATCTGTGGCAAAGTCCACCTAACTACGGATGCGTGGACCAGTAAGCACGGTCAGGGACGTTATATCTCCCTAACAGCACACTGGGTAAATGTAGTGGTGGCTGGGCCTGAGGCGGATAGCAGTTTGGCGCATGTCCTTCCACCACCGAGGATTGCAGGGCACTTCAGTTTGCCTCCTGTTGCTAACTCCTCCTACTCCGCCTCCTCATCCTCTACCGCCTCCTCATCCGGTCAGCGTAACACCTTCACCACCAACTTCAGCACAGCCAGTGCTAAACGACAGCAGGCAGTTTTAAAACTTTCCTGTTTGGGGGAAAAACCCCACACCGCGCAGGAGTTGTGGAGGGACATGGAACAACAGACCGATGAGTGGTTGGTGGCAGTGAGCCTCAAGCCCGGCCTGGTGGTGTGCGATAATGGGCAAAATCTCGTAGCAGCTCTGGGCCTAGGCGGTTTGATGCACATCCCTTGCCTGGCGCATGTGCTGAACTTGGTGGTCCAGAGGATCCTTAAGAATTACCCCGATGTGCCAGAGCTGCTGCAGAAAGTGCGGGCCGTCTGTGCGCACTTTCGGCGTTCTCACCCTGCTGCTGCTCGCCTGTCTGCGCTGCAGTGTAACTTCGGCCTTCTCGCTCACCGTCTCATATGTGACGTGCCCACAAGGTGGAACTCCACCTTGCACATGCTTGCCAGACTGTGCGAGCAGCAGCAGGCGATAGTGGAGTTTCAGCTGCAGCATGCACGCGTGAGTCGCTCTGCGGAACAGCACCACTTCACCACCAATAACTGGGCCTCCATGCGAGACCTGTGTGCCTTGTTGCACTGTTTCGAGTACTCCACCAACATGGCCAGTGCCGATGACGCCGTTCTCAGCGTTACTATCCCAGTTCTATGCCTCCTTGAAAAAACACTTCAGGCGATGATGGAAGAGGATGTGGCACAGGAGGAGGAGGAGGAGGAAGAGGGTTCATTTCCAAGGCTTTCAGGGCAGTTATTTACAAGTGGCTACGAGGGTGGGTTCCTGCACCAACAAGCGCCAGGTACACAATTGTCCGGCAGCAAGGGCACAGTTCTGGAGGATGACGAGGTGGAGGATGAGGAGGAGATAGAGGAGGAGGAACCATGTTCACAGCAGGGTGGCACCCAGACCAGCTCATGTCCATCACTGGTGCGTGGCCGGGGGGATACAGAGGACACAGACGATACACCTCCCACAGAGGACAGCTTTTCGTTGCCTCTGGGCAGCCTGGCACACATGAGCGATTACATGCTGCAGTGTCTCCGCAACGACCGGCGAGTTTCCCACATTTTAACTGGTGCTGATTATTGGGTGGCCACCCTGCTGTATCCCTGTTACAAGGACAACGTGCCGTCCTTAATTATCTCACTGGATCGTGATCGTAAGGTGCAAGTACAAGCGAGCGCTGGTAGAAGCGCTGCTGGTGGCATTCCCACTTGGCAGCGGGGGTACGGTGGAAGCACAAGGCGAAGGCAGAGGAGGAGGAAGAGGTCGCCAACGCAGCCAGGGCACCGCCAGCACCTCGGGAGGCAGGGTTAGCATGGCCGAAATGTGGAAAAGCTTTGTCAGCACGCCACAACAACCAGCACCACCAGCTGAGATGGAACGTCTTAGCAGGAGGCAGCATTTCACCAACATGGTGGAGCAGTATGTGTGCACACGCCTACACGTACTGAATGACGGGTCTGCCCCCTTCAACTTCTGGGTCTCCAAATTGGGCACATGGCCTGAGCTTGCCCTTTACGCCTTGGAGGTGCTGGCCTGCCCTGCAGCCAGTGTATTATCTGAACGTGTATTTAGCACGGCAGGGGGCGTTATCACAGACAAGCGCAGCCGCCTGTCCAGAGCCAATGAAGACAAGCTCACGTTCATTAAAATGAACCAGGCATGGATCCCACAGGACTTGTCTGTACCTTGTGCAGAATAGACACGTATACCGGTGTTCTGACAAAAACTGTCTGGCCATCGGATAGTGTCCGGCCACTTACTACGCAGGTGCAGTGCTTGCGCAGTACGGAGGACAAGGAGATTCACAAAATCTCCAAAGATGAACGTCGCCTGCACAGTGAGTGCAGGTTCAAGCCCCACCATCCAAGTGGACATACGGTAGCACATAGTAACAGGGCCCCTCACGGGCTCGCTTGGCTAGGCTTTAACCTCGGATGATGTGGCTTGAACCTGGAGTCACCGCGCATCGTCTTCGGAGAGTTTCGAAATCCCCTTGTTCTACGTACTGAGTAAGCGCAGTACAGGGCGGACACTATGCGACGGGGGACAGAATTCGACACATCATTCACCACTAGCCTTACCCAGCCATTGTTGTATTTTTGAACCAGTGTTGGCTACCTCGTCCTCCTCCACTGCCGCTTCCACCTACACCGCCACATCCACCGCCACCTCAACCTCCTACTCCATATGGACCTCGTCCTCCTAGGTCAAGATTATAATTTTTTCATTTTTTAAATTTCCAAGTATTTTATTTTCCCACTATCTTATCCATTAAATTGAATAATTTTTTCCAGAAAGTGCGTATTCTGGGGTATTCCCACCATATGTGCGGCATCGTGCCGTTGAGTTTCTGAGGTTCTTAATGACTTCCTGTACCTCTTCTGCTGAGAAGGGGGCCTCCAGCATTTTATTTTAATTTTAAATTTTTTTATGTTATTTTAAATTATTTCCCTATCCACATTTGTTTGCAGAGCACTTGCCATGCTCTTAACAACATTTTGTTGCCATTTGCAGCCCTCTAGCCCTTTCCATTACTTTTTTACAGCCATTTTAGTTATGAAAAGTTCGGGTTCCCATTGACTTCAATGGGGTTCGGAGTTCGGGTCAAGTTCGGGTCAAGTTCAGTCCCGAACCAGGACTTTTTTCCAAAGTTCGGCCGAACCCGCCAAACCCGAACATCCAGGTGTCCGCTCAACTCTATAAGGGATATGTTTGCAAGTTTTTTTTTGTTTTCTTTTACTTTTGATATAAGCTTCTCTTCTTTTTTTTGTACAATAGTTCACCTATTAACTCTAATTATTGCCAAAATTAACTAACAAGATTTCCCCCCCCCCCCCCTCTCCCTCCATCTATTGTCTATTGCATAGGATTTACTGAACTCCTGGTGAATCAAACCCAGGCAGAATTGTATCTGCTGTGAATTGCACTGGACATAGAAGGCCTATTGAACCCCATATGCTTTGCAGGTCAAACCCAGCTTTTTGCTGCATTTTCATTTGGACAAAACACTGAAGTTGATGTAATTAAAAATTATACTTTATTTTTTTACTAGCAGCAGAGTTCCTGATATAAACACAATTTATTTTCTGATGGCCATAGGTAAAAGAAAACATCCTGAATTTGCGTTGTAGGTGTGGCTCTGTTTAACTACCATAACAAAGACACAATCTGAGAAGTAAATAGCAGTTTTAAAAACAGTTGTGAAATTATGTTTATTTAGGAAGAATTTTAAGGCTATAGCTTTAATGTAGTACTAAACCTTTCCATTATACAGTGCCGTCATCCAGTCAGCTGAATATTCAATATCGCGCATACACCTAATGATCATGGCATTTCACGACCAACCTAATATGACAGCTGAATTTCTCTTGGGAAATCATAGGCCATTGTCTGCAATGATATTGTTTGCTAGTTATATGTTTGGTGACCCATACAATTGTCAACAATCTTATGTTTGTTGTTGGCTTTAACAAGTTAGGTTATCAGCATATCCATCAGTTTCTGTAATGCACTGTACAGAACTGCTCTAAGCCTTTTTATCAAGGGACATGTTGTACCCTCGGAGCCTATTACCCTATTATGACTGTTCGCATGGTGAAATAGAGACAGATATTCCCAATAGTTCCTTCACTATTGTTATAAATGTTAGTTCCTTCACTATAGTTATACATCTAACCAGGTATTCAGTCCTTCAGCTACACGCAGTGCTACAGTTGGCTCTTTCTATGGATTTCTTCTGTTTAACCACCTCAATACAGGACACTTTCACCCCCTTCCAGCCCAGGCCAATTTTCATCTTTCAGCACTGACATACTTTAACTGCCAATTGCGCGGTCATGCAACACGGTACACATATGAAATATACACTGATTTTGAATATTTTCACCAGAAACATAGAAATGTAGCAGTATACATTTTGGCCTAAATTGAAAAAAAGAAGAAAGATTATTTATTTGCAAAATGTTATAACAGAAACAAAGAAAAACAAGTTTGTTTGTTTTTTTCACAATTTTCAGTCTCTTTTTGTTTATTTAGCAAGAAAAAAAAACCTAGCAGTGATAGTGAAAGTTCTACAGTCCACAATCTATGGGGTGTGTGTGTATATATATATATATATATATATATATATATATATATATATATATATATGGAAATCGATCAATCCTAATGTACTGGCAGCCTGATGTCATTTCTTGATCCCTGAAAATGCCAGGACAGTACAACTATCCCCAAAATTACCCCTTTTCAGAAAGTAGACAGTGCAAGGTATTTAGTAGGAGACATGGCAAGTGTTTTGTAGATTGTAGTTTATTTTAACACAATTGTTTTGGAAAATTACAATTTTTGTTTTTGAATTTTTCACAATTTTTATTTTTTACATAAAGTGACCAAAGCAATACAGTGTTACCATAGTAACACTGGACTACTCTGAGGCGATGATCAGGATTTTTTTTTTTTTACACACTATAATTGCTTATAGCAGTGAATTAACAAGTAACCATTTTTTTCTGAATGAAAACTATTCAATTAGTGTTTACAATTATAATTAGCTGTGATTGGCCACAGCTAATCGCATGGAACAGATGGGATGTGATTAGCCCTGTCGGTACCATGTAATCACTGTGACCATTCACAGAGATCAACACAATACAGGCAGTCCCAGAGTTACAAACATCTAAGTTGCGAACAACTCCTACTGTCATCCACTGTATCATGGTGTTCAGTGCAGAACCGAATCTGCATTGGTGTTCCCTCTATGTTGGTTTCCAGTGTAAAGCTTGCAGTGTATTAGTGCTCAGTACAATCCTCACACGTCATTGGTGCTCAGTGCAATCCTCACACGTCATTGGTGCTCAGTACAATCCTCACAGGTCATTGGTGCCCAGTACAATCCTCACACTGCATTGGTGCTCAGTACAATCCTCACACGTCATTGGTGCTCAGTACAATCCTCACACTGCATTGGTCCTCAGTACAATCCTCACACTGCATTGGTGCTCAGTACAATCCTCACACGTCATTGGTGCTCAGTACAATTCTCACACTACATTGGTGCTCAGTACAATCCTCACACGTCATTGGTGCTCAGTACAATTCTCACACGTCATTGGTGCTCAGTACATTTCTCACACTGCATTGGTCCTCAGCACAATCCTCACACTGCATTGGTGCTCAGTACAATCCTCACACTACATTGGTGCTCAGTACAATCCTCACACGTCATTGGTGCTCAGTACAATTCTCACACTACATTGGTGCTCAGTACAATCCTCACACGTCATTGGTGCTCAGTACAATTCTCACACGTCATTGGTGCTCAGTACATTTCCCACACTGCATTGGTCCTCAGCACAATCCTCACACGTCATTAGTGCTCAGTACAATCCTCACACTGCATTGGTCCTCAGTACAATCCTCACACTGCATTGGTGCTCAGTACAATCCTCACACGTCATTGGTGCTCAGTACAATCCTCACACTGCATTGGTCCTCAGTACAATCCTCACACTGCATTGGTGCTCAGTACAATCCTCACACGTCATTGGTGCTCAGTACAATCCTCACACTGCATTGGTGCTCAGTACAATCCTCACACTGCATTGGTGCTCAGTACAATCCTCACACGTCATTGGTGCTCAGTACAATCCTCACACTGCATTGGTGCTAAGTATAACCTTCACACTGCATTGGTCCTCAGTTCAATCCTCACATGTCATTGGTGCTCAGTACAATTCTCACACGACATTGGTGCTCAGTACAATCCTCACACGTCATTGGTGTTCAGTACAATCCTCACAGTGCATTGGTGCTCAGTACAATCCTCACACGTCATTGGTGCTCAGTACAATCCCCACACGTCATTGGTGCTCCGTACAATTCTCACACTTCCTTGGTGCTCAGTACAATACGGAGGACATTGGTCCTCCGTATAATCCTCACACTGCATTGGTGCTCAGTACAATCCTCACACTGCATTGGTCCTCAGTACAATCCTCACATGTCATTGGTGCTCAGTACAATCCTCACACGTCATTAGTGCTCAGTACAATGCTCACACATCATTGATGCTCAGTACAATCCTCACAAGTCATGGTGCATGCTCTGGCCAATCATCATACAGCAATGCACTGTGCTCCCGCAGTGCATTATGGGCAGCTACGCGCCACCTCGAATTTGGCGCAAACGGCCCATAATGTTCCGTTTTCGACGTACGGTCGAACAGCCAATGTTCGAGTTGAACTCATGTTCGACCCGAACAGAAAGCTCATCCCTAGTGCTCAGTACAATCCTCACATGACATTGGTGCTCAGTACAATCCTCACATGACATTGGTGCTCAGTACAATCCTCACACGACATTGGTGCTCAGTTGATGCTTAGTAAAATCCTCACACTGAATTGGTGCTCAGTACAATCCTCACATGTCATTGGTGCTCAGTACAATCCTCACACGTCATTGGTGCTCAGTACAATCCTCACACGTCATTGATGCTCAGTACAATCCTCACACGTCATTGGTGTTCAGTGCAATACTCACAGTGCATTGGTGCTCAGTACAATCCTCACATGTCATTGGTGCTCAGTACAATCCTCACACGTCATTGATGCTCAGTACAATCCTCACACGTCATTGGTGTTCAGTGCAATACTCACAGTGCATTGGTGCTCAGTACAATCCTCACACGTCATTGGTGCTCCATACAATTCTCACACGTCATTGGTGCTCAGTACAATCCTCCCACTGCATTGGTCCTCAGTACAATCCTCACATGTCATTGGTGCTCAGTACAATCCTCACACGTCATTAGTGCTCAGTACAATCCTCCCACTGCATTGGTCCTCAGTACAATCCTCACACATCATTGATGCTCTGTACAATCCTCACACCTCATTGGTGTTCAGTACAATCCTCACACTGCATTGGTCCTCAGTACAATCCTCACACTGCATTGGTCCTCAGTACAATCCTCACACTGCATTGGTGCTCAGTACAATCCTCACACCTCATTGGTGTTCAGTACAATCCTCACACTGCATTGGTCCTCAGTACAATTCTCACACGTCATTGGTGTTCAGTACAATCTTCACACTGCATTGGTGCTCAGTACAATCCTCACATGTCATTGGTGCTCCGTTCAATCCTCACACTGCATTGGTGCTCAGTACAATCCTCACACTGCATTGATTCTCAGTATAGTCCTCACACGTCATTGGTTTTTAGTACAATCCTCACACGTCATTGGTGCTCAGTACAATCCTCAAACTGCATGGGTACTAAGTACAATCTTCACACTGCATTGGTGCTCAGTACAATTCTCACACGACATTGGTCCTCCATATAATCCTCACACTGCATTGGTACTCAGTACAATCCTCACACTACATTGGTGCTCAGTACAATCCCCACACGTCATTGGTGCTCAGTACAATCCTCACACGTCATTGGTGCTCAGTACAATCCTCACACGTCATTGGTGCTCAGTATAATCCTCACACGACATTGGTGCTCAGTACAATCCTCACACGTCATTGGTGCTCAGTACAATCCTCACACGTCATTGGTGCTCAGTACAATCCTCACACGTCATTGGTGCTCAGTATAATCCTCACACGACATTGGTGCTCAGTACAATCCTCACACTGCATTGGTGCTCAGTACAATCCTCACACGACATTGGTGCTCCGTACAATTCTCACACGTCATTGGTGCTCAGTACAATCCTCACACTGCATTGGTCCTCGGTACAATCCTCACACGTCATTAGTGCTCAGTACAATGCTGACACATCATTGATGCTCAGTACAATCCTCACAAGTCATGGTGCATGCTCAGTACAATCATCATACAGCAATGCACTGCGCTCCCGCAGTGCATTATGGGCCATTACGCGCCACCTCGAATTTGGCGCGAACGGCCCATAATGTTCCGTTTTCGACGTACGGGCGAACAGCCAATGTTCCTCACACTGCATTGGTGCTCAGTACAATCCCCACACATCATTGGTGCTCAGTACAATCCTCACACGACATTGGTGCTCAGTACAATCCTCACACGACATTGGTGCTCAGTAAAATCCCCACACGCCATTGGTGCTCAGTACAATCTTTACACGTCATTGGTGCTCAGTACAATCCTCACACGACATTGGTGCTCCGTACAATTCTCACACGTCATTGGTGCTCAGTACAATCTTCACACTGCATTGGTCCTCGGTACAATCCTCACACGTCATTAGTGCTCAGTACAATGCTCACACATCATTGATGCTCAGTACAATCCTCACAAGTCATGGTTCATGCTCTGGCCAATCATCATACAGCAATGCACTGCGCTCCCGCAGTGCATTATGGGCCGTTACGTGCCACCTCGAAATTTGGCGCGAACGGCCCATAATGTTCCGTTTTCGACGTACGGTCGAACAGCCAATGTTCCTCACACTGCATTGGTGCTCAGTACAATCCCCACACATCATTGGTGCTCAGTACAATCCTCACACGACATTGGTGCTCAGTACAATCCTCACACTGCATTGATGCTCAGTACAATCCTCACACGTCATTGGTGTTCAGTACAATACTCACAGTGCATTGGTGCTCAGTACAATCCTCACACGTCATTGGTGCTCAGTACAATCCTCACACATCATTGGTGCTCCGTACAATTCTCACACGACATTGGTGCTCAGTACAATCCTCCCGCTGCATTGGTCCTCAGTACAATCCTCACACGTCATTGGTGCTCAGTACAATCCTCACACGTCATTGGTGCTCCGTACAATTATCACACGTCATTGGTGCTCAGTACAATCCTCCCGCTGCATTGGTCCTCAGTACAATCCTCACATGTCATTGGTGCTCAGTACAATCCTCACACGTCATTAGTGCTCAGTACAATCCTCACACATCATTGATGCTCTGTACAATCCTCACACGTCATTGGTGTTCAGTACATTTCTCACACGTCATTGGTGTTCAGTACAATCCTCACATGTCATTGGTGCTCCGTTCAATCCTCACACTGCATTGGTGCTCAGTACAATCCTCACACTGCATTGATTCTCAGTATAGTCCTCACACGTCATTGGTTTTTAGTACAATCCTCACACGTCATTGGTGCTCAGTACAATCCTCAAACTGCATGGGTACTAAGTACAATCTTCACACTGCATTGGTGCTCAGTACAATTCTCACACGACATTGGTCCTCCATATAATCCTCACACTGCATTGGTACTCAGTACAATCCTCACACTACATTGGTGCTCAGTACAATCCCCACACGTCATTGGTGCTCAGTACAATCCTCACACGTCATTGGTGCTCAGTACAATCCTCACACGTCATTGGTGCTCAGTATAATCCTCACACGACATTGGTGCTCAGTACAATCCTCACACGTCATTGGTGCTCAGTACAATCCTCACACGTCATTGGTGCTCAGTACAATCCTCACACGTCATTGGTGCTCAGTATAATCCTCACACGACATTGGTGCTCAGTACAATCCTCAAACTGCATTGGTGCTCAGTACAATCCTCACACGACATTGGTGCTCCGTACAATTCTCACACGTCATTGGTGCTCAGTACAATCCTCACACTGCATTGGTCCTCGGTACAATCCTCACACGTCATTAGTGCTCAGTACAATGCTGACACATCATTGATGCTCAGTACAATCCTCACAAGTCATGGTGCATGCTCAGTACAATCATCATACAGCAATGCACTGCGCTCCCGCAGTGCATTATGGGCCATTACGCGCCACCTCGAATTTGGCGCGAACGGCCCATAATGTTCCGTTTTCGACGTATGGGCGAACAGCCAATGTTCCTCACACTGCATTGGTGCTCAGTACAATCCCCACACATCATTGGTGCTCAGTACAATCCTCACACGACATTGGTGCTCAGTACAATCCTCACACGACATTGGTGCTCAGTTGATGCTTAGTAAAATCCCCACACGCCATTGGTGCTCAGTACAATCTTTACACGTCATTGGTGCTCAGTACAATCCTCACACGACATTGGTGCTCCGTACAATTCTCACACGTCATTGGTGCTCAGTACAATCTTCACACTGCATTGGTCCTCGGTACAATCCTCACACGTCATTAGTGCTCAGTACAATGCTCACACATCATTGATGCTCAGTACAATCCTCACAAGTCATGGTTCATGCTCTGGCCAATCATCATACAGCAATGCACTGCGCTCCCGCAGTGCATTATGGGCCGTTACGTGCCACCTCGAAATTTGGCGCGAACGGCCCATAATGTTCCGTTTTCGACGTACGGTCGAACAGCCAATGTTCCTCACACTGCATTGGTGCTCAGTACAATCCCCACACATCATTGGTGCTCAGTACAATCCTCACACGACATTGGTGCTCAGTACAATCCTCACACTGCATTGATGCTCAGTACAATCCTCACACGTCATTGGTGTTCAGTACAATACTCACAGTGCATTGGTGCTCAGTACAATCCTTACACGTCATTGGTGCTCAGTACAATCCTCACACGTCATTGGTGCTCCGTACAATTCTCACACGACATTGGTGCTCAGTACAATCCTCCCGCTGCATTGGTCCTCAGTACAATCCTCACACGTCATTGGTGCTCAGTACAATCCTCACACGTCATTGGTGCTCCGTACAATTATCACACGTCATTGGTGCTCAGTACAATCCTCCCGCTGCATTGGTCCTCAGTACAATCCTCACATGTCATTGGTGCTCAGTACAATCCTCACACGTCATTAGTGCTCAGTACAATCCTCACACATCATTGATGCTCTGTACAATCCTCACACGTCATTGGTGTTCAGTACATTTCTCACACGTCATTGGTGTTCAGTACAATCCTCACACTGCATTGGGGCTCAGTACAATCCTCACACATCATTGGTGCTCCGTACAATTCTCACACGTCATTGGTGCTCAGTACAATCCTCACACTGCATTGATGCTCAGTATAGTCATCACACGTCATTGGTTTCTAGTACAATCCTCACATGTCATTGGTGCTCTGTACAATCCTCAAACTGCATGGGTACTAAGTACAATCTTCACACTGCATTGGTGCTCATTACAATTCTCACACGACATTGGTCCTCCGTATAATCCTCACACTGCATTGGTGCTCAGTACAATCCTCACACTGCATTGGTCCTCAGTACAATCCTCACATGTCATTGGTGCTCAGTACAATCCTCACATGTCATTGGTGCTCAGTACAATCCTCACACGTCATTGGTGCTCAGTACAATCCTCACACGTCATTGGTGCTTAGTACATTTCTCACACTGCATTGGTTCTCAGTACAGTTCTTACACTTCATTGGTCCTCAGTATAATCCTCACACTGCATTGGTGCTCAGTATAATCCTCACACTGCATTGGTACTCAGTACAATCCTCACATGTCATTGGTGCTCAGTACAAAACTCACACGTCATTGGTGCTCAGTACAATCTTCACACAACATCGGTGCTCAGTACAATCGTCACACTGCATTGGTGCTAAGTATAACCTTCACACTGCATTGGTCCTCAGTACAATTCTCACACGACATTGGTGCTCAGTACAATCCTCACACTGCATTGGTGCTCAGTACAATTCTCACACAACATTGGTGCTCAGTACAATCCTCACAGGACATTGGTGCTCAGTACAATCCTCACACTGCATTGGTGCTCAGTACAATTTTCACACGACATTGGTGCTCAGTACAATCCTCACACTGCATTAATGCTCAGTACAATCCTCACACTGCATTGGTGCTCAGTACAATCCTCTCAATGCATTGGGGCTCAGTGCAAACCTCACACTGCATTAGTGCTCAGCACAAACTTCATTCTGCATTTGTGCTCAGTAGGGATGGGCCGAACTGACCCCTGTTCGGTTCGCACCAGAACTTTCAAACACCGTAACCCTATAGAGGTACTCTTAATGAAAGCAAGAATTGGCCTTGCTGTAAAAAATTGCAATGATATGCACCTGTCAAACAGGTGCTGAAAAATTGTTTTTTGGGTGTTAATTGTGCCCATGAAACCTATACCAAAAACATTCTTCCAGATGAAATGATTGAACACCCTCAAAGCTAGGCAGCCTTGAAGTCCTTCAGAGATTCCACATCCCAAAAAGACTTAATCAGTGACATCGGCACCAGGGGCTTCATAGTTGGTAATCCAGGACTGATTCTTTTTATAAGTCAAACGGTCCACAGAGTCTGTGGACAGACGTGTTCTATGATCAGTAACGAAACCTCCTGCAGCACTGAATGCCCATTCTGAAAGCATGCTGGATGCAGGGCAGCTCAACTACTCAATGGCATACTGGGCAAGTTCTGGCCAGTGGTCTATTCTCATGATCCAGTAAGTCAGTGGATCGTCAGCTGGAAAGCTCCCCATCTCTGTTTTGGCCCAGAGGTAATGCACACACTGCCGATGGGATGTGGAAGCTGACAGCCCTGGGCGGCGAGGACTAAAAGAATTCTGAAATGCCTCACTTAGGCAGACGCCTTCTCCAACACTCCTCTCTTGACCAACAGAAGACTCAAAACTACGTTTTCTATGACACTGAAACCTACTGGAGTTAGGAAAAACGTTCAATAAATTCCTCTTTAACATGTCCTCAAGAGATATTATCTTCTGCACTCTCTGTCGGAACAGGATTAGTTCTGAGACCTTCCCCTTATAACAGTGGTCAAGGAGGGTTGCCAACCAGTAATCATCCTTCTCTTTTGTGCCATGTGTTCTCGCAAGCTTTGAAGCATGAGGTTGCCCATGCGCCTCAAATTTGCCAAGGCTTGAAAAGAAGACTCCTCGGGGTCACTCAGGATGACAGCATATGGGACTTCATCCTTCCAGCCACGTAATATTTCCAAGTGTCCCGGGGTTGGAAAGCCATCGCTTACAGATTGTTGCATGTCTTCCTTTTTTTCGAAAGCCTATGAAAGTTCCAGAATCCTCCTCCTCATCCTCCTCCCCTCTCTCCTCCTGTGTGTTCTGTGACATAGGAATGATGGTGTCTGGATAAAGTGGGTCTTGAGAGGAAGGGAAGTCCTCCTCTTCCTCCTGCTGCTCTGCCTCCAGTGCCCTGTCCATAATGCCATACAGAATCTGCTCCAGCAGGAACACAACAGGGATTGTGTCACTGATGCATGCACTGTCACGGCTCACCATCCTTGTGGCATCCTCAAATGGTGACAATACAGTGCATGCATCCTTAATGATCAGCCATTGGCATGGGGAAAAAAAGCAGAGGCGGCCTGAGCCTGTCGTCTCGCCGTAGTCGCACAGGTACTCTTTGACAGCCCTCTGCTGCATGTATAGCCGCTGCAGCATTGACAAAGTCGAGTTTCACCTGGTGGGCATGTCTCAGCTCCAGTGTGCTTCCTGTCCCCTAAACACACCAGCTGAAGTGCTGCATGGAACCTTTTAGCCTGACTCTGGGAATAGCCCTTTGAACGCTTATGTTCTTATGATGTCATGTGCTTATGATGTTCATAGGACGATTCTGCAGAGGAGGGCATGGAGGTGGCAGAGGAGGAGGAGGAGGGGGTAGAGCTCACAGGTCTGGCATCATCACCAGCAGCTGTATGGAGACATGGGGGCACAACAAATTGCAGCACTGAGTTCTGTCCTGCATCCTTTCGAGTTGAAAGCAGCATTACTGTCAGGAAAGGTTCCACCTGCTAATGGCACTGTCTGACATTTGGCGTGCAGTACTTATGTCTACCAGCGGGTGTCTCCTGGCAGTCTGGAACTGTCAGGGGAGCTTCCCCCTGCTGGTTGTACTATGTGATCTTTGAGCCGCAGTACTGGTGTCCACCAGCGGGTGGTTCCTGGTAGTGTGGAGCCGACATCATCTCCTACGATCAGGCGTCACCTGAGCTTGATTGCAGGAGATGAGTATAAATACCCGGCAAGCACACACACACCTTGCCTTGGTATCTTCCTTGCGCCCTGACCTGAACCTGAGAGCTCTGAACCTGAGAGCTCTGAACCTGTATCTGAACCTGATCCTGTCTGAACCCTGAACCCTGCACCTGAACCTTGTCCCTCCTGTGATCCTGTTACCCTTACCCTTTCCCTGCAGTCTTATCCATCCATCCATCCTCTCCTTGTCCTGTTTGTTCCCTGTCCCCATCTGCTGAACTCCCGTTGATGACCCTGGCATGGCTACGTTTATGCTTGCGGTATTCCCCATTTGTATATATATATGTCTGATTATTATTATTTGTGGGTCACTGTCTGTATTGGGTTGGTTGTGCACTGTATTGTATTGGAGGTGGCTGTGTTTCACTTATCTTTATAAATCATAATATTTTCACTTACATACGTCTGGGTTCCTCTGTTGCTGTCCACACAGTTCTGGTCACACCTGATACATGACAGTTACCCAGTGTGCTGTGAGCAAAATATATAGTCCCTGCCCATGCTTGCTTGACCACATGTCAGTAGTAAGGTGGATTTTACGGCTGACTGCCTTGCCCAACGATGCCAGAACATTTCCTTCCACGTGATGGTAGAGAGATGGAACGGCCTTAAGTGAAAAGTAGTAGCGACTGGGAACCTGCTATTGTGGTACAGCACATTGTGCAAATTCATGGAAGGGGGCAGAATCCACCAGGCTGAAAGGCAGAAGTTGGAGAGTCAACAGCTTTGACAAACTTGCATTTAGACGCTGGGCATGCGGGTGGCAGGACTGTATTTTTTTTCTGCTGCAGCCGATGGGGCAGAGAAATTTTCCGGCTACAGTCTACAGCAGGTGGTGTGCTGCTTGCAGCTGTGCTGCTAGGACCTGGGACACCTGTGCTATATCATCATCCCTGTCAGTGGAGGCTGCTGAGAGGTAATTACTCGGTATAGCAGGCGCAGATTGAAGTGGGTAAAAAAGAGGAGGAGGAGGGTCAGATTTGTGCCCCTTCTGTGTGGCTTTTAGGTGCTCTTGCCAATGGGCTGAGGGGTTGGACGTTAAATGCCTTGTTAAGCAAGAGGTACCCAAATGGTTGGTGTTTTTGCCACGTTTGATGTGCCTGAGACACAGTTTGCAGATAGCAACAGTGCGATCTGCTGCAGATGTGCTGAAAAAGGCCCAGACAGCTGAGCTTTGGGGAGTTGGCCGGGAGATAACAGCTGCAGATTGTGATGGAATAGGGTGGCTGCTTTCTACTCTTTCTGGATGTCAGCCTCCTTGGGGTTGTGCCGCCTCACCTTCAGTTTCCTTCTCTGCTCTATCTGGCACCCAAGTCGCATCAGTGAACTCATCATCATCATCATTATGATCATCTCCATCTCCTCCATCTTCATCATTACCACTGGAGACAACTTGGCAATACACTGCAGCTTGGGGAACATGAATGACAATTTGTCTACCAGTGTTCCTCCCTCTCTCGAGGCTCATGTTCCTGCCATCCTCAACCTCAGAACCAACATCTGAATCCAGTAATGATGGTTGGGCATTATCAATTAGCAAGTGGCTGACACTGTGGTCAAATAACTCAGCTTACTCCTCAATGGCTGATGTTGGGGCTATGGCAGGAATAGATATGGACAAGGAGGCAGGTTTTTCCACTCTGGCAACTACAGGGGACTGCATATTTATCTCTGCTTGCGTGAGAGAGGATGAGGAGGATGAGGAAGATTTAGTAAGCCAGTCCACCACCTCCTCTGCATGCTGTGGCTGGATAGCATGGGTAAACTCACTAAACAGCCCTGCCTGAAGACTGACCACCATGTCCACCTTTGCCTGTGGACACATTTGTTGCTGGTCCCTTTACAGTGCCAATGGAACGTCTGCCTCTGCTTGTTGTCCTGCCAGACATTATTGGGAGGGAGGGGGCAGCGCTTATAAGCAAATGTAAAGAAGAAGTTGAAATCTGTACGTAGATGCACTTTTAATCAATGTAAAGAGGTGTTTTTGGTGCACTTTAATTTGAGTACTCACACTAAACAGACACACTCCACGGATACACTATAATATACTGTAATATAATGTGCCAAATGTAAAGTGATGAACAGAACTATATGGCGTAAAACTGTCAGTAATGCACACAAAACTATAGGCTGTTAAACTGGAAATAACGCACACAGAAGTAAATGGCGTTAAAAACTGGCAGTAACGCACACGGAACTATATGGTGTTAAACTGGCAGTAATACACACAAAACTATACAACGTTAAACTGGCAGTAACGTACACAGAAGTAAATGGCGCTAAACTGGCAGTAACGTACACAGAAGTAAATGGCGTTAAACTGGCAGTAACACAATCAATTAGACAGTGTTCAACCATCACTACAGTGACGCTATCTGAACTGTCCCTACTCTAGCTATACACTAATGCAGGGGTGCCCAACTAGTGGCCCGGGGGCCAACTGTGGGCCGTGGAGCCCTCTGATGTGGCCCACGACCTCCTGCTCTGGGATAGAATAGAAAGAAGATTGTTATTAAAGGTCAGTTTATTACTAAAATCACAGTGTATATTTGGGCATATGTTTTCTGCAGTGGTTACTGGGCTGCTTTCAAACTGATCCACAGGTGCAGAGAAGTTTACCTGCGGGCTACCTGCACTGAGCCATAGACTTCTATTATTACCTGCGAGATTGGTGAGCTTTCTGAAAGTGCACCAAACCTGCAGAATTTAATAGAAGTCTATTGCAAACTGCAGGAAAGCCAAAGGTACACTGCGTTGCACACATGGTGCATGTAACCTGCAGCGCATCAGTGTGAAAGCAGCCTTGGACCCCTTTCACGCGGTCAGTCCGACAGTCTGACCGATTGGACCCTCCATTCACCTCTAATGCCACGTACACACGAGCAGACTTTTCAACGGACTAGGTCCGACAGTCTTTCCGACTGACTTTCGACGGAGTTCCGACATACTTTTCGAATGAATGGACTTGGCCACACACAATCACACTAAATTCTGACGGATTCGAACGTGATGACGTACGACCGGACTAGAATAAGGAAGTTCGATCCAGTAGGCAATAGCTGCCCTAGCGTCGTTGTTTGTCCGTTGGACTAGCACACAGACGAGCAGATTTTTCGATAGGAACTGGGTCCAGCGGAGTTCCGACGGGAAAATTTAAGACGTTCTATTTCTAAAGTCTGTCGGATTTTTCGACAGCAAAAGTCTGATGGAGCCCACACACGATCGAATTGTCTGATGGATTCGTTCCGTCAGACCTTTGCTGTCGAAAAGTCCTCTCGTGTGTACGCGGCATAAGTGGTGGCAGACATAAACCGACTTGTGTTCTACCTCCAATAAGATCCGCTAAAAAGTATTGTGGGCTGCGTCCGTGTCCGCTCTGCAAATGCAGAGCCGACACAGACATGCCATCCATCCTTTCCACTTATTGTGGCCCGCGACTGGTTACCGAGTCGGTTAAGTGGCCCTCGCTCTTCAAAAGGTTGGGCACCCCTGCACTAATGTAAAGATTACTGACACAGTCTCACTACACTACACTGAAACTATCTGAGCTGTCCCTACTCTACACTAATGTATGTATGAATGACACGGTCTCACTACACTACAGTTAAAATATCTGAGCTGTCCCTACTCTAGCTGCACACTATGCAAAGCTGAATGATGGTCCTCCTCACTACACTCACACTATCCCTAGACTGACACTAAACTAATGTTCTACACTGACAATTGAAGCAAAATAGCACAGTATAGCACACTAACTAACTAATAGCAATGAACAGAGCCCTGTTCTATCTCTCTCCATGTCAAAATCACACTGAAAATGGCTGCCATTGAAAGAATACTTTTATACTGTGGGGCGGGAATGAACCCTGATTGTCTAAAGTCATGATGACAGTGTCCAATCATGACTCTGACAGTGCTCTGTGCCCTGATTGGCTGAAGCTTTCACTGCTTCAGCCAATCAGGGCTTGCAATGCACTATTCAGCGCCGCAATGCATTGTGGTTGGTTGGAATGCTTGCTGACCGACCGAACAGCGAAAGTCTGGTCCAAACTTATGCTCGTGCCGAACCGTTCTCCGATCCCTAGTGCTCGGTCCAATCCAAACGCTGCATTGGTGCTCAGTGCAAATCCCATTTTGCATTGGATTTTAATGCTTGTGCATGTCATTTTTTTCTTTTAAAAAAAACATTGCATGTGTGCAGTTACCAAAAGAAACCATCACGCAGCAATTACCAAAAGCAATTATCTAATTTAAAAGCAGTTTAGCACAGACTTATCTCACAGACTTCGACATTCCATGTTCTTTTCTTCAGTGTTCATACCACTAAATAGACAAGAGATGAATGTGGCATTATGTGTGGGGTTATTGCCTAACTATTAAAACAATTAGTAAATCTACATATTAGGCTAAGTTTAGATGTGTGGCTGGGGAGTGGTAAAAATGTGCGATTGAGCTGTATTTTTAGCGCCCTACCCTTAAAATGTTAGTAAACCCGCAACAGTTTAGGATCCGTAATCAGCGGATCCCACCATCTCCTTCGCATGCTACGCAGACTACGCAGACTCATCCCCTTCATCCCGGAAAAGGAAAAAGCGGTAGTAGTAGGAACGATCATCAATTCGCGTCTCGACTACGCAAACTCCCTGTACATAGGATTACCGGATTACCAGATTGCGCGCCTTCAAATTGTCCAAAACACAGCAGCAAGATTAGTCACAGGAAAGAAACCCTGGGAATCCATCTCCCCATCCCTAAGGATCCTCCATTGGCTCAAGGTAAAAGATAGGATCACATTCAAGACCCTCTGCCTCACCCACAAATGTACACAAGGAAATGCGCCTCAATACCTTTGTGAGAAAATAGAAAAATACATACCAAATCGCAGCCTTCGATCAACAAATCAAAATCGCCTTCTCATCCCCAAAGCTCGATACAAATCGAAGGGAGAACGAAGATTCGCAGTACAGGGACCCCGGCTATGGAATGCTCTACCGAACAACATCCGCATGGAAGAAAACCATCAGGCCTTCAGGAAAAAACTCAAGACCCACCTCTTCTAAACATGGCATCCCAACCAGAGCAGACAAGCGCCTTGAGGCGATTCAGTTTGCAGTTGTAGCGCTATACAAATCATTCATTCATTCAACAGTAAAATCAGTCTGTATATGCAGTTATACTAACTGTGGAACCTAAAGGGTTAATTATCTGCATTGTTTTAAAAAGGCTGTTTAATCCTGTCTCAGAGCCTCTAGAGCAGTGGTCTCAAAGTACCAGCCCGCGGGCCATTTGCGGCCCGCGGACTGGTTATAAATGGCCCGCAGCGGCAGGCAGGCAGGGCCGTCTTTACTGCTGAAAATCCCCAAACAAGGGGCGCACGCACAGTGCAACAGTCAGTGCCAGTGCTGCAATTTTCGATCGAGGAGCTGGCAGTGGGTGGGCGGGGCCTTGAGCTCCACTGATGCTCTGGCCCCGCCCCTTGCTATGCGTGCAAACTTGCTGCATTTTTAGATGTTTATGTCACGCTTTTAAAAACACAGTGCGTTTGTGTGTGCAGGAACTGCAGGTAAGTCGCATGGTGCAAAAGCAGAATGGATTTCAAGGCCACTGCATTTTTAAAATGCTGCATGCACCTTTTTTTCTGCAGGAAACGCAGGCATAGCAGCCCATGCCTGCGCAAATGTGGGCCGCCAAAACGCATACATGTGAATGTGTGATGTGACAATGGCTGCAATAATGCATTTTGCTGACATCAGTGCTGGTTTAATAATGCGTTTTGCTGACATCAGTGCTGGTTTAATAATGCGTTTTGCTGACATCAGTGCTGGTTTAATAATGCGTTTTGCTGACATCAGTGCTGGGTTTAATAATGCGTTTTCTGACATCAGTGCTGAGTTAAATAATGCGTTTGATGACATCAGTGCTGGGTTTAATAATGCGTTTGCTGACATCAATGCTGGGTTTAATAATGCGTTTGCTGACATCAGCGCTGGGTTTAATAATGCATTTGCTGACATCAATGCTGGGTTTAATAATGCGTTTGCTGACATCAGTGCTGGGGGTTAATAGTTTCCCAGAAGGGGAACTGTAAGCTCAGCACACAAATATACACACATTGGGGGTTATTTACGAAAGGCAAATCCACTTTGCACTGCAAGTGCACTTGGAAGTGCAGTCGCTGTAGATCTGAGGGGGACATGCAAGGAAAAAGTTTGCATGCGGCCCCCATGGGATATGAAAACTTGTCATGTGGCCCTCTGGTAATTTGAGACCCCTGCTCTAGAGTCACTCTGCACATGCTCAGTTTGGTGTGTATTGCTAGACAGTTTTTGGGGTTTTTTTTGGGGGTGCATGTGATAAACACAGGGCCAATCAGCACTGTCCATACAGAAGGTCAGGGGTCCTGCAGCCTCATAGGAAAGTCAGAGCAGAATGAAAACTCCTCCTACAAGCTTTAACCAGTGCTCTGCTGGACACCGATAGAAGTCACAAGACTGCTATATATATCGCTGATGATACTGTGTACTGTGGGAGACCAGATAGGTGGGACACCAGATAGGTCTCCCACAGTAGTGAATGCAGGCTCCTGGGTTTAGTAAAACTTTAAGCTGCAATGGCAGCAGACAGAGTTGTGTACATGCTGTTTCCCTTTGTGCCCGCAGCAAAAACTACCCAACATGTCACTATCGGTGGGCGGCAAGCAATCTGTCAATCACCTCTGAAAAAATCAAAGTCTAAATGTGGACCGCTCTTCAGAGGTGCACCGGGTTTGGACACACATGTATACTATGAGTAGGTAACAGGCTGTGTACCACAGTTAAGTCATATTTGTAGTATTTTATATTCTGTACAGCCATTGAAGGGTCTTGTCCTCTTACATAGTTTTAGACTGTTTCACTCTACCCATTGCTTTTAATCTCCATCCTTTGGATGTATAATCATATTTCACATACTCATCCTTTCTCCCAGAATTTCCCTTATATATTTGTTTTGGGATTGATTCTCCCATTGTTATAACATGGTCAAGCTATCTAAGATATTGGATTCTGATATCCAGTGCTTTAGTTGTATGTTTATAACTACACTGACAAATACAAAAATTCAGTTAATAATCTGCAGCAATGTCCCAATCCAAGCAGTTTTGTTTGTCTTGTCAATTACTGGTAATAATTAATTATCTATACTTCAAGATAAATTAAACTTAACAAGTGCTTTTCTATACAGCACATAAGTGCACTGTTACTAGTCTGCATTCTTTCAAACTCAAAACAGCTTTGTTCTCTAAGATCTAGGTTCTATGTTCTCTAGGTTCTTCTATTGTTGAATTGTTTAGTGAATGCTGCATAGTTTCTATGAAACTCATTGTACAGTAAAGACAAGCAGAGGAAAGCTTCTGATTTGTTCTATAGAGTACATTACTGGAAAGACACAAATGCTACTAGGACACTCTAATTACTGAAATAGTAGTAGCATTGCAATTACTATACAGTTTACACAAATCATCTTCCTCTGCTGTGTTTTGAATGATGTTTTACTGGTTTACTTTTGTGATGTAGTTTAATTGAAAAGTAAGGTGCCTAAATTTTCATAATGAAATCCAGAGACACCCCACTGACCATAGCGGAGCACATTGCACATAATGCTGGATCATAGGTGTGGTCAAATTGTGCCAACATGGGTAGAGGCTCAAAGGGGTATTATTAGATAAAACTTGAACATACTGTACTCTTGGTAGAGAGTGTACAGGTCAGGAGTGTGTAACAGACAGATTGCAGGGACTGATGGAGTAACTAATGCGCAGGGTGTAGAGGTCAACATCAGGGTCAACAGAGTGACTCTCAAGCAAAAATGTCCCTCTTTCTCCCAATACATCACCCACCTCCCATGACAAATCCCCCCTAGCTCCCGGAATTGTACTCACCGGACTTTGACATTGCATTGAATCTGCTGTTGAGTTCCTGGGCTCTGACGCCTTGACCACCCACGTTTTTTCTTCTATATATCACTTATGCTGCAATTGTTAAAATACATGGGTAATCAAGACAATACGTGAGCAACATACAGTCATGTCAGTACTCAGTCATATGGAGGGATTGGGAGTCATGGTGACACATTATCACCCCCTGGGTTCTCACCATGGACAGGTTTGGTATAAGCAGGCAGGTGGACTGATCAGATATGAGGAGGTAGGTGGGCAGGTATACGGAGGTAGGTGGGCAGGGCAGGTATATGGAGGTAGGTGGACGGGTCAGGTATGAAAGAGTAGATGGATAGGTTAGATATGAGTAGGTAGATGGGTAGGTCAGATATGAGAAGGCAAGTGGATAAGTCACAAGAGAAAGTCAGGGGAAACTGGGGCATAATAGGTGGACAGAGAGAAGATTGGGGTACAAAAAGGGATAGAGAAGAAATTGAAGCTCCAAATGTAACAAAAAGGTTACGGATTTCACTCTCATGACATCACAAGCATGCTCCTCCCTGCCCGACTCCCATCTTGTCACTCTAAGCCTGTGCCTCAGGCCTCAACCCTCCTCCTCCTCTCTCCTCATTTCTCCTCTTTCTAGGCATAAATATCCGCAGATTTACAAACATTCAGATCGAAAATTCATTCTCAAAAACAGGAATGTATCTGAGGCACATTTTATCTGGTGACGGCCTCCTGAAACCAGAGCTGTACCATCAGGTACATTTGGTCAACCTATATATAGAGACAATCTAATGAGGAAGACTGCTTTCAGGGCTATACTTCTAAGCTTCCATTCACAAATATCACCTGTATCCTGATAATAATGTATATACTTTTCAGGTTATTATTATTATTATTATATTATTATATTATTACAGGATTTATATAGCGCCAACAGTTTGCGCAGCGCTTACAACATAAGGGTAGACAGTACAATTACAATTCAATACAGGAGGGATCAGAGGGCCCTGCTCGTTGGAGCTTACAATCTAGAAGGAGGGTTTTGGTTACCTTATTGGGGGCCCTAGTTATAAAAGATTGAAATGGTCAACTTGTGCTTTTTTCTTAGCCATTTTGTTGGCATCGTTAGAAAGCTTATATGAAATTTGTTTCTTTGTTCATTAGCTTGAAATGCCACTATTGTTTGTCATTCTTACATATTGATTTTATTACATTTATAAAGTGAATTTGGAATTTCACCAAAAAATGAGTACCCCAGGAAATAAAGTAAAGTGTATAAATACCTGTGATACAGCCCTTGGATACGTGGAACTTTTACTTCACAGCTATTTTTCAAATTATGATGATGCTTTTTCTCTGAGTTTTGTCAAATTCAGTGCTTCCAATTGGCATATTTTTATATATTTTTTTAGTTTTCCTGTTTGGTGATTTATAAATATCTTAGAAAGTGGTCAACAAACTAGATAAAAACAGCAGACAAATGCAAGTCCTTGCAAAACAATTTTCAACAAATTTGTTTCTATTATTTTATCAGTTAAAAAACATAGATTGTTACATTCACCAAACATTTACTTTACGTGAACCAATCACTGTATTTTAAAACACATTCCCCAGCAAGATACACCTACAGTAAATGTTTGGTGAATATCACATTTGCTTATTTATAAATATAACATCACGCATTTTATTTTATGCGGGTTGTTCCACTAAATCTCCAAAGGTAACAAACAGGCACTTATTGTACATTGAGAATGCCTGCCTTTCTGAATTTTTTCTTAGCTTTTGTCGTGCCTATTCATATTTCATGTAAAAATAGTGGTCATTTTGACTAACTGCATAAAAAAAAAAAACTGCTAACACATTTGGCCGCAACACACTACACGTGCCAAGTGCTGGCCAAGCTAATTCATTTTTTAACTAGTTTGCAGATAATAGATTTTTATAGATATGGAATAACAAATCCCACCCATAATTCAGCATATTGCTTCAGAAAGGACTGGTTAGTGCATTTGGTTGTGTTATATGATACATTGGTAATGTGTGGTAAAACACAACCCGATGCGCTTAATAGTACTTTCTGTGGAAAAATCCTGAGTGAGAGAGAATCTGTCACTTTGCTTGTTCATACCGTGGAGTGTCACTTGACAGCTCTGAGTCTCCTGACATCCCATCCCAGATCGTGGCACCCAGCAGAACAAGAGACAAAAAAGGTCCTATGCACCACGCATCACTGCAAGACCCTGTGGACATGAAATGAGAGCCCCCGCCCCGGACTCAAACCAAGACACGCCCCAACATGTTTCACTCGCTTAATCATGATTTTTTTGTCTCTTGTATCATTGGAGCTGGGATGAGCTCTGTCCTTGCCAGCACTCCCTGCGGTGTACTACAGAAGAGGATGCGGCTGGAGCCTTGAGTGGCACCTCCTATTTGTTATTTGGTCACCCATCAGAACAAGGTTACGTACACCGATCAGACATAACTTTTTTGACCACCCACCTAATATTGGGTAGGCCCCCCTTTTACGACTAAAACTGCCCCTTTTGCTGCCATAATAGCCCTGACCAATTGAGGCAAAGATGCCACTCGACCTCTGAATTTATGCTGTGTTATCTGGCACAAAGCCACCCTCAGTAGCAGATCCATTAATTCCTGTAAGTTGCAAGGTGGGGCTTCCATGGATCAGACTTGTTTTTCCAGCACATCCAACAGATGCTCGATTGGATTCAAATCTTATCTGGAAAATTTTGAAGTCACACCACAAACTTGTTGTTGTGTTCCTCAAACCATTCTTGAATCAGTTTTGCAATGTGACAGGACACATAATCCTGCTGAAAGAAGTCACTGCCATTGGGGGAATACTGTTTCCATGAATGGGTGTACATGGTCAGCAACAATGTTTAGGTAGGCAGTACGTGTCCAGTAACAGCCACATGAATGGCAGGACCCAAGGTTTCCCAGCAGAACATTACCTAAAGCAACACACTGCCTCTGCCTTCTTCCCATACTGCATCCTGGTGTCATCTCTTTCCCAAGGTAAGCAAGGTGAATGCACCTTGCTATTGAGATGATGTAAAAGAAAACCTGATTCATCAGACCAGGAGACCTTTTTCCTTTGCTCCATGGTTCTTATGCTCACATGCCCAATGTAGGCACTTTTGGCTGAGGACACGGGTCAACGTGGACAACCTGACTGTTCTCGCTGCACAACCCCACACAAAACAAACTGCAATGCCCATTTTTTATGCTTTCAAGACATCAACATGTTTACTTGCTGTCTAATATATCCCTTCAACTTTCAGATGCCATCATAACGAGAATAATGTTATTCACTTAACCTGTCAGCGGTAATAAAATTATGGCTGTTTGGCACACATGGCATGTTCAATCGTTAATTCAAATGATTGTCACGCTAAGGAAAAGATTGAATTTGTTCAACCAAAGATGAATAATTCATTTTCAGATGACTGCCCATGATTGACAATATCAATTGCCTAAACCCTACATTGTGTTTTTATTATTATTATTATCAATGCTTGGATTAATCACCAGGCACACTTGGCGGACACCTTTCCCACTGTGTGCTGCCCATTTGTAGCTTGGATTAAACAAGCAGCTGTCACTTCTCTCTTTTCAGCTTGGATTGTTCTCCTTGCGAGAGAAAAATCAAATAGCATAAAGCCAGATCTAAGCTGGTTAAACTTTAAACAGTATAATCATAAACTGAGCTACATGCTAAGTATCCAAGCTGTCGTAGCATACATAGCCTATACATGTATGTAAAAAGTTGATCTAACATGTCAGACATTGCTACTTTTACGTAAATACCCCAAAAAATGAATTCTATATGAAAAATAAAATTCTTAACTTTCAATCAATTTTTGCACAAATTAATTAAATTATACCAACATTTATTTAATTCCTTTAGGTACATGTGCACATTATTCCATCATGATGCCCCTATCTAAAAAAAAAATGTCAGTTTGACAACAGAGTGCAAACAGCTGTAAAGATAATAAATTGTAATCCAACCAGGAAACAGAACTACAGCAGCTCCTAATCCCAGCTTTCCAGGCTAACCAACTTCCACTTTTCTATGTCTAACTAACGAGGATACATATAACCTTTTAACCATGGTAATTTCACATCACTGTCTCCGGTTCAGCAGCTATCTTTCTATGTTCTCTTTTATACTGTGATCCTTCATCTCGAAATACAGCCTGAAGAATAGCCAGGAGTGTCATTTTTCTACCGTGGGTGCCTTTGCGACCAACAAGGAAGTATACAAAAGGATTTATGGCACTGTTCGTAGAGCAGAACATAGAAAATAAATCCATCATGGGGAAGGGTGGCATAATATGGTGTTTGTACCATGCTAGTAGCAAGATTCTCATGGGCATTCCAAACACAAGAAAGAAGACCACTGTCACTGTGATGACCACATATAACTTCCTAGGCTGCCGTTGCTGAGAACTTTTCCACACTTTAAGAAGCAGAACCAAGCTTGATACTGTCATGGATGGAATAAAGATCATGAAGCTAAAGCAACAGATAATAATAAAGACAACTTTACATTCCTTACCAGATCCATCTTTTAGGCCTGTGCGATTGTATGTGATATTGTAACAAAAAGCTAACTCAAGGGCACTAAGCAGGCAAGAAGTGAACCATATGAAGGCACATACAACAACAGACAGCTGTTTTGGTCTGTTGCAGTGATACCAGATAGGAAAAAGGACAGATATACATCTTTCAATGCTTATAGCTGTAAGAAGGCATAAGCTGGTATTGTATCCAAAAATGCAACCTTGGATGAGTGTATCAATGACATTGATAAAATGAACATGTTCATAGTGAGCTTCTAACCCTGGGGCCAGCGTAAAAACCATAGCAACAAGAGTCAACACAGTTACAAAAAGCAGAAAGGCAGCATCAACCAAGGCAAGGTTGAAGATATAGGTCGTGGAAGTGTTCCTCTTTATCTTAAAAGAGAGGTACCACACAACTAAGCTGTTTCCACATATACCAATTATTGATATTATGATAGTTATGGGTGAGATTACTATATTGAACACTGGTTTGAACAACATGGTATGATTATTCCAGTACATTGTCTCTGTCACAGACGGTTGGTTGGTTATGTTCTCTGGACCCATGGAAATGAACGAAGACATTTTATAAACAGTTTATCACAATGCTATGTGGAAGCGCTTTTTAATGATCCTAAATGTTTGGATCCAACATCTTGCACATGATGATGTAGTCGTTCAGCTTGAGTCATACATGGTGTCCAGAAAGTATGCTTCGTCCAGATGCAGACAGTTTTTATCTGTGGTGGTAGAACATATTCTTCTGTTTTCACTCTCAGCATTGTTTTCCAAGCTATGAAACAAAAGCAATACCATAATGAACCCAAAAAAGTGTAAGCAATAAACTAAAAAAACAGTACAAACAAGTACTGTGTGAGTTCAGTATAAAGAGTAGCAGTGGTAACAGTGTATGCCAAGACAAACCCACAATTTACCACCAAACCTTCTTTCTCTGTCCTAAGCAAGTCCTTGCATTTTTCTCTTATACTGTGATCTTTCAGTAAGATATTCCCTGTGACATTGTGACATTTTGTGACATTGTGTACAGTTCTTGCCTTTAATAAAACATTGCCTTTAGTAAACCTTTGAAAAGAGACTTCTTGTGTGGACTGCTACTTCCTCCAACCTCTCTAGGGATGTCTCTTGGAAATGGCCATTTGGACTAGGGCTTAGTGGGGTCTGTTGGTGGGCAAGACCAGTAATGGGTTGTAATAGGACAGTGTGGCCTCTTTGATGCCAGGCTTAGTCCTTTTCAGAGTGTTTCCCCTTGTAAGGTGGAGTCTTGAAAGCCCCAAACTAGGGGCCTTAATTGTGCCCCGTGGATCACCTGCCTGGGCCTCAACAGGCCAGAGAATGACTTTGCGCCATTGTTACACAACAGACTCTTACATGTGCTGATTTTTCACCTCTTTGCCAAAGGAGTTGAGAATCTTCACAGAAAAAAACCACAAAGATTCACCTCAATTATTCCATCATGTGCAGAAGAAATAAACAGGAATTTGCATCACATGATTGGATAACTGTCAAGTGAAACGCTACTCTTTTGAGTGTTCTCCTTTAGTAAATTGTCTGATATATCTGCCCTAAGGCTAATATATCTAGAACACATATCACTATACTGTATGTGTAGAACAGGGGTCTCCAAACTGTCTAAACAAAGGGCCAGTTTACTGTCCTTGAGGCTTTAGAGGGGCCACATTGTGGCCAGTGGGATTATAAAATGCCATGGTGTCAGTGAGCGCAAACATCATAGGTTTTAGTGGAAGGAATGGTGCCCTATTGTTGGTATCGGTGGAAGGGATGGTGCCTCATTGTTGGTATTCAAAGTAGGAATGGTGCCCCATCATTGGTATCTGTGGGGGAAATGGTACCCCATCACCAGTGTCCATGGGAGGAATGGTGCCCCATCTTTGATATCTGTAGAAGGAATTGTGTCCCATCATTAATACCTGTGGGAGGAATGGTGCCCCATCATTGGTATCTGTGGGATAAATGGTACCCCATCATTATTATTTGTGGGAGGAATGGTACCCCATCATTGATATTTGGGGAGGAATGGTGCCCCACCATTGGTATCTGTGGACGTAAAGGTGCCCCATCATTGGTGTCTGTAAGAGGAATGGTGCCCCATCATTGGTGTCAGTGGATGGCATGGTGCCCCAAGGGCCGGATAAAGGCAAGCAGAGGGCCACAGTTTGGAGACCACTGGTGTAGAACATGGACATGAGCAATTCATGTGGTGTTCTCAAAACTATTTGCATTAAAGCGGTTCTGCACTGTCTGTAGTGTTTTTTTTTTTTTTTTAGTGCAATGCAATGGCTTATGAGATGTAGTTTAAGTACTCACGTGTCCCATTTCTGTAACTCACTGCTGCCGGTTTTCGTCAGATAAAAGAATTTGGAAAAATCTTTCCTGCTGGTTGCCATCTTGCCTGTGGGCATGTGAACCCACACAGGCACTTCAGATGGCCCAGCATGCACCACCGTTACTGCGCCGATCTCGCGCGTGCGCAGTAACGGCAAAGTGTAGCTCACGTTCGCGGACATCTTCCGAAATCTCGCAAGATTTCGGCCACATCTTCTGAATCTCGCGAGATTTCGGAAGATGTGGCCGAAATCTCACGAGATTTCGGAAGATGTGGCCGAAATCTCGCGAGATTTCGGAAGATGTCCGCACTGACTCCTGGGATCAATGACACCAGATCCCAGGAGACAGTGCGGCGTGACGAGGATCGGCGCAGAGACCCCGCCCACCGCCGAAGAGACAGAGGAAAGAACGTCAGCGATTACAAGGTAAGTGGAAAAAATAAAAAAAAACACACTTCATTTAGTACTCTTTGCCTGATTTGGAAGGCAAAGAGATTTACTAAATGAAATGTGTGCAGAACCACTTTAAGTAATTTGCAGCTGCAGGATATGTGTGTAGCCAGGTCTTTTTTTCAGTGTGAATGCGGGGGAGCGCTCTGGGAAAGTTCTGGTACCTCCAGGACTGACTGCATGTAATGGCAAGAGGCGCTGGAGTGTGCTGCAGGGTCTATTGATGCTCGCTGTTGGAGGATCTATTCTAGCTGGAGGGGATCTATTTTTGCAGGGGGGATCTATTGTTGCTGAGGATGTCTATTGTTTCTGATGGGGAACCTATTGTTTTGCAGGGGGGGTCAGTTGTTGCTGGGAGAGATCTACTGTTGAGGGAGGGGTCTATTGTTGCTGGCTGCCAGAGAGACTATTGATTCTGGCTGTGCAGAGATCTGTTGATGCTGCACAGACTCTATTGTTGCTGTGTGGGAAATTTTGCTGTAGGTGGTTCATTGTTGTTAGGGGGATCTATTGTTCCTGGCTGAAGGGGATCTATTTTACTGCTTTTCTTGTTATCATTACCAAATTCCTAATAAATTACTTAGCACCACAAAATTATACTTGGTTATGTATCGTCTAAAAGGGCAGAACTGGGAGGTGGATAGGGGATGGAACCAAATAATGGTGCTCGGGGTGGAGAATAGGTCCCTGCACCTATTCTTTGAGAAAAAAAAAAGCCCTGTTTGTAGCCCTTTCATGGTGCACACCACAATAACATAAAAAAAAAAAACATGCAAATGCCTAAAAAAAAAAAAAAAATACTCCATATTTTTTTTAATGTGTATAGCTGAAAACTAGATTCACATCTATGAGATATAAGACACAATGGGGGTTATTTACGAAAGGCAAATCCACTTTGTACTACAAGTGCAAACTACAAGTGGAAAGTGCACTTGAAATTGCACTGAAGGTCCACATGGAAGTTCAGTCGCTTTAAATCTGAGGGGTAGATCTGAAATGAGGGGAAGCTCTGCTGATTTTATCATTCAATCATGTGCAAGCTAAAATGCTGTTTTTTATTTTCCTTGCATGTCCCAGGCGCAGCTGAGTAACTAATTACTTTTCCAATGTGTAACTGAGTTACTAACGCAATTACGTAACTTAACTAATTACTTTTTTAAAGTAAGATGACCAACACTGGTCCCCCTCAGATCTACAGCGACTGCACTTCTAAGTGCACTTTCAGTGCAATTTCAAGTGCACTTTGTACCTGTAGTGCAAAGTGGATTTGCCTTTAGTAAATAACCCCCACTGACTCCATTGAGCCCATTCATATCTGTGCACTGCATTGCGGTGTGTTGGTAAAAATTAGGCATGTCTCATTTTCTGTGAATTTTCACACACTGTAATGCCCAATAGAATAATGAAAACGCATATACAATGCAAATAAAAAATGCACTAAAAATGAACAAACATGGACATGGATAGATGTAAGCCTAGCCTGAGTAAATCAGCCTAATTTTTAGTTTGAAGGTTCTCAATTTCTTTAGTAAATCAGGCCAATAGCCCCAGTAGTGTAGATGCAGATGCCATACATAGCATACTCGGGTGTTTCTCAACGCTGCATAATAAATAAGTTAGTGAGATTACACTAAAGCCAGTTCCTAACACTATGATATAATTTATTTTATAAAGTCATAATAAAAAACTAATTTCTGCTAAGTAACCAGTTCTGTAAATATGTGCACATATTTAAAATAACGGATTACAGCATTACCAAAAGAACATTTTCACACCCCTGAACATATACAGACTATTACTTTCCATCACAAATGTACACAAAAAGAATGCCACTCTAAACTTGGGAGTTTCAAATATTAAGCCCACGTGTGCCAATATAAACACTTCATTCTTAGCCAACCATTACAACAAAGAAGACAAAAGATTAATATCTGTCTGGCATGAGGAAAATCTCAAAATCATACACACAGCATAAGTAGTTCTAAGATGGTATGTTTAGCCTTTTTTTGGCTTTTAATGTCCGAATTTTTGTTAGGTATGTACATATGTATTTCAAAGGCCCAAACGTTTTAGTTATTTTAGTGTTGATTACAGTGGAGAAGTGATGGAAAACATGGCATTTTTTATTGCTGGCTGCGCCCCATTGGAGAGGTTTCCACTCACTTCTGGACCCGGTGATGGTGTCAGACAAAAAAGAATGTAAGTAGAAATAGTCAATCTCTTATAAGGCCCCTGTACACTGGGTGTTCAGCCTCGGTAAATGAGACTCTGGTGTTCGGTGATCAGAGATGAATGCCTGGAATGCCTGCTTTTCAGCTGTCCACCTCTTATAAAATTTAACAAGCTGCCAGCAGCAGGGCTGGATGGTGTACCCATGTCTTCCACGCAAACCTATATGCCAGAGCCTAATGCTAAATACTCAGTGTGCATGTGGCCTAAAAGAAATACACATGCAATATGTAGCGCTACCCCCAAGGGGATGCTTAGTAATTTGATTTCTCTGTTCTGCACCTTGTCTCTAAGAACAGCCTCAGCCCCACTGGCACATCTGGTTGAGTGAAAGTTATTGCAAGCACTTATTAGGGAAACAAGTGTGGCTACCTTGAGTGTGATATTGTATTACGAAATAGACACAAGACCATTTAGTGGTAAATTAACTCAATGTATTGGTATGAGTTGGAACACCTCTAAACTTTCTAAGGCTTCATGTACACGAGCCTACACTGGCAGCTTCTAAGCTTGAGTTTAGGTGCTTTTGCCATTTTTTGACAAAGCTCTTAGCCCTGGTTCACATTGGTACTATTTGACATGCAATTTAACATGTCAAATCGGTGGCAATTGCCGGCAATGGCACCGTCCTAATCGGTGCGACGCTGCATTTGCAGCGCCGCACCGACTTCAGAAAGTCGTTTCTGTACTACTTTTTGCGATTTTGGGCTGCGATTTACATCTGTGCAGAAACCTGTACAGATGTCTCTGAAATCGTAGGCTGAAAATTGAGACTGACATACGGAAGTGAAATCGTGCGAGTTCAGCTGAACTCGCATGGCTTCATTCCCGCAGCTCAGTGTGAACCTGGGCCTAAACACAACTCTATAAAAGCCTGTGTCCATGCACACATAGGGGGTTATTTACTAACGACAGAGAGTGCAAAACCTGGTGCAACTTTGAATAGAAACCAATCAGCTTCTAGGTTTTATTGCCAAAGCTTAACTGAACAAGCTGAGGTTAGAAGCTGATTGGTTACTATGCCCAGATGCACCAGATTCTGAGTGCACCAGTTTTAGTAAATCTACCCCAGTGGCTTTTAGCAGAGTTTAGGAGCTGCTACGTTTAGGTGAGGTTAAACCTCCCTCTCCCTCTAGGAAAGTTTAGACCACCGGCTGCGGAAAAATGCGAAACATGGCAAAAACAGTGCAAAACCGTGGCAAAAAAATACCGCAATTTTGTGTTTTCCCATGGCCACAGTAAATGTAGGCCAGTGTACATGAAGCCTAAACAAAGGGCCAGTTTACTGTTTTTCAGATTTTGAGGGGACCCGTCTGTCAGTGTGAGTGGAAATTGTCCTGTCATTAGTGGGAGTAAACAATGCCGCATCATTCAGGAAAAGTGCCCAATCCTTGGTATCAGGGAAAGGAATAATGCCCCGTCATTGGTGTCAGTGAGAGGAATGGTACCTTATCCTTGGTATCAATGGAAGGAATAGTGCCCCATAATTGGTGTCAGTTGGAGGAATTGTGCCCCAGTGTTGGTGTCAGCAGAAGAATAGTGCCCCATTGTTGTATAAGGGGGAAGGAATAATGCCTCACCATTGGTGTCAGTGGGGGGAATTGTGCCCCCTTATTGCTATCACTGGGAGTAATAATGCTCAAAGGACTGGATATAGGCAGGCAAAGGGCTACATGCAGTCCCTGGGCTGTAGTTTGGAGACCAATGGGTAAATAGTAGACATGGGAACTGTCAAAAAATTCGTTTCGTTTCGTTTCGTCCCGTTTCGTATATAAAAAAATTCGTAATTCGAATGAATTCGAATGACAAAGTGTCATTTTTGCAGAAAAAAAAAAAAACGCGTAGGGGTCCCCCCAAATTCAATAACCAGGCCCTTCAGGTCTGGTATGGATATTAAGGGGACCCCAGCCAAAAAAAAAAAAAAAATGGCGTGGGGTCCCCCCAAATATCCATACCAGACCCTTCAGGTCTGGGATGGATTTTAAGGGGAACCCCGGCCAAAAAAAAAAAAAAAAAATGGCGTGGGGTCCCCCTCAAAATCCATACCAGACCCTTTATCCGAGCACGCAACCTGGCAGGCCGCAGGAAAGGAGGGGGGACGAGAGCGGCCCCCCCTCCCGCCTGAACCGTACCAGGCCACATGCCCTCAACATTGGGAGGGTGCTTTGGGGTCCCCCCCAAAGCACCTTGTCCCCATGTTGATGAGGACAAGGGCCTCATCCCCACAACCGTGCCCGGTGATTGTGGGGGTCTGCGGGCGGGGGGCTTATCGGAATCTGGAAGCCCCCTTTAACAAGAGGACCCCCAGATCCCGCCCCCCCCTGTGTGAATTGGTAAGGGGGTACAAAAGTACCCCTACCATTTCACCAAAAAAGGTGACAAAATGGTAAAAATGACAGGAGACGGTCTTTGACAATTCCTTTATTAAAATCTTCTTTCTTCTGGTCTTCCTTTCTTCATCTTCTCCTTCCGTCATCTTCTTCCATCTTCTTCTTCCTTCGATTCGCTTCTTCTTCCTCCGGTCTTCTCGTCCTTCTCGTCCGGCGTCGTCCTTCTCGTCCGGCATCGGCGTCTCTTCTCGCAGGCCGCTCCTCGCAATGGGAGGCTCCCGCTCTGTGAGGCTTCGCTCCGGGTGACAGGTCTTTTATAACGAAGGCACCTGGTGACCCCGCCCCCTCTGACGCACGGGGACGTCATGTGGAATTCCCTATGGCTTTCCCCATGATGTCAGAGGGGGGGCGGGGTCACCAGGTGCCTTCGTTATACAAGACCTGTCACCCGGAGCGGAGCCTCACAGAGCGGGAGCCTCCCATTGCGAGGAGCGGCCTGCGAGAAGAGACGACGATGCCGGACGAGAAGGACGACGCCGGACGAGAAGGACGAGAAGACCGGAGGAAGAAGAAGCGAATCGAAGGAAGAAGAAGATGGAAGAAGATGGAAGAAGATGACGGAAGGATGAAGAAAGAAGAAAGAAGATTTTAATAAAGGAATTGTCAAAGACTGTCTCCTGTCATTTTTACCATTTTTGCCACTTTTTTGGTGAAATGGTAGGGGTACTTTTGTACCCCCTTACCAATTCACACAGGGGGGGGGCGGGATCTGGGGGTCCCCTTGTTAAAGGGGGCTTCCGGATTCCGATAAGCCCCCCGCCCGCAGACCCCCACAACCACCGGGCACGGTTGTGGGGATGAGGCCCTTGTCCTCATCAACATGGGGACAAGGTGCTTTAGGGGTCTCAGACCCCCAAAGCACCCTCCCAATGTTGAGGGCATGTGGCCTGGTACAGTTCAGGCGGGAGGGGGGGCCGCTCTCGTCCCCCCCTCCTTTCCTGCGGCCTGCCAGGTTGCGTGCTCGGATAAGGGTCTGGTATGGATTTTATGGGGGACCCCACGCCATTTTTTTGGGCTAGGGTTCCCCTTAAAATCCATCCCAGACCTCTAGGGTCTGATATGGATTTTGAGGGGGACCCTACGCCATTTATTTTTTATTTTTTTGGCTGGGGTCCCCCTTAATATCCATCCCAGACCTGAAGGGCCTGGTTATTGAATTTGGGGGGACCCCTACGCATTTTTTTTATCTATGACTTCAATGAATGACTGTTCTCTGTATTACGGCTCCAACAATTCATTTGCCGGCAAATAGCTGCGACTCGTGATTTTAAATAGTTTTTTTTTCCTGCAAAAATGACACATTGTACAGAGACAGTTCTCTATATTAGATATACTGAATCTCGAAGCATTCAAAGCATTCGTTATATCCGCTATTATAATTTCTTTCATATTAGTGGAAATTAGATATTTGTTAGTTACAATACAACATTCGAATTGTTCTCTGTATTACGGGAATCGGCAATTAGCCGCGAGTGATTTTAAATGTCTTTTTTTCCTGCAAAAATGACACATTGTTCAGAGAGAGTTCTAAACACGGGAAACATGACCCCCTTCATAGACATACTATAGAGTATATAGTATATAGAAGGGCGCAGGTTTCCTGTATTTAGAACTCTCTCTGTACAATGTGTCATTTTTGCAGGAAAAAAAGACATTTAAAATCACTCGCGGCTAATTGCCGATTCCCGTAATACAGAGAACAATTCGAATGTTGTATTGTAACTAACAAATATCTAATTTCCACTAATATGAAAGAAATTATAATAGCGGATATAACGAATGCTTCGAATGATTCGAGATTCAGTATATCTAATATAGAGAACTGTCTCTGTACAATGTGTCATTTTTGCAGGAAAAAAAAACTATTTAAAATCACGAGTCGCAGCTATTTGCCGGCAAATAAATTGTTGGATCCGTAATACAGAGAACTGTCATTCATTGAAGTCATTGATTAAAAAAAAGTGTAGGGGTCCCCCCAAATTCAATAACCAGGCCCTTCAGGTCTGGGATGGATATTAAGGGGGACCCCAGCCAACAAAAAAAAAAAAAAAATGGCGTAGGGTCCCCCTCAAAATCCATACCAGACCCTTGAGGTCTGGGATGGATTTTAAGGGGAACCCTAGCCAAAAAAAATGGCGTGGGGTCCCCCATAAAATCCATACCAGACCCTTATCCGAGCACGCAACCTGGCAGGCCGCAGGAAAGGAGGGGGGGACGAGAGCGGCCCCCCCTCCCGTCTGAACCGTACCAGGCCACATGCCCTCAACATTGGGAGGATGCTTTGGGGTCCCCCCCAAAGCACCTTGTCCCCATGTTGATGAGGACAAGGGCCTCATCCCCACAACCGTGCCCGGTGGTTGTGGGGGTCTGCGGGCGGGGGGCTTATCGGAATCTGGAAGCCCCCTTTAACAAAGGGACCCCCAGATCCCGGCCCCCCCCCCTGTGTGAAATGGTAAGGGGGTACAAAAGTACCCCTACCATTTCACCAAAAAAGTGTCAAAAATTGTAAAAATGACAGGAGACGGTCTTTGACAATTCCTTTATTAAAATCTTCTTTCTTCTTTCTTCTGGTCTTCCTTTCTTCATCTTCTCCTTCCTTCATCTTCTTCCATCTTCTTCTTCCTTCGATTCGCTTCTTCTTCCTCCGGTCTTCTCGTCCTTCTCGTCCGGCGTCGTCCTTCTCGTCCGGCATCGTCGTCTCTTCTCGCAGGCCGCTCCTCGCAATGGGAGGCTCCCGCTCTGTGAGGCTCCGCTCCGGGTGACAGGCCTTGTATAACGAAGGCACCTGGTGACCCCGCCCCCCCTCTGACGTCAGGGGGAAAGCCATAGGGAATTCCACATGACGTCCCCGTGCGTCAGAGGGGGCGGGGTCACCAGGTGCCTTCGTTATAAAAGACCTGTCACCCGGAGCGGAGCCTCACAGAGCGGGAGCCTCCCATTGCGAGGAGCGGCCTGCGAGAAGAGACGACGGTGCCGGACGAGAAGGACGACGCCGGACGAGAAGGACGAGAAGACCGGAGGAAGAAGAAGCGAATCAAAGGAAGAAGAAGATGGAAGAAGATGGAAGAAGATGACGGAAGGAGAAGATGAAGAAAGGAAGACCAGAAGAAAGAAGATTTTAATAAAGGAATTGTCAAAGACCGTCTCCTGTAATTTTTACCATTTTTGCCACTTTTTTGGTGAAATGGTAGGGGTACGTACCCCCTTACCATTTCACACAGGGGGGGGGGCGGGATCTGGGGGTCCCCTTGTTAAAGGGGGCTTCCAGATTCCGATAAGCCCCCCGCCCGCAGACCCCCACAACCACCGGGCACGGTTGTGGGGATGAGGCCCTTGTCCTCATCAACATGGGGACAAGGTGCTTTGGGGGGGACCCCAAAGCACCCTCCCAATGTTGAGGGCATGTGGCCTGGTACGGTTCAGGCGGGAGGGGGGGCCGCTCTCGTCCCCCCCTCCTTTCCTGCGGCCTGCCAGGTTGCGTGCTCGGATAAAGGGTCTGGTATGGATTTTGAGGGGGACCCCCACGCCATTTTTTTTTTTTTTTTGGCCGGGGTTCCCCTTAAAATCCATCCCAGACCTGAAGGGTCTGGTATGGATATTTGGGGGGGGACCCCACGCCATTTTTTTTTTGGCTGGGGTCCCCCTTAATATCCATACCAGACCTGAAGGGCCTGGTTATTGAATTTGGGGGGACCCCTACGCTTTTTTTTTTTTTTTATATCAATGAATGACTGTTTTTTAAATAGCTTTTTTTTCTGCAAAAATGACACTTTGTCATTCGAATTCATTCGAATGCATTCGAATTCATTCGAATGCATTCGAATTCATTCGTTATATCTGCTATAATAATTTCGATTTGAATTAGTTGAAATTTGAATTACGAATTCGTACGAAACGAATCGCACATGTCTAGTAAATAGTGGTTTGAGGATAAAAGTGCACACAGAGGAAAGATTCAGACACCATCTGCTAAACAATATGATCTCTAGGCTGAAATAACGTAGAATAGAGTTCTGTGCCACTAGACTGGAATCAACTCATAAATCAACAGGTTCAGCAATAAGCAGTGCATACAAACATTAAAGGATAAGTTCACCTTTGTAAAATTAATAATAAATGTAAATGTAGATTTTTTGCAGGTAACAAAAATGTTCATTTATTGTTTTTTTTTTACTAGGAGCCTATAAAGCATTGCACCCACGATCAGCAGGTCACGGGTGCAATCTCAGGCTCCTGCAAACTGACTGTGTAGCTCTCTGCGTGTATCTCTTACGAGCAGGCAGTTCCTAAATAACAGGAAGAATCAATAAATTACTAGACCGATACCCTGGTAGTTCATTGAGAACTACAAGCCATTAGGGATGAGCTCGATGTTCGAATCAATCATAAATTTGACTCAAACATCGGGTGTTCGCCTGTTCAACAAACAATGAATATTATGGGGTGTTCACTGGAAAATCGAACGCCACAGAACGCCCCATAATGCACTGTGAGATCGCAGTGCATTGCTGTATAATGATTGGCCAAAGCATGCATCTGACCTGCATGCATTGGCCAATCACAGCGTGCTCTTCTGAGATATATATATATATATATATATATATATATATATATATATATATATATATATGTGTGTGTATATATATATATATATACTCTGCATTCAGTGTTGCGTATATATACAGTGCATTTGGCAGTGTACAGTATATAATACACTTCAGGCGGTGTATTAATATATATATATATATATATATATATATATATATATATATATATATATATATACAGTCTAGTATATATATATATATATATATATATATATATATATATATATATACTCCGCTTTCAGTGTAGCCTATACAGTGTATATAAAAAGTCTACACACCCCTGTTAAAATATCAGGTTTCTGTGATGTAAAAAAATTAGACAAAGATTTTACACCTTTACTGTGACCTATAAACTGTACAACTCCGTTGAAGAACAAACTGAAATCTTTTAGGGGGGGAAGTAAAAATAAAAAAATGAAATAATGTAGTTGCATAAGTGTGCACACCCTCTTATAACTAGGGATGTAGCTGTGTTCATATTTAAACAATCACATTCAAACGTATGGTAAATAGGAGTCAGTACATACCTGCCATCATTTAAAGTGCTTCTTATTAACCCCAAATAAAGTTTGGCTGTTCTAGTAGGTTTTTCCTGACATTTTCTTAGTCAAGGTAGATGGAATTATTAAAAGTTCAAAATACCAGTCAATATTGGCACAAAGCCCAGAGCTGAATCTGATTGAAAATATGTGGGTGATCTGAAGAGGGCTGTGCACAGGCGATGCCCTCGCTATCTGACAGATTTGGAGTGTTTTTGCAAAGAAGAGTGGGCTAATATTGTCAAGTCAAGATGTGCCATGCTGATAGACTCATGCCCAAAAAGACCGAGTGCTGTAATAAAATCAAAAAGTGTTTCAACAAAGTATTAGTGTAAGGGTGTGCACACTTATGCAATCATATTATTTTATTTTTTTATTTTTTACTTCCCTCCACCTAAAAGATTTCAGTTTGTTGTTCAACTGAGCTGTACAGTTTATAGGTCACATTAAAGGTGGACAAAGTTTGGAAATTATTTATCTTTGTCTTATGTTTTGGCTTCCTTGGACAGGGCGGTCAGCAGTAAGGTTCATATTACCGCTGACTTATGGTCCAGCAGGCATGGACAGGGATGTTACCTTTCCTTCACGGTGCACTGGGTAACTCTGCTGACAGCTGGGAAGGATGTAGTGTTGTTGGAGCTTGTTGGAGCTTGTTCTGCCACCACACCTCCAAAAAGCTAGTGGTGATTCTGCCACAGCTCTCTGCTCCACCCCTCCTCTTCTTCCTCCATGGCCTCTTCTGCAGAATTGTCCTCTGAACCAGCAGTGCTCCATAAGCGTTTAAGGGGCTACGCAAGCAGTCAGGCTAAAAGATATTAGCTCTGCAGGGGCAGGCTCAGAGGTGGTTGACTACACGCCAGCTTCAGCCAGGAATGGTTGTATGTGACAATGGCACCAACCTTCTCTCCACCCTCTGACAGGGACACTTGATCCATGTTCACACGTCCTGAATTTGGTGGTGCAGCATTTCTTGACCAGGTACCCAGGCTTACAAGATCTCCTGAGGCAGACCAGAAAAGTCTGTATTCATTTCCGCCAGTCATACAATGCCAGTACGCGGCTGGCTGACATTCAAATGGAATGCAACCTGCCCACCAACCGCTTCATTTGTGACATGCCCACCAGGTGGAACTCAACGTTGGCAATTCTGCAGCGGCTGCACACACAGCAGAGAGCCATCAATGAGTACCTGTACGAGTATGGCACCAGGACAGGGTCAGGGGAGCTTGGCTTCTTTTTGCCATGCCAGTGGCTACTGATCAAGGATGCATGCACTGTCCTGTCACCATTTGAGGAGGTCACAAGGATGGTGAGCAGCAACAATGCATGCATCAGTGACACTGTCCCTCTAGTCTTCCTGCTGGAGCACACGCTTTGTGGCATCATGGACAGGGCACTTGATGCAGAACAGCGGAATGAAGAGGATGATTTCCTATCCTCCCAAGGCACCCTTTAGCCAGAAATACATTCCTGCCGGGCCGCCAAACACACAGGTAGAAGAGGAGGAGGATTGTGTCAGCATGGATGTAGAGGATAACACGCAGCAGTCTTCAAGGGATGGTTTTCAGTCCCCAGAAACCCAAGTAGTTGTACGTGGCTGGGAGGAGGTAGTTACGGATAATGTGATCATTAGTGACCCAGAGAACTCAGAATCGAATGCCTCTGCAAACTTACGGTGCATGGCTTCCCTGATTCTGTAAAGCCTGCAAAAAGACCCTAGGATTCGTGGTATCAAGGAGAGGGATCATTACTGGCTGACAATCCTTCTTGATCCACGTTACAAGGGTAAAGTTGCCGAACTCATCCTGCCTTCGCAGAGGGAGCAGAGGATGAAACATATTTAGGAGGCCTTGAAGAAAAGTTTGTGTAACGCCTTTCCAGACCCTGGGAGGTTATCATTTCCTGGTGCTAAACAACGTGTTTCTGAGGCTTCACTCGGTCAGAGGAATAGCGGTGGAGAAGGTGGCCTTTAAACAATTTTTCAGTCCTCAGTGCCAAGGTCTGATAGGTTCAAGCAACCATCCCCAGCATCTGCATTATATGGTGCAGGAATATCTAGGGGCAAGAGCAGACTTGGAGACCTTTCCAACAGAGCGTCCACTGGGTTACTGGGTCTTGAGGATGGACCATTTGCCAGAACTTGCTCAATATGCAATCGAGTTTTGGCCTGTCCTGCATGTAGCATGCTATGTGAATGCACATTCAGTGCTGCTGGAGGGTTTGTAACGGATCAAAGAGTGCGCCTGTCCACAGACTCCGTTGATAGGCTCACATTTATAAAAAATGAATCAGTCCTGGATCAGCAGCTATCAAGCAACTGATGCTGATGTAACTGATTGAATTTGCTATGGATCTGGGATCCCTTGAAGACTGCCTATGCTGCCTATCCTATTCCTCCTGAATCTTGATGTTGCTAGCTTCCAACAATATTTTTGGTTAAGCCACCACCACAACCCAAGACCCAATTTTTCTGGCCCTGTTTAACAGGGGTATGTAATTAAAAAATGTTAAATAATATTTAACAGCAGGGCCCATTCCTGTGCCCAACAAGAGTAACTGTGAGGGGCTACAGTGTTGTGGCACCACCACCCAAAGTCCAATTTTTCTGCCCTGTTTAACAGGGGCATGAAATTACAATTTTTTAAATTATATTTAACAGCAGGGCCTGTTCCTGCGCCCAACAAGAGTAACTGTTGTGTCATAGTCCCCCTTTCCTTAAGGCATCTCCAACACATTTCTGAATTATTTCTATTTATTTTATGTAGGTCCACTGGGGTCCTATACCACCTCATCATGATTTTATAATTCCTTTCTTGATTTCTGATCGCTATTGAAGTTTTATGTATCAAGGAAAATCACCTATCCCACTCTACGAGTGAGATGGGGCTCCCCACTTCGTTCTCCCAACAATCTCATATACATTAAATCATTAAGAGATTCAGAAGGGAGTAGGAGATTATATATAGTTGATAAATTATGGATCAGTCTTTGTTCCTTTATTAATAGTTGTTCAAAAATAGTTGGTTGTCTGCCAATTATGGAAGGTTTCATATTAGTCCTAATATTTAACTGTTGATATTGCATCCATTTGTGTTTATGTTCAGGCCCCAGTTCGGCAATCGTGGGAGCTTGCCGTCCACTAGGGTCTGAACTATCCTTACATTTTCAATCCTTTTCCATTTAAGAAAGTTTACAGCCTCTAATGCTGGTGGAAATGCCAGATTTGAAAATAAAAGGGTCATTGGTCCCATCAATGTAGAAAGGCCTCCCCTTTTCAAGATTGTATCCCATATCTTCAGAGTTGATAACGTAAATAGAGTTAAATCTTTTTTCTCCGGTAGGAGCTGGGATTTAATCCAGGGAAGGGATTTTAGTTGCAATTAAATAATATCTTCTTCCAGAGTTACCCGTTGTTTCTACTTTACATTATGGTACCAATCTATGATCCTAATTAAAGGCACGGCTTGTAGATATTTAGTAAAATCAGGGCGAGCAAGGCCTCCATTCTTTTTTGTCCTAAAATGTCTCTTTTTATTCGCTTTTGCCCAGAGCCAGTGTGGATATAGCTTGTTGTATTTCTTCTACTGAGATTTCTTTTTCTAGTTCTTTCATTGTTTCTTTAGGTAGGCTAGGCAATGCTGTTTCTCTCATATATTGGCGTATTTCCTCTAAACTATCTTTCCTTCCTTTATTTCCTTGCTGTATTGATAAATTATAAAGCCTAGAATAGTATCAATGAAATGTTTTAGAAATTTCCCCAGGGTCATATGTTATTTCTCCAGACATCTTTTGAATTTTAGTTATAGGGATCAAGGGTTGTTGTTGTTTAGATTTCTCGCTAATACCTTTCCTGGTTTATTCCCATATTGGTAGAACCGGGTTCTATTTTTATCCCTTATTCGCAGGGATTGTTCATTTAACATTGTTTGTAGTTCAATACGCTTATCCTTTAGCCTTATGAAATTTCTCCAAATAGTTGCAATATTTTAGGCTCTTTATCCCTTTTCAATCTAGTCTATGTTTAATGAACATGTTTAATGAACAATCTTCGCAATATACATTGATGTATTATCTGTTTCATGGGTCTGCAGGAATTCTTTTATTGTTTGTTGAACATCCTTTTTGCATTTTTCATCTTTAACCACTTGCCTACCAGGCACTTACACCCCCTTCCTGCCCAGGCCATTTTTCAGCTTTCATCGCTGTACACTTTGAATGACAATTGCGCGGCCGTGCTACACTGTACCAAAACACATTTTTTATATTTTTCTTCACACAAATAGATTTTTTACAAAAAAAAAAGACCAAAAATTTTGAAAAAAATATGTTTTTCACTTTTTTTCTCTCAGTAAATTTAGTAACTAAGTAATTTTTGCGCCTTCACTGATGTGCACTGATGAGGCGGCACTGATTGGCACTGATAGGCTGAACTGGTGGGCACTGATGAGGTGGCATTTATGGACACTGATGAGGCGGCACTTATGGGCACTGATTAGGACGCACTAATATGCCACACTTATGGGCACTGATAGGTGGCATTGATATGTGGCACTGATGAGCACTGTCAGGCGGCACTGATGGGCACTGTTAGACAGCACTCGTGGGCACTGATAGGCGGCACTAGCGGGCACTACTAGGCAGCACTAGAGGGCACTATTAGGCGGCACTGGGGGGCACTGTTAGGGGGCAAGGATAGGCGGTACTGGTGGGCACTGATGGGCATAGATGGGTGGCACTGATGGGCGACACTGATGGGCATTGATTGACAGCAGTGATGGGCATTGATCGGCAGCACTGATAGGCTGCACTGATTGCCAGCACTGACTGGCATCGCTAATGGGCACTGATTGGTGGCACTTGTGGGCAGTGGTGGGCACTGATTGCTGCCACTGGTGGGCACTGATCACTGGCATTGGTGGGCATTGGTGGGCACTGATTTATGACACTATTTTTCACTATTGTAATCAGGGTACTGATGATCAGTGCCCTGATTACATTCCTAAATGTCCCCCTGCACGGAGATGCCGCTGATCGGTTCTCCTCGCCACACACTCTGTCAGTGTGAGGCGAGGAGCGCTGATTACTGGCACTTCCTTGTTTACATGTGACCGGCTGTTTACATGTGACCAGCCGATCACGTTTAAAGAGGCGCGGACGTGGCTCTTTCCACAGAGGGGGGTCGTGCCATGTCCTAGCAACAAGGCGCGGCCGTGATCGCCGCGCTGCACGCCCCTGCGAGTGTGCGAGAGCGTTCGTTCTGTGACGTCGTTGTATGATGGCGTCCTAGAACAAGAGCCGCACCACCCCACCGCCATTTGACGGTGGGCGGGCGGCAATGATCCTTGTGGTTTCCCTTATTGAGTTATTGCCAGCTCCAAAAATATTGGAGTATGATCTGACCACAAAGAGTAACCAATGTCAGAGGAAGGGGTCATCAAAAAAAAGAATCTATTCTATGATATGTATAAAACTTAAGAGGTGGAATAAAGGCCTGCGATACACCTACTCAGCGCCAGATCAATCCCACAGCTTCCCCAGCAGAACAAACACTGAAAATAAATAAAACAATGGTACTTTAAAATATAATATGCAAAATATTAAAAAGATGCTAAAAGAATACTAGGCAGCTGTTTATAATGATAAAAATGAAAATAGTAGTATCTCAATAAAACAATTCATTCCTTGGATCATTCAAATACTAAAACAGCGCTAAAAATTTAAAAATAGCGATGAGCTCATAGACATGTGACAAACACCACAGACAATAGTCTCTATGTATTAGATGGTTGTGTTGACAGTTCAAAGCGTAATAGGTGTTTGATCACAGTTATCCTAGCGTGCACCTTCCACCAAAGAATAAAATTCGTAATCCACCTCGTCAAGCACACTCTCCCAGGGGGTCAAACTCACCAGAAGCCTCTAATAAGTAAGCCTTGAGTTAGGTGTACATCAATCACTATGCACTGGGTCCTCACTATCCAAGAGATCCACTGGTGTAGGGGCTCCAATAATATCATAAAACACAAGAATGGATGGACATAGCGTAATCCTGTTTATTATGATCAAATCCCCCCACACAGTAGAAGACCCCTTAATACTAGCTACGTACATAAAAGCAGATTTCAACAAGCATAAAAAAGTGACCCAGAGGGCGCTATCACCGTATTCAGCCATCAGCTGGAAGAGTGGAAGGAATAGCACGCTTAAAGCTGATGGCTAAATACGCTGACAGCACCCTCTGGGACATTTTTGGGACCCCAAAGTACCCTCCCCATATTGAGGGCATGTGGCCTGGTACGGTTCAGGAGGGGGGGCGCTCTCTTGTCCCCCCCCTTTTCCTGCGGCCTGCCAGGTTGCATGCTCAGATAAGGGTCTGCCATTTTTTTATCTTGGCGCGAGGTTCCCCTTAAAATCTATACCAGACCTGAAAGGCCTGGTATGGATTTTGGGGGGACCCCCATGCCATTTAAAAAGAAAAATCTGGTGTGGAGTTTGGGGGGGGGGGGAGTTTGGGGGGGGGGGGGGGTGGGGGGGGGGGGGGGGGGGGGGGTGGGGGGGGGGGGGGGGGGTGGGGCGGGGGCCCGCCGGGGGGGGGGGGGGGGGGGGGGGGGGTGTGGGGGGGGGGGGGGGGGGGGGGCGGGGGTTTGGGCGGGGGGCGGGGGGGGGTGGGGTTACCCATGCTGTTTTTTTTTCAATGATTTTTTTATGTATGTTGCCGTGGCAATTTTAAATGACATTTTTTCCTTTAGATGTTTTAATTTTTCTGTGGTACTGTTATAAACATGCTCAACAAAGGGGTTGGAAGAAGTCTTGCTGACGAAACATGTCAAGGGCATGGCTACACGGACACTGCGATACTAAACACCACTATATTTTTGTGTCTGGTTATCCGATTTTGTGTGTGGACTCCTTTACTCGTTTTTGGGATCACTGCCCGGCAACCTCACTCGAGTGACTCCTGGAGTAAGAACCCACACCAGGAGCAGAGCTGCGGGAGGCGGTGAGATCATTTGTTACCCAGTCTACAACCCAGTTTTATACCCATTGGTGATCATATGTGCGCTCTGCCAGCCCATCTGTCATCTAAAAGTTGCAGTGGATTGTGTGCTGTATTTGGCTTTTTTACACTGTTTTTCTTGTAAGTTGAAATATTGAAGTGTGAGTGAGGCTGAGTTTGAATAAATAAGTTTTATCACAGTATCACGCTATGTGGAGGCATATTTGTTGTTTATTTTCACATATGGAGTTTTCAAGCTTGGAGTGATCGCACAAGTAACCCAGGTGTGGTTCAATCGCTGTATTTGCCAACCACGTGAGTGCGAGGCAATACCATCCGGTGAGTGCGGTCTCATTGGGAGAGGGAGCACAAGTTGGTGTGGTGGAAGATTTATTTTGATCATTCTATTGGAGATATTTTGGTGGACTTATTTTCCCTGGAAGATTGATTCACATTTTTTTCCGTGCCAGCACAATTATTAATGAAGATTGTTGTTTGTATCATTTTTTGTACACTATTTCACGTGGTGTTATTTATTTAGTTATTTATTTAGAATTCTTTTTTTTGATTTTCTTTTGTTTATTTTTAAGCGCCACTTGATTATATGTTTTTTACTTGTCACTATAAGTTTGATTATAATCACTATTTCATTTAATTTTTATTGCTTCACAGCCGTTTTAAAAACTTTTTTTTACATTGCTACATGTACTTGGGTCCCCAAACACTTTTTAGGGCAATAGCAATAACTTGCATATAAGCCTTTAAAATAAACACTTTTGATTTTTTCACGTTCGTGTCCCATAGATTTTAATGGTGTTCTCACGTTCGCACAAATTTTTGGTCTGTTTGCATGTTCTAGTGCAAACCGAACCGGGGGGGGGGGGGGGGGGTTGGCTCATCCCTACAAGCCGTCAACCACAAAGAATGTCTGTCCTTGTAGTTGCAGTCATTTACAGAACTTTGTGCTCCACCCACATGGCCGCATTATTTTCAAATTGTGACAGTGGGTGCGGGGGGCAGATCTCTAGCCCACTGTCACAATTAAAAAGGAGCAAGACCATATTACATGTTCCACTCTAAAAATAGATGTAACATGTTTCTAAAGGTGAACTTATCCTTTAACTGCAATATGAATAATAATACTATACCTAATTTAGAGTGCACTCTAGGAGAATTGCTAGGCTATGGTGCAACGTCCCCGGAGAGGTACCACTCAGCATAAGCAATAGGTAAAGGTCTGTGTGTAGCAGCTGCAAAGGGACAGTAATAGTCCTAACTCTTTAGCCAGCTAGCATTGGAGTTTAGTCGTACTGCTGGTGCACATAAGAATCAAGTCTGCAGGAAGCAATAAGGCTACTGGATGACTGTATGGTCAGTTCCTAGAGAGAGCTCAGTCTCTCTCTTTAGCAGCAGATAGTAAATCCCCACATCAGCAACTCACCAGTCCACACAGATTGATTAGTCCACTCTCTGCTCTGCACCCAGGTGATTCTGGCTGTTGGCATTTCCAAATTCAGCACTCCTAATCCCGCTCAGGCCTCCAACATGCAGCAGTGATGGTGCACACTGGACACCGATGTGCAATCGCCAGGCTTCCTCATGGCAAGAGGAATCTGTGTCCTGTACAGCCTGAGAAAATGCAACTCTTTCCCCTCCTCCTAGAAAACTCCCTCTGGGAAATGCAGTTTCAAAAGATCTCAATTACACAGTAGAGTCTTTCTCCTCTGGACTACAGTTCCCACAGTGCAGTGCTGCCTGACTCAGCAGCGCCCTCCTCTCATTGATACAGCTGTTAACTAGTTCAGCACCACAGGGCAGCAGCTACACATAGCACCTGTATGCATTAATGAACTACAGCAGTGAAAAAGTAAAGAAAGGACTGCATGAAAGACCTGTGAAAATCTCAAATCTACATGGACACAAAAAAAAAAGGCTAGGTAAAACAGCTTCTATATGCATAGCTCCAAACTGTCCCTGATTTGGAGCAATGTCCCTCTGTCCCTCATTCCTCCTCATTTGTCCCTCATTTTGGTCTGATCTATATAGGATGTATATAAAATACACGTTTTATCTATCAAAAAGTGTTTCCCAGTGCTAAACCTTTCATCTGATTTCTAAATTGCTGCATTTGTAAATTCCAAAAGCCAATATAAAGGAATAGTAGTGGTAAAAAAAAGCATGTGCGGGTTTAACCAATCTTGATTTTTTGTACAATTCTCCATTAAAGGGGCGTGGCAAGTAGTGTGTCCTATGTCGGCATACTTTTGTTGATAGGTGTCCCTCATTCCCATCTCAAAAAGTTGGGAGGTATGTAAATGTGTACTCCATCTGTGTATATGGCTGTTTGCCTGGATTTCAGTTCTAAAACCTGACAGCTGTTCTAACCCCTCTCTACCATATACAATATAAAGTTTTGGCCATAGTTACGTTTTTCGTTAACCACCTGAGTTCCAGGCCAATTCTGACATTTCTCTCCTACATGTAAAATTCCAAATTTTTTTGCTAGAAAATTACATAGAACCCCCAAACATTATATATGTTTTTTTAGCAAAGACCCTAAAGAATACAATAGCGGTCGTTGCAACTTTTTATCTTGCACGGTATTTGCGCAGCGAACGCGTTTTTTTCAGAAAAAAAACTGTTTCATGCTTTAAAAAAAAAAAAACAGTAAAGTTAGCCCAATTTTTTTGCATAATGTGAAAGATAAAGATACGCCAAATAAATAGATACCCAACATGTCACGCTTCAAAATTGCATGCGCTTGTGGAATGGCGCCAAACTTTGGTATTTAAAAATCCCCATAGTCGACGCTTTAACATTTTTTACTGCTTACATATTTTGAGTTACAGAGGAGGTCTAGGGCTAGAATTATTGCTCTCGCTCTAACGTTCGCGGCGATACCTCACATGTGTGGTTTGAACACCGTTTTCATATGTGGGTGGGACTTACGTATGCGTTCGCTTCTGCGTACCAGCTCGCGGGGACAGGGCGCTTTAAATTATTTATTTATTTTTTTATTGTTAATTTTACTTTATTTTTTTAGTTCAACACCTTTAAAAAATATATATATATATTTGATTACTTTTATTCCTATTACAAGGAATGTAAACATCCCTTGTAATAGGAATATGACACGATCGGACCTATTTACAGTGAGATATGGGGTCAATAAGACCCCACATCTCACCTCTAGGCTGGGAAGCCTAAAATAAAAAAAAATAAAAAGAACGATCACCGCTTCCCAGCCGCGGTGCCGCCGTTTTTTGAATGCAGAGGCTGGGCGTGACGTCATAACATCGCGCCCGGCCTCCGAACGATCATAGAGACTCCGGCGACCATCTGGTCCGCCGGAAATCTCTATGATCATCATCCGGGGGCCAGCGGATCCTGTGTCTGACTCACCAATGGAAGCGGTGAGTCGGTAGAAGCACCGGAGGGCGGTGGGAGGGGGGGCGTCCCCACCCGCCGCCCATAAGAACGATCAAGCGGAGGGACAGCCGCTATAATCATTCTTATGGTGCAGGGAATCGCCGGCTGAAACCGGCAATATCTGAATGATGTCTGTAGCTACAGGCATCATTCAGATATACCCCGGAGAAGAAAAAGACGTCATATGACGTATACTGGGACTCAGGTGGCTAAACAGTCTGAGCCAAAAGTCACACCGTCCTTGTAATACAAAGAATGTAATCCAGCTGTGTCTTGAGTTCATTTACAAACCATAATAATTACAGTAAACATAATTACAATTAGAACTTGTTGAACATCCACATGGTGCTTACTGAAGTTAGACAGATCGAAATGTGGCCTGGTTCAGCAGGGTCCACCCGAATTTCAATGAGTGTATGGACAGCCCCGTTTAACAGAAGTCAGTTGTTAGATCGAATTCTGACGAATGCACAAGTTGGAAAACTTTTGTCGATCAGTGGCTGCAACCACTGATCAGTGTATTCTGACAGTTCTGAATGCCACTGCTAGGATCTCCAATGTCCCCATGGGTGGGGATTCCTACATCCACCATATTTATTTTATTTTTTTCGTTTAGCTCCCTGGCTGAACTAAAAACTACTGTAAGTAGTAGTAGTAGTAAGTAACTCAATTAATTAGACATTCTAATATGCAGTATATCTAATTTTAGGTATATAGGTATAGGTATACAGTTTTGGGTAAACAAACCTTTAGATAAAATTTCTATATGTGTTTATCACTATTATAGGCGTGTGCCAGGTGTTCCTGGGCACACCCTAATCACTACATGTGGTGCCCGATTCCCCCACTGCATGCCTTGGCTTCCCCATGTTGGCTGCCCCGCAGGGCTGCAACTTTTTCTCCCCCCCCCCACACTTCTACTTGTGATGTTTCTGGATGGAGAGCGAGGGAACGGGCTAGTAAATTGGGTGGTGCTTCTTCGATCCCTGATGCAGTAGATACAATCTATCTATTCTGTAGTGATTTATATGCCTCTACAAGAGTATATGTAGATAAATAACTAGGTAACTATTTTAAACAGATAACATTGCTGATTTTGGAGTCGAGAGAGTGAGAGCGATAACACCAAATTTAACACACCTGCTCCCCATTCACACCAAAGACCTTGTAACACTAACGAGTCACATGACACCAGGGAGGGAAAATGGTTAATTGGGCCCAATTTGGACATTTTCACTTAGGGGTGTACTCCTTTTTTTGCCAGCAGTTTAGACATTATGGCTGTTTGTTGAATTATTTTGAGGGGACAGAAAATGTACACTGTTATACAAGCTGTACACTCACTAATTTACATTGTAGCAAAGTGTAATTTCTTCAGTGTTTTCACATGAAAAGATATAATAAAATATTTACAAAAATGTGAAGGGTGTACTCCCTTTTGTGAGATACTGTATATAGTAATGGATAGATTGAGGGCAGGTTTGCCAAGGCAGATTTGTAGAGTCAAGACTGCAGATAATACTGGGGTGCCTTGTCGCTTGCACATGTATTTTCAAATGTGTGCAAACTAATGTGAATGATTAGACAGGGCAATTCAGTTTGTTGCAGGCTGGTTGGTAAGTTGAGCTGGGAGTTTTCTTTGTTTTTGTTGGACATGCGTCGCCCTTCCATGTGCTTCTTGCTGTTAAGGCCAGTTATGGGATAGACTTGAAGCAAACATATACAAGACACAATTCTCGTGCCATTAATATTAGACCATATTAATGCATCTTTTGTGTGTTGACAACCTGTATTTATAGGGGATAGTAGTGGCCACCTTGAAACCAGGACTAGGCAGGTGCCTACATTGTATGTGTATATGTTACGTCACCTTGCCATTATGTCATGTTTTTTTTTATTTTATAGATCCTTTATTTCTCAGTTGCGCATGGAAAAAAACAGGCAGTTTACAAATATAAGCGGGTCAACTGAAATTATTAAAACAGAATGCAATGTCTGTCAAGCAGCGATGACGAGACTGCCGTTGACAGTAGCATATGTCATATGTTTTTCAACTGTCTGCACTATATGATGTGTCTATACTGGGGTTGGTGCCTTCTAGTCCAGAGAGAGCTAAATTGTGTGAGCATGCTCTCTCCTTGATGGTCATGACGCTGCCCCCTAGTGGAGGCCATAAATATCACGGGATATCTGCCAGGGCTTGCTCCGTGTATGAGAAAAAGAGAGGGGGACTGTGCTGCCATGTAATTGATTTTTGTCCTATGCACAACCCTCGGGGGTAATCTGGTCGGGGTTCAAGTATATGGACATTATGCTCAACCAGCATAAACATTTTAAATACTAAAGGTATGATCAACTATTGGGCAAGGGTACAGGAGGCATCAGAGAGATGACTATGTATTAGGAGCTGGAAGCATATCTATTGGAATGAAGCTGTAAGATTTAGCAGTAACAAAAGAATTGCCTGCAGTAAAATGAGTTCTAGTTGTAAACTGATTTTTGTCTGGTCTGAAGTTATTTAAGGGCATACTCAAATGGGTGTGTGCATGGCGTATCACGTCACATGGTCACACTAAGGGGAGAGACATTACATGGAGAAGATACAGTACAGGTGTCCTACGAGCAGCCAGGGTAAGCCTTAGGGGGTTGGGTTGTCATTACCAGTGACAGTACAAGTGTCTAAATGCAATACAGCAGCCAGCCAGCCAGCCAGGAAGCTGAGGTGACTTGCTATAGGTGATGGAGGACCCTGGTATTGTGCTAGGGTTTCTTCCCTAATGATTGGTACCCCAATTTGAAATTCTGATTATGGTACAGGGTCTTCTAGGGACCTGGTCTGGGACTCACGGAAGAGGCCTCAAGGAATCAAAGCAGAGATAGAGAACAGTACAGAACTACCTGGGAGAAACTACAGTACCTAGCTGAGTGGTGCATACGATGTTCATAGCTCCCAACTGTCCCTGATTTCGAGGGACTGTCCCTGATTTGGAACAATGTCCCTCTGTCCCTCTTTCCCACTCATTTGTCCCTCATTTTGGTCTGATCCATATAGTTGTATATAAAATGCACTTTTTATATTTCAAAAAGTGTTCCCAGTGCTAAAACTTCATCCAGTTTCTAAATTGCTGCATTTGTACATTTTAAAAGCCAATAGTAGTGGTAAAAAAAAGTCCTTGTGGATTTAATTAACCTTTTTTTTTGGTTAATTCTCCTTTAAGGGAGTGTGGCAGGGGGGCATGTCCTATGCCTATATATGTTTGTTAGTAGGTGTCCCTCATTCCCATCTCAAAATGTTTGGAGGTATGGATGTTGGAGCAAAGAGCCAATAAGCTGTAGCGGCGTCACTGGGTTGAGGTGACAGGTGCTGAGCTGGTGGAGTCCAGTGCACGTTATCACGTTATGCAATGATGGCTCAGAAATGCTGCATGGAGGGACAAGAGTGTCAAAAAACGAATGTCTGCAGTGTTCAGTTAAAGAAAGGAATGAACTGATTAACGAATCATGTTTGACTGCGTTTTTTTCCCGAAATTTACAAGACCAACCATGTTGCTTATCTATGCTTAATCTGAAGGGCACGATTATTGCATATTTTATAAAACAATTCTGAAGGTTTTGCCAAACTCCAATTGTAAATATTGTCAATATCAAGCAATGTTTGTATAAGTAATTAGGCACAGGTGGTTGACACGTCAGACACGTCAGTTGTTTATTGCATCTATTCAGTAACTGTACCTAAGGCAGTGTGTTGACTGAAGCCTGCATTTACTTTCTCACCAATCATTCATCTTATCTCGAGGTTGGAGTGATCTGGTGTGTCTTGTAGGAATGATCACATTGTGTAAAGGATTCTATGCTAGTGCTTTCATGCAGCTTACAAGGTCTTAACAGCTTTCTAAAAAAAAATAAGTATTATTTCAAACATACAAAACAGAACTAAAAATACACATAAAGGAAGAGGACAAAGTTATTGAAATCGGTGAAAGAAAAATCATCAATCTTCTGTAGCCAGGAGCTGGCTATTATGTCTGCAATTCAGGGACAGTGTACAGTGTTAGTTAATGTGGGGTTGTCTCCCTCTAGTGTTGGCTTGGACTCAATGTGTCGATTTCTGTTTAGACTAAACTTAGAGCAAAGCAAAGCATTGTGGGATGTGTAGTTCAGAATGCTGAGGTTTCAATTCCAGCAGGACTGGCTTGAACTACCACTACCAGAATGCTGAGAAGACCGAACAGACTGCTGGGAGAGGATATAAAAGGGCTGGCCACGGCCTACATCGCTCTCTCGGGACGCCGGCTTGGATTCTGCCAGCAGGAGCTCTATGTCAGTGTGAGCTGCTGCTGTTTTGTGGCCTGCACAGCGGGGAGTTGTAAAGCTACAGCCAGAGGGGCCTCTGCGGACAGCATCACTTCTTTATTACAGCGGTCCAGAGACTGTTCCAGCAACGCCTACGCTTCAGATCCGAGTAGGCCGCGGCATGTTGTGACGGGGTCAGACACCATTCCCAGAGCCAGGAATTAGGGGGAGTTCCTGGAAGAGCCTTCTTCACCATCACCTGCATAACTGCCAGCGGCTTCGGTATCCAGTGTGGTTAGCTGGTATTTGCCCATATAGATTCATTAGAACACTGCATATAGACATCAACTACCTAATCCAGCTTTCTGGTACTTGTGATGCCACTGAAGCCAGTCTTTACACTCTATGAAGACTGTATGCAGACATCTATATCCAATTCACATCTTTATTAACAGCAATCCTATTGGATACAACATTATCAAAGCCATATGGGAAAAGTTTGAAGTGAAATACAGATACCTCATAGATTAGCCAACTTTTCTCTATCCTACCATCCAGTATTACTTTATTCATAACACAGCAAGGCTAGCTGAAGACTGTCGGATTCCAAGGAGTAACATTTATTTATTTATTATTTATTTATTACAGGATTTATATAGCGCCAACAGTTTACGCAGCGCTTAAACATTTTAACCTTTATATCCTCTCTGTATTTGACTAAAGTTATTTAGCACAAAAAGGTCTACTTTCATCCTCTGGAACTCTATTTAAAGGAGACAGACACTTTAGATACATCCGTTTGCATAGTGTTCGGTTATGTTGTATTGATATTAATCGCCTGTCGGTCGAGGAGACAGAAGTGAGTGAATCTGACAGAGAAAATAAATTGTCAGTTCCATACACTTCTGCTGACCTGTTCACATAGGTCTCTGTGAACGTATAAGGGTTTGACTAAATTTGGATCATACTGTGTACTTTGTACTTCCTTTATTATTGCAAGATTATCACAGTGTTATATTGTTCAGATAACAATACCTCTATAATTGACAGTGTTTTACACTTTCATGTGTCCATTTTATTACAGTAAACAAATTTAAACTGTTTCATTGATATTGTGCAAGTCTCTTATTATTGATAACAGTTGGTAAAAATTACTGAACCCAGGGTGTCAGGGGTGATGGATTTGGGGTAACCAATGGGGTACAGATTCTATCAGCGGCCCTTACAAGGGTAGCGCTACACTTCTATATGCTGATGATGACACTATGTTCTTAGCTGAAAATGTAGAGGACCTTAAAGCGTCCCTTCAGTCATTTTTTTTAACTTTCTATCTATTAAACCCTCTGCCCTTGTTGTTTTAACTTTGGATAGTAATTTTTTTTTTCTGCCAGTAAGTACCTTATACAGCTCACTTCCCGTTTCTTGTCTGTTAATTAGCCTAGACTTATAACATCATGCCCAGCTCTCTCTCTCACTCTAGTGAGAGTTTGCCATAAGAGAGTCATAAGAGGGCCAATGAGAGCTGCAGAGCTGGAGGTTTGCCTCTGTGTGTCTGTGTAAATCCAGGAAGTGAACAGGCATCGGCTTAAGCTGCCCACAGTTAAAATTTTGTGCCACCTACCAGTGCCCACCTGCGCCAACTACCAGTGCCCACACTGTCACCTATCAGTGCCCACAGTGTCTCATCACTAGTGCTGCCTATCAATACCACCTACCAGTGCCCATCAGGGCCACCTACCAGTGCCCATCAGTGCCACCCATCAGTGCCACACATCAGTGCCACCCATCAGTGCCCATCAGTGCAGTCTTAGTGCCTATCAGCGTCGCATTATCTGTGCCTATCAGTGTCGCCTTATCTGTGCCTATCAGTGTCGCCTTATCTGTGCCTATGAGTGCAGCCCATCAGTGCAGCCTCATCAGCGAATATCAATGAAAGAGAAAAATTACCCGTTTGCAAAATTATTTATAACAAACTATGAAACATATTTTTTTTTTTCAAAAAATGTCTGTCTTTTTTTGTTTGTTTAGCAAAAAATAAAAACCCAAGTGGTGATTAAATACCACCAAAAGAAAGCTCTATTTGTGTGGAAAAAGAGTATAAAAATGTCATTTGAGTACAGTGTTGCATGACTGCGCAATTGTCATTCACAGTGTGACAGCGCTAAAAGCTAAAAATGTCTCTGGGCAGGAGGGGGGTTTAAGTGTCCAGTAAGCAAGAGGTTAAGGAAACTAAAGTTACCTAAAGTTATGATAACAGGAAAGACAGTTAACTTCATAGTTTATGGTGACATTATTGACAACAATAGATCCAGCATTTAGGAAATATGATGCATGCTGGCATTTGGAAGAGCAAGGATTAACCACCTGCTTACTGGGCACTTAAACCCCCCTCCTGCCCAGACCAATTTTCAGCTTTCGGCGTTGAGGCACTTTGAATGACAATTGCGCGGTCATACAACACTGTACCCAATTAAATTTTTATCATTTTTTTTTAATTATTTAATCACAGCTGGGGTTTTTATTTTTTGCTAAACATACAAAAAAAGATGGAAAATTTAAATAAAAATAATAGTTTGTTATAAAATTTTGCAAACAGGTAATTTTTCTGCTTCATTGATATGCGCTCTTGAGGCGGCACTGATGGGCATTGATAGGCTGCACTGGTGGGCACTGATAGGCTGCACTGGTGGGCACAGATAAGGTGGCACTGATGGGGACAGATAAGTCGGTACTGGTAGGTGACACTGATGAGCACTGGTAGGTAACACTGATGTGCAGCACATTGTGGGCACTGGCACTGTGGGCACTGACAGATGGCACTGTGGCCACTGACAGGTGAAGCTGGTGGGCACTGACAGGTGGAGCTAGTGGGAACTGGTAGGCGGAACTTGCATAGGGCACAGGTGGGCACCATGGATCTTGGTCACATTGCAGTGATCGGGTAGCGCGGATCTCAGGAGGTTAAAGACCTAGAAAATACTGATGCATCTATAAGTACACAGTTAAGAATTTTCCAGACCATGGTATTTTCTGCATTTCTCAATGTATGTGAATGATAGACAATGCCGAAAAAGTGGAAAAGTATTGGTGCCTTAAACTTTGGCACTAGCAAAAAATTCTACAAATACCGTAGACAGCAAGTAAAACTTATTTTACTTGCACGTGATTGGGTCTTATTTGCAAAGTGAAATTTCACCACAATCACTAATTCCCTTGCAAATTGCAACTTCCCTTGCAAAGTGGACAGCCTATTTGCCTTTAGTAAACAAACCGCATTGTGCAGTATTTTGCCCGCAGTGCTAGAGCTCTGGTACTTAATTGCTGTAATGAGGAGTCTTTGTCAAGAGTTACCTAAAAATGCTATGCATTTATTTTATCCTCCCGGTTAGAAGAAACTAAGGGTTTAATATTAAGAGGACATAACCAGTTATTTGCTAATCTGACAGGTGAGCTTTAAATTCTTTTATTTTCTCAAAATGATCTGCACAATATAGATATTTTAATGGGTTTTACCTGAATAGCTAATTGCCTTAATGTTTCATGGTGAAACCCATTTGTTAGATTCAATTAACATTTTATTTTCTAATCTTTCCCTGCAACATGAAAGAGAGTTGCTAATAGGTTGCTATTATTCCTCCAGATATTTAATAGATAGTATCTGTATGTCATTGTTGATTTTCTTTGTTTCAGGTTCCCATTGATATCTGATGTTATGCCAGCTTTATAGTTATTCATAATGCAATTTGTTTGGAAAGATGGCAGTTAGGAAAGTGGAAAGAGAAAGGCTTCCTAATTTTGTTCTTCAGTTATTAAACAGATTAGCGGAACTGTAAAAATAAAGGAGCCAAAGGTAGGTAGGAATTATTCATTAGTCAAATGCCAGAAAGCCTCATGAGTAGAGTTGAGCGGACACCTGGATGTTCGGGTTCGGCGGAACTTCGGAAAAAAGTCCGGGTTCGGGACCGAACTTGACCCGAACTTGACCCCGAACTCCGAACCCCATTGAAGTCAATGGGACCCGGACTTTTGAACACTAAAATGGCTGTAAAAAAGGTCATGGAAAGGGCTAGAGGGCTGCAAATGGCAACAAAATGTTGTTAAGAGCATGGCAAGTGATCTGCAAACAAATGTGGATAGGGAAATAACTTAAAATAACATAAAAAAATTAAAAATAAAAATAAAATGCTGGAGGCCCCCTTCTCAGCAGAAGAGGTACAGGAAGTCATTAAGAACCTCAGAAACTCAACGGAACGATGCCGCACATATAGTGGGAATACCCCAGAATACGCACTTTCTGGAAAAAATTATTAACTTTCATCAGGAGACTGGGTGGGAGACAATGTGAAGGAACCGGAGGCACTGTCAGCAACCCAATCTACTATCGCCTGTACTTGTCCTGGCCTCAACATTCGTACAGCCTCATTAGGTGCGCCAAAATACCGCTGCAGGCTCTGTTGCCTACTCGCACCTGAGGAAGGTGTTTCACTAGTGCGTGTAGCTGGCACAGATCGACCACGTCCTCTCCCTGCAACAGGAGCACCACCAGCAGCACCACGACCCGGGCCACGTCCCCTTTTTGATGATCTCATATTTTCAAAATTTATGATCTCGCCCTAAATGGGTGTTTTTGTCAATAGCAGAATACACGTACAGTGTCTAAAGCGTTTATGAACACGCAGAAAATGCTATTGGGAAGAAAAAAAAAACGCAAAATTAAATTTTTTTGCAATGTTTTTCCAATATCAGAATAAACGGATAGTGTCTAAAGCGTTTATGAAAATGCAGAAAATGCTATTGAGAAAAAAAAACGCAAAATTAAATTTTTTTGCAATGTTTTTGCAATATCAGAATACACGGACAGTGTCTACAGCGTGTATGTATGAAAACGCAGAAAATGCTATTGGGGGGAAAAAACACTGCAAAATTAAATTTTTTTGCAATGTTTTTACAATATCAGAATAAACGGATAGTGTCTAAAGCGTTTATGAAAACGCAGAAAATGCTATTGGGAAAAAAACCGCAAAATTAAATTTTTTTGCAATGTTTTTGCAATATCAGAATACACGGACAGTGTCTACAGCGTGTATGTATGAAAACACAGAAAATGCTATTGGGGGAAAAAAAACACTGCAAAATTAAATTTTTTTGCAATGTTTTTCCAATATCAGAATACACGGACAGTATGTAAAGCGTTTATGAAAACGTAGAAAATGCTATTGGGGGAAAAAAAACACAGCAAAATTAAAAATTTTTCCAATAGCAGAATACACACAGACTATGGTGTATCTCTTAAGCCTCATACACACGATCGGACCGTGGACCAACTTTCCCGTGGATTTTTGTCCAAAGGGCATTGGCCCCAAGTTAGTATTGCATACACACGGCAGGACTTTTTCAGCCAACTTTCACCAAATCACTTGGTTTTTCTGCTCTTTACCGCCACCTTTGGTCAACTTCTGTATTGTTGTCTGATCTTTTGCATTGGTTCTGCATTGGTTTGTACAAAAGTCCATTGGTTTTGTGTACACACAGTCGGACTTTGGTCCATCGGACTTTTGTTGGCAGAAAGTTGGTCCGTTCGCACAGCCAACAAAAGTCCGATGAAACCTGGAAAAAGTTGGTCTGATGGAGCGTACACACGGTCGGATGTTGGTCCAAACCAGCTAATTTGCATGTTGGTTGTCAAAAAGTCCGATCGTGTGTACGGGCCTTTACTATATGCAGTGTTGGTCCTAATGGTGCACTGAGCTTGCAGGTAAAACTTTTATATTTTGTCTGGCACTGGCCTCATGGCACTGTTAAAAGACTGTGCACTGCACCCCAGCCAGGGTACAATTTTATTTAGGAATCTCTTCAATAATTCTCTCTGCCTCTTTCTCTTCCTTACTAAAGAAACTCCCTACTCTACTCTAGCTATGTAGATCGCTCACTGATCTAACTAATTAGAAGCAAAGTTAAGGAATGCTGACTGAATCACACTAACTCCTAAAATCCTCTCAGCAGCACAGGAACCTGTCTATAGCAGAATGACGCTGTGTGCTGTGTGTCTGGACTATATATAGAGGCTGGGTCACATGCTGCACTGCCCAATCACAGCCATGCCATTAGTAGGCATGGCTGTGATGGCTTCTAAGGGCACACTAGTGAAACGATCGTCGATTGGCTGCCCTGCAGCTGTTAAAAAGGCGCCAATACAGCGCCGAACACCGGACCCGAACCCGAACTTACAGCTAATACACCCAAAAGTCTGGTACGGACCCGAACTTTACAGTTCGGGTTCGCTCAACCCTACTCATGAGTAGACAACTGCAAAGTACTAAAAACAATAACACAGAGTTTTAGGAATGTGGAATCCTTATAGTCTAGGACAATGGTCTCCAAACTGTGGCCCCGGGGCCAGATACGACCCTTTGCTTTCCTTTATCCGGCCTTTGAGGCATTTTTCCTGCCTCTGACACCAACATTTGGGCAGTATTTCTTCCACTGACACCAATGATGGAGCATTATTCCTCCCACTGATACCAAATAATGGGACACTATTCCTTCCAATGGTGTATAAAAGGTCAATGAGTTTCAGGACTCCTGACAGACCGTTGCATCTTTCATCCAGTGCTGCACTGACGTTTCTGGATTCCGAGTCATGGGGAAAGCAAAAGAATTGTCAAAGGATCTGCGGAAAAAGGTAGTTGAGGTGTATAAAACAGGAAAGGGATATAAAAAGATATCCAAGGAATTGAGAAGGCCAATCAGCAGTGTTCAAACTCTAATCAAAAAGTGGAAAATGAGGGGTTCTGTTGAAACCAAACCACGGTCAGGTAGACCAACTAAAATTTCAGCCACAACTGCCAGGATAATTGTTCGGGATGCAAAGAAAAAACAAATAACTTCAGGTGAAATACAGGACTCTCTGAAAACATGTGGTGTGGCTGTTTCAAGGTGCACAATAAGGAGGCACTTGAAAAAAGATGAGCTACATGGTCGACTCGCCAGAAGAAAGCCATTACTACGCAAATGCCACAAAGTATCTTGCTTACAATACGCCAAACAGCACAGAGACAAGCCATAAACCTTCTGGTACAAAGTCATTTGGAGTGATGAGACCAAAATTTAGCTTTTTGGCCACAATCATAAAAGCTTCATTTGGAGAGGAGTCATCAAGGCCTATGATGAAAGGTACACCAGTCCTACTGTGAAACATGGAGGTGGATCGCTGATGTTTTGGGGATGTGTGAGCTACAAAGGCACAGGAAATTTGTTCAAAATTGATGGCAAGATGAATGCAGTATGTTATCAAAAAATACTGGAGGAACATTTGCATTCATCAGCCATACGACGTATGGGACGCTGGACATTGCAACATGACAATGATCCAAAACACAAGGCAAAGTCGACCTGTCATTGGCTACAGCAGAATAAAGTGAAGTTTCTGGAGTGGCCTTCTCAGTCTCCTGACCTCAATATCATTGAGCCACTCTGGGGAGATCTCAAATGTGCAGTTCATGCAAGACAGCCCAAGAATTTACAGGAACTGGAGGCTTTTTGCAAAGAGGAATGGGCAGCTTTACCATCTGAGAAGATGAAGAGCCTCATCCACAAATATAACAAAAGACTTCAAACTGTCATTGATGTTAAAGGGGGCACAACACGGTATTAATAACTGGGGTATGTAAACTTTTGATCAGGGTAATTTGGGTAGTTTCTGTTGTCATTATGATTTAAAAGGAGTAAACACATTTGATTGATAATAAATAGACATGGGAACTGTCAAAAAATTAGTTTTGTTTCGTTTCGTCCCGTTTCGTATATAAAAAAATTCGTAATTCGTAATTCGTGTATGAAATTCCGTTCGAATTCGTACGAAATACGAAATTCGGACGAATCGTAATTTTTTTCCGAATCGTTAGTAAAGTTACGAATCGTTACGAATCGTTACAAATCGTTAACGCGGCTAATGAATTGTTGGTTCTCATAACACAGAGAACAATTCGAATCCAACTACAAATATCGAATTTCAATTTCAAGTTACGAATCGTTACGAATAGTTACGAATCGTTAGTAAATCCAACTACAAATATCGAATTTCAACTAATATGAAAGAAATTATAATAGCGGATATAACGAATGCTTTGAATGCTTCGAATGAATTCGAGATTCAGTATATCTAATATAGAGAACTGTTCCAGCAAGTGTCATTTTTGCAGGAAAAAAAGCTATTTAAAATCACTGGCGGCTATTGCCGGCAAATGAATTGTCGGCTCCATAACACAGAGAACATTGATATTGTCATTGATATAAAAAAAAAAGCGTAGGGGTCCCCCCAAATTCAATAACCAGGCCCTTCAGGTCTGGTATGGATATTAAGGGGGACCCCAGCCAAAAAAAAAAAAAAAATGGCGTGGGGTCCCCCCCAAATATCCATACCAGACCCTTCAGGTCTGGGATGGATTTTAAGGGGAACCCCGGCCAAAAAAAAAAAAAATGGCATGGGGTCCCCCTCAAAATCCATACCAGACCCTTTATCCGAGCACGCAACCTGGCAGGCCGCAGGAAAAGAGGGGGGGACGAGAGCGGCTCCCCCTCCCGCCTGAACCGTACCAGGCCACATGCCCTCAACATTGGGAGGATGCTTTGGGGTCCCCCCCAAAGCACCTTGTCCCCATGTTGATGAGGACAAGGGCCTCTTCCCCACAACCCTGGCCGGTGGTTGTGGGGGTCTGCGGGCGAGGGGCTTATCGGAATCTGGAAGCCCCCTTTAACAAGGGGACCCCCAGATCCCGCCCCCCCTGTGTGAAATGGTAAGGGGGTACAAAAGTACCCCTACCATTTCACCAAAAAAGGTGACAAAAATGGTAAAAATGACAGGAGACGGTCTTTGACAATTCCTTTATTAAAATCTTCTTTCTTCTGGTCTTCCTTTCTTCATCTTCTCCTTCCGTCATCTTCTTCCATCTTCTTCCATCTACTTCTTCCTTCGATTTGCTTCTTCTTCCTCCGGTCTTCTCGTCCTTCTCGTCCGGCATCGGTGTCTCTTCTCGCAGGTCGCTCCTCACAATGGGAGGCTCCCGCTGTGTGAGGCTCCGCTCCGTCTGACAGGTCTTTTATAACGAAGGCACCTGGTAACCCCGCCCCCTCTGACGCACGGGGACGTCATGTGAAATTCCCTATGGCTTTCCCCATGACGTCAGAGGGGGGGCGGGGTCACCAGGTGCCTTCGTTATAAAAGACCTGTTAGCCTGAGCGAAGCCTCACACCAGCGGGAGCCTCCCATTGCGAGGAGCGGCCTGCGAGAAGAGACGCCGAGACAGACGCCGGACGAGAAGACCGGAGGAAGAAGAAGCGAATCGAAGGAAGAAGAAGATGGAAGAAGATGGAAGAAGATGACGGAAGGAGAAGATGAAGAAAGGAAGAAGACCAGAAGAAAGAAGATTTTAATAAAGGAATTGTCAAAGACCGTCTCCTGTCATTTTTACAATTTTTGTCACCTTTTTTGGTGAAATGGTAGGGGTACTTTTGTACCCCCTTACCATTTCACACAGGGGGGGGCGGGATCTGGGGGTCCCCTTGTTAAAGGGGGCTTCCAGATTCCGATAAGCCCCCCGCCCGCAGACCCCCACAACCACCGGCCAGGGTTGTGGGGATGAGGCCCTTGTCCTCATCAACATGGGGACAAGGTGCTTTGGGGGGGACCCCAAAGCACCCTCCCAATGTTGAGGGTATGTGGCCTGGTACGGTTCAGGCGGGAGGGGGGGCCGCTCTCGTCCCCCCCTCCTTTCCTGCGGCCTGCCAGGTTGCGTGCTCGGATAAAGGGTCTGGTATGGATTTTGAGGGGGACCCCACGCCATTTTTTTTTTTTTGGCCGGGGTTCCCCTTAAAATCCATCCCAGACCTGAAGGGTCTGGTATGGATATTTGGGGGGGACCCCACGCCATTTTTTTTTTTTTTTGGCTGGGGTCCCCCTTAATATCCATACCAGACCTGAAGGGCCTGGTTATTGAATTTGGGGGGACCCCTACGCTTTTTTTTTTTTTTTTTATATCAATGAATGACTGTTCTCTGTGTTATGGAGCCGACAATTCATTTGCCGGCAATAGCCGCAAGTGATTTTAAATAGCTTTTTTTTCTGCAAAAATGACACTTTGTCATTCGAATTCATTCGAATTCATTCGTTATATCTGCTATAATAATTTCGTTCGAATTAGTTGAAATTCGATATTGGTAGTTGGATTCAAATAATTTGGAGCTGAAATTCGTAAACTGAATTTTTCCTGCAAAAATGACACTTTGTCATTCGAATTCATTTGAATCCATTCGAATTCATTCGAATGCATTCGAATCATTCGGCGACGAAATTTGTAAACGGAATTTCGGATTCCGTACGGAATTCGTATTAAAAAAAATTCGTACTACGGATTCGTAAATTCGTACGAATTTCAAAAAATTTGTACGAATTACAAATTCGTACGAAACGAATCGCACATGTCTAATAATAAATGGCTTCACCCAAACACTAACCATGAGTGAAAGAAAAGTTTTTGTGTTATCATTCATATTCTCTGAAAAATGGCCAAGAAATCATAAATTCTGCCAGGGTATGTAAACTTATGAGCACAACTGTAAATACCCTTCCACCAATAAAAAAAGATGCTGTATTCTTTATTGATGGAAGAAGGGTATTTATATATGTGTGTAATTTTTGATACTATTTTCATTCAATATTTTAAACTTTTATAGATATCTTGTATTTACTTAATTGAACTTAGTTGTTTTTGATATACCACATGTGTCCAAGCAGTTTCCCTTTGACTATTGTAGTCACTTTTTTTCTTTTGTATTAATACATATGTTGTAGGGACCACACTGATTTAGTGAGTTTGCATATTTCTACAGTTTAAACCATTTTGCCTCTTTATTAGCAAAAAAAAATTGACAGTTGTTCAATTTATTCTCCGCCGTATCCATCCTACTGGATATCGCATGAGATAAAATACTGCATCATTAGATAAATACTGCATATTTCAATGAAATACCACATGCAATATTTTAGTAGCGTTTTTTCTTGCGAATTGCAAAAAAAAATTGAAAATGGCTATGAGCTAATTTATCGCAAATTTTAAAGAGGAAACTATCGCTTCCTGAATGGAGCCCGGTGTCCCCTGTTTAAATATTGCAGGGGACACTAGCTGTAGAAATCAATATTATTAGGTTTTATTTGATGACTTTTCCAAAAAATCGACTCATTACTAATAATAAGTACTGGATATCAAAACACATGGCCAAGGCAACAAAGAAGTGGCTCAAGAAGAAACACATTAAGGTCCTGGAGTGGCCTAGCCAGTCTCCAGACCTTAATCCCATAGAAAATAAGTGAAGGGAGCTGAAGGTTCGAGTTACCAAATGACCAAATGTCAGCCAACCTTAATGACTTGGAGAGGATCTGCAAAGAGGAGTGAGACAAAATACCTCCTGAGATGTGTGGAAACCTGGTGGCCAACTACAAGAATCATCTGACCTCTGTGATTGCCAACAAGGGTTTTGCCACCAAGTACTAAGTCATGTTTTGCGAAGGGTTCAAATACTTATTTCATGCATTAAAATTCGTTTTTTCAGGATATTTTTGTTGTTATTCTGTCTCTCGTTGTTAAAATAAACCCACCATTAAAATTATAGACTGATAATTTCTTTGTCATTGGGCAAACGTACAAAATCAGCAGAGGCGCAAATACTTTTTCCCTCACTGTACTTGTGTTAACTGGTTCCCGACCGGCGCACGGCGATGTATGTTGGCATAATGGCACGGACAGGCATAAGAGCGTACAGGTACGTCCCTTTAAGAATGCCGCCGTGTATAGCACTGACTGCTGTATAAATGACAATGGTCCCAAAAAGGTGTCAAAAATGTCCGATGTGTCCGCCATAATGTCGCACTCACAATAAAAATCGCTGATCGCCGCCATTACTAGTAAAAAAATAAATTATTAATAAAAATGCCATAAAACTATCCCCTATTTTGTAAACGCTATAACTTTTGCGCAAACCAATGAATAATCGCTAATTGCGATTTCTTTTTACCAAAAATATGTAGAATAATACGTATCGGCCTAAACTGAGGGAAAGAAACGTTTTTATATATATTTAGGGGGATATTTATTATAGCTAAAATAATGTGTTTTTTTCAAAATTGTTGCTGTTTTTTTGTTTATAGCGCAAAAACTAAAAAACCGCAGAGGTGATCAAATACCACCAAAAGAAAGCTCTGTTTGTGCGGAAAAAAGGACGTCAATTTTGTTTGGGAGCCACGTCGCACGACCATGCAATTGTCAGTTAAAGCGACGCAGTGCCGAATCGCAAAAAGTGGTCTGGTCTTAAACCAGCAAAATGGTCCGATCTGAAAGTGGTTAAAATGTATTCTGTTCGCTTTGTATTTCTTCCTTTCTTTGAAATACCTGGTGATCCTACCAGTCCCCCTGCTTTCCTTTTTCAAACTGACCACGCGTGGCATGAGAGCACATCCATCCCAGTGTGATCAGTTTTCTGGCTGTGCTGAGAGCACAGCCTGCCTGTCCTCCAATGGCTAAGACTCTTCACAGCTTCTACACAGCCCTTCACTGGACAGATCAGTATGCTGCTGTTTCTCTCCTTCTTGTTGACACGCTCTCCTGAAGTCTCCACCACCTCTCTAAGCCCCTTATGCAGCTGGGATTATGTGATCACTTTAAAAAAAAGTATTTATAACTTTTTTTTTTAATATACATAACGCTTTGCCTTTCATTTCTGTTTTAAAGTGAATGGGCTGTTTTACAAAGTAAGGCTTCACATATCCTAAATCAATGTACTGTGCTACTATAAATTTATAAATAACATATGCAATACAAAAATGTATATTCAACAAATCAAAATTTGCAAACAGTTCTGTGAATTCTAATACACAAAAGTGAAAAAAAGTCTGTGAAATAATATTATATAGGTGAATCCAAAATAATGTTTGGTGAATCCCACGTCAGAAAGGTCTTCGCCACAGTGGTAGTCTGAAGGCAAAATATACACTATATTGTCAAAAGTATTGGGATGCCTGCCTTTACACACACATGAACTTTATTGGCATCCCAGTCTTGGGGTGGAGAAACTTGACTGGCCTGCACAGAGTCCTGACGTCAATCCGATAGAACACCTTTGGGGTGAATTCGAGCGGAGACTACGAGCCAGGCCTTCTTGTCCAACATCAGTGCCTAACCTTACAATTGTGCTTCTGGAAGAATGGTCCAACATTCCCATAGACACACTCCTAAACCTTGTGGACAGCCTTCCCAAGAGATGTAGCTGTTATAGCTGCAAAAAGTGAGCTGACTCAATATTGAACCCTACGGACTAATGCCCCGTACACACGGTCGGAAATTCCGACCACAAAATCCGTCTGATTTTTTCCGACGGATTTTGTCCGACACTGGTGTTGCATACACACGGTCGGACAAAGTTGTCGGAAAATCCGATCATTCTGAACGTGGTGACATTCGTTGCGTACGACGGGACTACGTAGAGGCTAGTAGCCAATAGCTTTGGTCTTGTAATGTGATCTGAGCATGCGTGGCACTTTGTCCGTCGGAATTCGCTACACACGATCGGAAAAAGTCCGATAGGACTTTGTTGTCGGAAAATTTGAGAGCAGGATCGCAAACTTTTTCCGTCGGAAATTCCAACGGAAAAAGTCCGATGGAGCCCACACTCGGTCGGAATTTCCGGCAACATGGACCGATAGGACATTTTCCGTCGGAAAATCCGACCGTGTGTACGGGGCATAAGACTGGGATGCCATTAGAGTTCATGTGCGTGTAAAGGCAGGCGTCCCAATACTTTTGGTAATATAGCGTACTTCAGTATAAACAGTGGGCGAGAGGCTGGGGAATAAGAAAGCTTTCATCCATGATTCCTGAGACAGGACCTGTCAATCTACACACGCAACTGAGAAATGTCACATGTGGAGTTATCTTTTATTCTCAAAGCTGCATAGCTATCATAATACATGGGATATACACTGCTGTAAAAGCCAATAGATATCCTTCTCAATCACAAAAATGTTATTTTATTTCTGAATTGTCATATTACTGTTATTATTATTAACATATAGCTTTGCTAGGCACTGTAAGCATGATGACCAGAGTGCTGCCCCTTTAGGCTGCATTCACACCTGAGTGTAGCGTCTTTGAGCGATTTTCCGACAGTTTTTTTATGCACGATTTTGCCGTGTTTTTTGCACGTTTGTATACAGCGTTTTTGGGCTTTGGCGTTTTGTTATTAGCCAATAGAGAAAACTATTATCTGTTGCATCATTTGTTGCTAGGTATTTTAGCTTTTTTAGCTTTTCCATTAGCTTTTGTTTCTTCTTTAATTATTATTATTAATTTATTGTAATGTTTTTTCTTTAGGGTAAGGGGTCTGAGTTCAGTTTAGGTTAGGGTTAGGATTAGGAGTTGTGGTTAGGGTTATTTATTATAATTTTTTTTAAATTATATTTCTATGTATTATTATTATAGGAATAATAATACATGAATAAATAAATGTAAAATAAATACACAAATAAAAAAAATATATATATATATATATATATAAATTCAATAAATTAATACTAAGTAACAATAAATACATAATTAACCTTTACCTTTAACCCTTACCCCTTAAAAAATAAAATAATAATAAATAATTAAACACCCTAACCCTAATACAAAAAAAATATTATTATTATTATTATTATTATTAATGTATTTTTTTGTACGAGTTTGGGTGTTTATTGTTATTTTATTATTACTATAATAATAATGATAATAATATTATTAATGTATATAATTGTATTATATTTTATATGTATTGCACACTGCCCAGGGCAGCCTTCCCTCCTGCCCACCCCTTGCCCCCATCTACATTGAATGTGTGGATGAGGGAATACCGCGCAATTGTCAGTTAAAGCGACGTAGTGAAAAAAACATCTTCTACAGAGAAACCTCTTTGAGAAATATTATTAAATCTTAAAGGGTAACTCTACACTCCTTGCAATAACCTTAAAGAGTGATCCCACATTTCCTTACAATTATTAATAATAATAATAATAATAATGTATTGTAAAGGAAATTAGTAAGTTCTATATATAATTGTATTCTATTTTATATGTATTGCACACTGCCCTCACTGTGCACACGGCACTAATAATGTTTACATTCTTTCGAGTCCTGATTAGAATTAGCCTGCCTATGTAACGCCCCTTGTTACCATAAAAGTACAATTGTAATATTAATGTGATACCTACGTAATCATGTGTATAAAAACCTTCAATTGCGTCATAATAAAGAAGAACGGTTATTTGGAAAGGTGCGTAGTGTATCTTTTGTGTCTGTTCCTTACTGCAGTAGTTATTAATTTGGAACCACTAATCAATATGAGGATAGGAGTTGCCTATCTAAAAATTCCCATGTCATGTATTTAATAATTTTTAAGGTTGATTATTATTTATTAATATATTATTACATATTATTCATTTATTTTACTTCGTTATGATGATTTTTAGTTATTTGTGTATTTATTTTACATTTATTTATTCATATATTATTACTAATTTATTTTGTACTTTTTTTCATTGGAGAAGAAAATTGTGCCAAAAATGCGCGCAGTAACGTGCAAAAATGCATTTCCATTCATTTCTATGGGAATACAAACACGCCAAAAAAAAAAACAAATCCGTCTGATTCGAGCAACAAAAAAAGCTCCAGAATTTGCTTGAGCTTCAGACGGTTTGGAGTGGAGATGTGAACCAATAGATTTTTTTTCCCATTTTGTAGCTTCAGGCTTCAAGCTACAAAATGATCAGGTGTAAATGGGGCGTTTGGGTTGATCAGTAGCTGAAAAATTACAAATAAACCAACATCATTTTTTTTTTTAAAAAGACCTTAATAATGCCTTATCTCTGTGCAGGTTAATCCTTCAGAAAGCAACAATGGCCTCTAAAGAGTATATAAGTGTAACTAGGGAAGGAAGCAGGGTGTGTTGTATTTGTAATGGATTAACTGTTCACAGGTTTCTGGGCAGAAATAAATACAGTTCACACTTCTGTGAAATCACAAACAAGCGTATTTAAGTATACAGATCCCTGAACTTTGCAAACGATCAGGAAAAATACACTTGTTAGGAAACCTGCACTGTGAAGGTATACAGTATTGCTCCCAACTGTCCCTGATTTCGAGGGACTGTCCCTGATTGGGTGCAATGTCCCTCTGTCCCTCTTTCCTCCTCATTTGTCATTTGCACTTTTTATCTTTCAAAAAGTGTTTCCCAGCGCTAAACCTTTCATCTGATTTCTAAATTGCTGCATTTGTAAATTCCAAAAGCCAATATAAAGGAATATTAGTGTTAAAAAAGCCCTTGTGGGTTTTAACCAATCTTGTTTTTTTGTACAATTCTCCTTTAACCACTTCAATGCCAGGCACTTAGACACCTTCCTGCCCAGACCAATTTTCAGCTTTCAGCGTTGTCGCATTTTGAATGACAATTGCGCGGTCATGCTACAATGTACCTAAACAGAATTTTTATCATTTGGTTCCCACAAATAGAGCTTTATTTTGGTGGTATTTGATCACCTCTGCAATTTTAATTTTTTGCGCAACAAATATAAAAAGACTGAAAATGTAGAAAAAAGAAGTTTTTTTCTTTGTTTCTGTTAAAACTTTTTTTTAAATAAGTACGTTTTCTTCTTCAATGACGGGCACTGATATGGCTGCACTGACGGGCACTAATAAGGTGGCACTGATGGGCATCAATGAGGTGGTACTGATGAGGTGGCACTGACGGCCACTGATGATGAGCACTAATAGGCGGCACTGATGGGCACTGATAGGTGGCACTGATGGGCACTGATAGGTGGCACTGGTATGCAGCACTGATGGGCACTCATAGGTGGCACTGATGGGCACTCATAGGCGGCACTGATGGGCATTTATGGGTGGCACTGATGGGTACTTATGGGTGGCACAGATAGGTGGCATGTATGGGCACTGATAGGTGGGAACTGATGGGCACGGATGGGCACTGATAGGTGGCACTGCTGGGCACTGATGGGTGGCACTGATGACACTGATGGGTGGCATTGCTGGGCATCACTGGCACAGATTGGGCATCATTTGAACATGTGGATGGCCAGGGGGTACATACCTGGTCATCCACATGTTGCCCACTTCCCTGGTGGTCCTAGTGGAGTCCCTGGTGGTCCAGTGTGGGCATCTGAGGGGACCCCCCTTGTCAGGAGAGCCACCGATCGGCTCTCCTCTACTCGCGTCTGTCAGACGCGAGTGAGGAAAAGCCGATCACCCGCTTTTCCTGTTGACATCGTGATCAGCCGTGATTGGACACGGCTGATCACGTGGCAAAGAGCCTCCGCCAGAGGCGCTTTACCAAGATCAGTGTAGCGGTGTGTGTCAGACTGACATACCACTCCACTGAACGCCATTCTGCTATAGGCTGGGCGGGAAGTGGTTAAGGGGGCGTGACAAGGGGTGCGTCCTATGCCTGCATACTTTTGCTGGTAGGTGTCCCTCATTCCCATCTCAAAAAGTTGTGAGGTATGTATGCAGTATAGGCTGCCACTGCTAACATTTTATTTCACCATCCTCAGATAGACAGAAATAGTTAATCAGGTTTGGTATCAAGAGCAGTGAAAGTTTCCAGCATCTCCTCATCAAGGCAGTTGAGCCGAGTTCAGCTGGCCATACATGTATGGGTACTGTGGTTGTACAGAAGTTGATTTACCAATCGACCCCTGACGCGTTTTCCCCACTCAATCAGTGCTGCAGTGCTGATCAGTGTATTCTGGATGCAGGGAAGAATTCCCTCTGTTAGAATACAATAGTTTAGTGGGAGAATTCCCCCATCCAGTGCCAGGACAAGGTCATCCATCACTCAAGGCAGAGATGCCAAACTGCACCCTCTTCCATTAGGGTTAGGGTGCCCCCTTCCCTGTAATAAACCATTGCACCCAGGGCAGCCTTCCCTCCTGCCCACCCCTTGTCCTGGCCTTGCCCCCATCCACATTGAATGTGTGGAATGCGGGAATCAAGTCTTTTCTTTTTTTTTTTTTTGCTGGTTGAACGAAAAAAACTGACCCATGACTCCCCTGGGCAATATTTACCTAATACAACCATTGAGTCATCTGGCTCTTCCTCAGTAGTATGTGGATTTCACCCCATAGCATGGGCGTCCGCAGGTAGGGTTAAGGGGGGGCAAGTGCCCCCCCCTGGAATCAGGAATCGGATCAGGAGTGATGACCCCCATCACCCCTCTCTGTCACCCACTCTCTCTCTCACACCCCTCTAACTTTTTCACCCCCCCTCTCTGTCGCCCCCCCTGTCTCTCTCTGTCACCCCCTCTGTCTCTTTCTGTCACCCCCCCCCCCACATGTATGCAGTCACTGACAGTCTCTTGGGCCATGTATGCCGTCCCTCACAGTCTCTTGGGCCAAGTCCACAGTCTCTGACAGTCTCTTGTGCAATGTCTGCAGTCTCTGACCATCACCTGTACTATGTCTGCAGTCTATGACTGTGATAATGTGATAATGACATTGTCGAAAAGGGTCAGAGCATGGGTGACCTTAAAATTATGCCCCCCCCCCCTGAAAAAAGTTCTGCGGACGCCCATGCCCCATAGTTCCTCTTTTTACCCCCAATTTGTCTAATATTTAAGTCTAACAATTAATGTCCTATTAAATAGTATGTTTGGGCCAAGCTGGCCTAAACAAACTATTTACTGTACCAACGGCTTAGCTACGTATAGTATACAGCGCTGTGTTTCGTCAGTGGGACAAAGAATAATAATCATGTTTCTGAGCAGAAATAAATAGAGCTTCACATACCTGGGGAATCGAGTCCTGACCGATAAAACAAGAACAATGTGAACTTGGCAAGAGGAATGACCTTGTAATGATTACAGATTCCATTATAGCACAAATGGCTAGAGAATACGGTTTATGTGGTTTACTTAGTGTTTACTTTTCATTGGCCACATTGAAATCATGCATTTCAATTCCAAAGCACTCCAACAACAGTTTGTAGGCTGTCAAACTAATTTCTACTTTATCCAAAACTTTTCACAGGCAAACTGATTTCTTGTAAGATCACCATGTATATTATGTATATGAATTTACATAGAAAAGTAACCATTTCTTCAGCTGTGTTTGCACTTGGTCTGTTTATTTATATACTTCTCAATCATATAATTATCATCTTTAAGCTAGGTTCACATTAGAACACGGTGTGGCAAAACCCGCATTCCATGCGCATTTCCTGCACTGCGTTCAAAAATCACTGCAGTTGCGATATGCAGCAGGTGTTAATGTTAATCTCTGTTGTAACGCAGGTCAGTGACCAGATTTGAACCTAGTCACTCTCCACGTTGGGTCTTTATGCCCCATGTATGGCATGGTGTCCACCTTAGCATTTGCAGAGGCAAGGCAGTGTAGGACTGGCCAGAAGAGGGATTACTTTGGCACAGTTGGCCAGCTTAACAGCTTCAGCACCGGCGATTTTACCCCCTTCCTTACCAGAGCACTTTTTGCGATTCCGCACTGCGTCCCTTTAACTAACAATTGCGCGGTCGTGCGACGTTACACCCAAACAAAATTGACGTCCTTTTTTTCCCACAAATAGAGCTTTCTTTTGGTGGTATTTGATCACCTCTGCGGTTTTTATTTTTTGCGCTATAAACAAAAGAAGAGCGACAATTTTGAAAAAAAAACACAATATTTTTTACTTTTTGTTATAATAAATATACCATTTTTAAAAAAAAAACTCAGTTTAGGCCGAAACGTATTCGTCCACATATTTTTGGTAAAAAAAATCGCAATAAGCGTATATTGATCGGTTTGCGCAAAAGTTATAGCATCTACAAAATAGGGGATAGATTTATTGCATTTTTTTTTTTTTTTAGTAATGGCGGCGATCTGCGATTTTTTTTCGTGACTGCGACATTGCGGCGGACACTTCGGACACTTTTGACACATTTTTGGGACCATTCACATTTACACAGCGATCGTTGCTATAAAATTGCAGTGATTACTGTGTAAATGTGACTGGCAGGGAAGGGGTTAACACTAGGGGGGGCTGCAGGGGTTAATATGTTCCCTATAGGAGTGATTCTAACTGTGGGGGGAGGGGACTCACAAGGGGAGGAGACCGATCGGTGATCCTCCGTACTGGGAACACATGATAGATCTCCTCGCCACTGACAGGACGTGGAGCGCCCCCTAGGCGGCCGGGAATGGGAGGATGTCATACGACGCCCACCCAGGATGGGAGATCCACCTTGTGGGCGTCATATGACTATGGGCGGTAATGAAGGGGTTAAACATGTATTGCACTACATGTGAACTAAATATGCCCGTTTTTCATTGCATAGTTTGCAGGGAATTGTATAGCAGTGTGCAGAGGATCCATCCAGAATGTGTAGTGTTAATTTGGTCACACCCCTTTAGCACCTGATAGTTAAAATACATGTACAAGCTATTGGGATTTGAGCACAGTTATAACTTTTTTCTAATATTAATTTAACCACTTCAGCCCCGGAAAAATGTACCCCCTTCCTGACCAGAGCATTTTTTGCGATTCAGCACTGCGTCGCTTTAACTGACAATTGTGCAGTCGTGCAACGTTGTACCCAAACAAAATTGACGTCCTTTTCTTCCAACAAATAGAGCTTTCTTTTGGTGGTATTTGATTGCCTCTGTGGTATTTATTTTTTGCGCTATAAACAAAAAAAGAGCGACAATTTTGAAAAAAAAAACATTATTTTTTCCTTTTTGCTATAATAAATATCCCCCAAAAATATATATAAAAAAAAATTTTTGTCCTCAGTTTAGGCTGATATGTATTATTCTACATATTTTTGGTTAAAAAAATCACAATAAGTATATATTGATTGGTTTGCACAAAAGTTATAGCGTCTGCAAAATAGGGGATAGATTTATAGTACTTTTATTATTATTATTTTTTTTACTAGTAATGGTGGCGATCTTCGATTTTTAGCTTGACTGCGACATTATGTCAGACAATTTTGACAAATTTTTTAAACCATTGGCATTAATACAGAGACCAGTGCGATTAAAAATGCATTGATTACTGTAAAAATGTCACTGGCAGTGAAGGGTTAACATTAGAGGCAGTGAAGGGGTTAACTGTGTTCCCTGGGAGGTGATTCTAACTGAAGGGTGAGGAACTAACTACAGGAAGTGACAGATCATGGTTCCTAGCTAATGGGAACACACGATCTGTCACTCCTGTCAGAACAGAACAGGGAAGTGTGTGTTTACACACACTCGTCCCTGTTCTGTGTCTCCTGGTCATGATCGCTCGTGGCCAGCGGTCATCGTGACCGTTGGCCATGAGCTTTGGCACCCCCGCTGTGCAGCGGGCACGCGCGCGCCTGCTATCCTGCTATCATGTACAGTAATGTGATTCTGCGCAGGGGAGCCAGCCTGCCGCAGTAAAGCTGCGGCGGCTGGTCCAGAAGCGGTTAACGACACCCCAAATGCAGGTCACAATTGCAGTGCGTCTGCCTGCACCAGATCGCACAGTACAAAATTACCATATGATCAGGTTGCAGTGTGTTTCTGAAAGTAGAGAATGCACTACTTTTGGTGCGATGTAGTGTGACAAAGCACACCGCACTGAATGACATGAGAATTGCACAGGAATGCGCGTCACATTTCTGTGCGTTTCATAGTGTGAACCAAGACTTATTATCCTCCCACATATACTTATACTCTTTACTTTCTTTTTTTACTATAAATCTCTTTCCCCTACAAATATTACAACAATCCCTCAGTGTTACAGGTTTTTCCCTATTAATTCCTATTCATGACTTCATCAGGGGCACAAAATTGTGTTCAGAACTGTTTCAAGTTGCTGTTCAGATATGATTGGTGATGAGCCAAACTGCCCTGTGCTCAGTTCAAGCAGGGTTTGAGGAACTTCAAGGAAGTTCGGATGCTGAACCTGAACCCCATTGAAATTAACACGGGCCGAATCTGTCAAATTAAAAAGGCCTATTTTTTGGGCTAAAAGGCAAGGGGGTGTAAGAAAATCACATGGGGTGGTCACTGCCCTGAGAAACATGTACCAATGAAAAAAATACTACATTTGGCTCCCTAAATAGAGTAATAGTATTAGCACCAATGCAAGAGGGGTCAAAGACCAGGACATATGCAGCTCTCACCTCAGGAGTGGAGAGGAACCGTACCACCCCAGGAACAGCCAATCTTCAATCATCTGATTGACTTCCGTACTTCAATACGTGTATACTGCAAATGAATGGGTGCTGTAATAAATACATTAAATATAAATTAGAAGGTGTAATTTCCACTCCTCCAACCCCCCCCCTCCATAAAAGATGTTAAAAATGTACAATCATGAGATGTATTTATGTTTCTTTCTCATGATCCTCTTATATTTTTGTTGCATCCTTGTTTTCAGAGATCTCAATCATATTGTTACTGGTAACTGACTTCTGTATGCTGATGAAAAGTAAAAAAAAGGTTTGTTCCTCTGTGCACCAACTTTCTAAATAGGCCCCAGAGACATTGGGCATATTTATAAAACATTAGGGTTGATTTACTAAAGGAAAATAGATCTGCAAAAGTATTTGCTCCAGAGCTTAGTAAATGAGCAGAAGCTCTGTTGACTTCCATCATCCAATCATGTGCAAGCAAAAATGCTGTTTTTTTTTTCCTTGCATGTGATTGGGTTTTCTTTGCAAAGTGAAGCTTTACCTAATTTACTAAGCTCTGGAGCAACTGCAATGCTCTGGTGCAACTGCAAAGTGCACAACCTATTTGCCTTTAGTAAATCAACTCTAGTGAGTCTGATATTCAGCAAACATTCTCTGCAGGTGAATCTTCCAGGTCCGTGTGTTTTAAATGACAGTGAGTGATTCTCCACCAGAGAAGCCACATTCACTGCTTTATAAATAGACCTAATTCCTCTTGTATCGAAATGTATTGTAACTGTACTTTCTGCCCTCATGTTGTAAAGCGATGTGCAAACTGTTGGCGCTATATAAATCCTGTATAATAATAATACTAAATGATGAATTCCAACACAATTCTATAGCAGATATTGTATCACAGCTCAATAATTAATAGAGAACTAGTAGTAGTAGTCTCTAGTAACAATGTGTTTCCTAAACGTATTGTTGTTTTCTTCTACATCATATAGTAGAGCTCTAAATGCTTCTAGGCTACAGAAATCATATATTTCAGTTATCAAACACTTTAATTTATAATGACTTTTAACCACTTGCCGACCGAGCCATAGCTGAATGAGGGCTACAGCGTTTTTGGATAATTCTGGCAGGGCGTACAATGACGTACTCCCAGAATCGTGCTTCTGCGCGCCCCCAATTGGATAGAGCAATCACTGTCAACAAACCGGCGCCATGTCCGGTTCTCTCCCTTCCCACACTGATTGTGTGAGGAGAGGAGGGTGAAGCTGCAGCGTGAGGCTGCTTGAGTGTGGAGCAGTGCCCAGGAGTGCCACATCAGTGCCAATGAGTGCCCTATCAGTGATAAGGAGTGCCCCATCAGTGCCCATCAGAGCCCAGCAGTGCTAAGGAGTGCCCCACCAGAGCCCAGCAGTACCAACCAAGGAGTGCCCCATGAGAGCCCCTCAGTGCCCAGCAGTGCCAAGGAGTGCCCCATCAGTGCCCAGGAGTGCCCAATCAATGCTAAGGAGTGCCACATCAGTGCCAGGAGTGCCCCATCAGTGCCAAGGAGTGCCACATCAGTGCCAGGAGTGCCCCATCAGTGCCAAGGAGTGCCACATCTGTGCCCCAGTAGTGCCACATCAGTGCCTAGGAGTGCCACATCTGTGCCACAGCAGTGCTCTACAGTGCCACCAAAGTGCCCATTAGTGCCAATATAGTGCCCATCAGTAAGTGCTCATCAGTGCCATCAGTTCCGGAAAAAAGTGTACAAAATGCATAAAAAAATGCATTTTCATTTTCTTTCCACATTTTCCATAAACATGTGGAAAAAAAATGACATGTTCAAAAGACTCATTATGCCTCCTAGAATATACGTTGGGGTGTTTTATTTCCAAAATGGGGTCATTTTGTGGGCGTTTCCATTGTCCTGCTGCTCCAGGACCTTCACAAGTGTAAGAGGTAGTCAGGAAATTAGTCAGGTCCATAAATATTGGGACATCGACACAATTCTAATCTTTTTGGCTCTATACACCACCACAATGGATTTGAAATGAAACGAACAAGATGTGTGTGTTATTCCCTCATTATCCCATTTATAAGGAGCAGATAAAAGGTTCAGAGTTCTTTTCAAGTGTGCTATTTGCATTTGGAATCTGTTGCTGTCAACTCTCAATATCAGATCCAAAGAGCTGTCACTATCAGTGAAGCAAGCCATCATTAGGCTGAAAAAAAAAAAAAAAAAACCATCAGAGAGATAGCAAGGTGTAGCCAAATCAACTGTTTGGAACATCTTTAAAAAGAAAGAACGCACTGGTGAGCTCAGCAACACCAAAAGACCCGGAAGACCACGGAAAACAACTGTGGTGGATGACCGAAGAATTCTTTCCTTGGTGAAGAAAACACCCTTTACAACAGTTGGCCTGATCAAGAACACTCTCCAGGAGGTGTGTCATTTCAAATCCATCGTGGTGGTGTATAGAAAAAAAAAAAAAAGATTAGAATTGTGTCGATGTCCCAATATTTATGGACCTGACTGTATATGCGTATTTTATGTCCCTAGAACGCCTGATTGTGCTCCCTGCATGTTGGGCCTCTGTATGTGGCCAGGCTGTTTAAAAGTCTCACACATGTGGTATTGCCTTACTCAGGAGGAGTAGCAGAATGTGTTTTAGGGTGGAATTTGAGGTATGCACAGGCCATGTTAGAGAAATAACCTGTTAATATGACAATTTTGAGAAAAAAATATGAAATAAATAAAAATTTTCATTGTGGAAAGAATTGTGGGAAGAAATTACGTGAAAAAACTTGCGCTGTACCACCTGAAAGACACACCCAGTGTGAAAGGGGCCTTAGTGTCCCAAGAAATGAGATAGGCCGTCAGTACCTCAGGTGTGATCAATTTTTAGTGATTGGCACCATAGCTTGTAGAATCTATAACCTTCACAAAGACCAAATAATATACACTGAATTTGGGTTATTTTTACCAAAGATATGTAGCAGTATACATTTTGTCCAAAATTTATAAAGAAAATTACTAATTTGCTAAATTTTAAAACAGAAACAAAGAAAAATGCTTTTTTTTTTTTTACAAAATGTTTGTTCTTTTTTTATTTATAGCACAAAAAAATAAAAAAATAAACAGATTAAATAACACCAAAAGAAAGCTCTATTTGTGTGAAAAAAAAGGACAGAAATTTCATATGGGTACAGTGAGAGCTGAAAATTGGCCTGGTTAGGAAAGGGGTTAAAGTGCCCAGTGTTAAATGCGTTATTTAATTTTAGTATAATTTTAGTATGAAATTATAAAATTACATTTAAAACTAGAGCAGATTTATGTTTTATGCAATTTAAGCAAGTCTATTTGCAATTACATGTTGACATACTGTATAAAATCACATATCATTATTATTAGTATTATACAGGGTTTTTATAGTGCCAACAGTTTGTGCAGTGCTTTACAAAATCAACACAAAATGAATATCCAGTGCTAAATGACGCAATAGGTTTTTCTTTGTGACTGAAGAAATTTCACCTTGGCATCATTGTCCCAATCAATCGTGAAAGCCTACTAATATTTGCCAAAAGCTGTCACTTGATCTCATTTTGCAGAAATTGTTACAGACGGTACTTTTACTTCATATTTTTCTATTATTTAGTTTAAGTGTTTCAAAATATAAGTGCCATTATTGTATAATTGCCTAATGCAGAACGCTTTACAAATAAGATTTAAAGTGCTGATATGTTACAGTGTACAATGTACATTAACAGTAATTGTTTTTTTTTTCTTTACTAAAAAGAAGTTCTCCAAGCGGGTAACTTTGCCTAGACCTGTGAGGAGTATCTTGGGAGAATGATGCCATTCGTTTTCTGCAGACAGGCGGAAATTGTTTTCTTAGTCCCTGTGCCCACTGGCACTGTCCTACCATTATAACTTGACAGCGCAAGGGGATAAGTTATGTGACTGAACACAGCCAAGACCCTAAAGGCTAAATGGTTGTGTCATCCATAGGCCACTGTCTTAGCTGAAAATCCTGACCCTTTATTATGCCTAAATAATATGGAACAGTACTGATTTATTGATATTGATAAGATATTGCAGGAGGAATACTGTAGTAAAAAGTAGAGTTGCACCGGATGTAAATTTTGGTGCCGAAACCGAAACCAAAAATGTAGGATGCGCTTTGCCGAAAACAAAACACGAAAACAAAAATTAGTTTAAAAAAAATATTTATATTTTTATTTATAAATTGTATTATATTCAACTTTTTAATTAATATAATCAATTTAAATGAATATTTTATTGCCGGCCATTACTGTCACCTTTAGCGCAGGAAAAGCTCAAGAAAAATGTATCCCTTTAAATTCTATGTATGTCTTTACAGGGATCCCTTGCTTCCGTTGTAGTGTTAAAATCGAGCTTGGTGAATTTTTGGTCAGTTAAAAAAAACGCACAAAAAACGCACCTCTCAATTTGAATGCATTGAAAACGCAGCAAGAACGCATCATTAACGCACCTGTGTTACATTGTTTATGCGGCTTTTGAGTCACATAACCACATAACCTATGAACACACCATAAGCACAGTAATCATGGTAAAATTGTCCTGAAATTGTGGTAAAATTGCATCAAAATCATTGTGGATTCGCAGTAAAATCGTGGCAAAACCGCAGTAAAATCGTGGCAAAAACTCAGTGTGTTTTTGGTGCCATTTGGCACCTTTTGTCTTAGCAGGCATTCCAATTTTTCAGCGGCTGAAATTTCGGTGCATCTCTAGTAAAAAGTTATGAGGGTTACACCTGCACAAATATTGCCTTTAAGGCTCCATTCACACTTGTGTGACTTGTCATGTAACTTTGGTCATCAAAGTTGCATGACAAGTAGTTCCCAATGTTTTCCAATGATGCACATTCATATATCTGCGACTTGAAGTTGCAGCAACTTCAAAGTGTTTCATGCACTATTTTGGTCCGACTTTCATGCAACTTGAGGGCCATAGACTTGAATGTTAACCCTCAGAAGTTGAATGAAAGTCGTACCTGAATTTTAAACAATGCAATTGTGTGTAATATTTGTCCATTACAACTGGTCAAAGCCAAAGTTGTATCCATGTTGCACCCATCCAAAGTTGCGTCAAAGTTGCACTGCAAAGTCGGCACAACTTTGGAGTCGTACAAGTGTGAATTGAGCCTAAAGCATTTTACATTGTTTGGCTTTCTAACATCGTGAAAAGAATAGATTTGGTTCACAGATTTATTTATTACAGGTACTTATTAGGGATGGGCTGTTCGATTCGCCTTTGGCCAATCATGGCTCAGGGGTTAAGACCATGCTCCACACTATATAAGGGTGCTGCTTACATGCGGCCGAATATAGTGAATGAATAGAGATTAGGCAGGTAGTTAGTGTATAGTGCAGCCAGTGTAGTATATATGATACAGTTCAGTGTATATAGTGCAGTCAGTGTAGTATATATAATACAGTTCAGAGTATATAGTGCAGTCCGTGTAGTATATATTGGAAGGCCGGGTACCGGCCTGAAGTTATGGGAGGAGCCCGGAGGGTATTTAAGCAGCCCAAAGGCCGCCGGTCTTTGTCGGTTTCCTGTGCGTGATATCTGATACGTCAGACATCTAGGACCGACTCGTTCGAGACAAGCGCTGTTGGTGCCGGTTCGTGAGCTCCGTTTTCGTCTGTCCGTCTCCTCTTGTTGCAGTCCCGCGTCCGTGTTCGTAAGTCGTGTTGTCCCTTCGTGTCGCACTCGTGTCGCCGAGTCGCAGTTTCGTACAAAGAGTCTGGTTCGGCTGTCGCAGGTAGGGCTTCGGCTCCCATGTTTTACGTTCTCATGCACTGCTTATCATGTCACTAAACTGTGGTCTGCGTAGCTCACGAACCACGCGCTGCTTGTCTCGAAAACTAAACACTTACTCGCACGTTTTTGGTTGCACACGATCGGGAGCCATCTAGCGGCACGCACATTCAGGGCCGCCCACCACTACATTCCGACCGATGCCGCATCCGGCACTCAAGGGTTCCCCTTTCGCGGTCGTGCTACGCAGTCTTCGAATCGTTCAAACGTGACTCATGCACGGGTGCCGTTCGCACTCACACGTATCGTTCATGTCCTGCCATTATTCGAATCGGTGGCGCCAGCGAGCGTGCCGAATCGCTATTTACATTCCGAAGCACTGTTGGCATACTAATTGTACGAATCACTTCGACCGTGTCGAAACATTTCACGTGTTAGCATGACAATCATTTCATCATTTCAAACGTGGCCAACGTATCAGGCCATTCGGTCATGCTAAATCATTTCGCATCAGTTAAAACAGGGTGTTCATGCCATCGCTTCCATCCTGGTCCGGTCGCATCCATGCATGCTCCGATCGGGGCGATCCAGATGCACGACTACCCGGCCTCATTTCGATACATGCGCCAAGGGCGGAATCACATCACTGGTTGCATACATTCTTGATTCTTGCCCCTGTCATGGTATATCATTTCTGTCACCTTACCACGCCCGGCTTGTATGCAGTCACTTCCCTGCACTGATTCGGGTCGGCGTGCCCCAGGCCGGCCTCATTTCAATACATGCGCCAAGGGCGGAATCGCATCACTGGTTGCGTACATTCCTGATTCTTGCCCCTGTCATGGTATATCATTTCTGTCACCTTACCACGTCCGGCATGAATGCAGTCACTTCCCCGCACTAATTCGTGTCGGCGTGCCCTAAGCCCGGCCTCATTTCAATACATGCGCCAAGGGCGGAATCGCATCACTGGTTTGCGTACATTCCTGATTCTTGCCCCTGTCATGGTATCTCATTTCTGTCACCTTACCACGCCCGGCATGAATGCAGTCACTTCCTCGCACTAATTCGTGTCGGCGTGCCCTAGGCCCGGCCTCATTTCAATACATGCGCCAAGGGCGGAATCGCATTACTGGTTTGCGTACATTCCTGATTCTTGCCCCTGTCATGGTATCTCATTTCTGTCACCTTACCACGCCCGGCATGAATGCAGTCACTTCCTCGCACTAATTCGTGTCGGCGTGCCCTAGGCCCGGCCTCATTTCAATACATGCGCCAGGGGCGGAGTCGCAAAAAAAAAAAAACAAAAAAAAAAACGTTGATTCTTGCCCTTGTCATGTTATATCATTTCTGTGTCACCTTACCACGCCCCGGCGTTAATTGGTCACCCGCCTGTACGAATTCACGCCGGCGTGCCCTAGGCCGGCCGCATTTCTACAAAAAAAAAAAAAAAAGAAGGGAGCTTGGAGTCGGACCCGGTGGCAGCTGGATGTCACAGTTCGGCCTCAGCATACCCAGGCAGTTGGCCTCGTTGCACGGTTGCCTCATTTCTGTACGTGCTCCAGAGTCCGGCCCACAGTCACCCCCATACGGTACGAACGGGCCGGGCCCTGTCACGGGAAGTTTCATTCAGTTAAGGCAACATGTCAAGTCAGTCATTCGTGTTGTCATCTGTCATTTGATCCCACAGCGGTCTCGGCAGTCGACTCAAGTCACTATCGCCTGTTGTTATCATCTACGTTGGGTTCCGTCGCTCTGGACGGCAGCAGTTTTAGGCTCTTAAATAGGTACTTTCTCTCACACTCTCTCAGGTCAGTCGGATTCAGTAGGTCCTCCTGCACCAGCTTGATCAGGGTTCCAGCAGGTAAAAAAAAAAAAAAAAAAACGCAGGGGCACGGGGGGCTCCTGCTTTCTCGTGGCAGGTACGTATATCATAGGTGACACGTCCAAACTCATTTCTTGTCACCTTTTTTAGGCCCAGCCTGCAGACACGTGACCAGTCTATCAAGTAACAGGTCTTGGCAGCCGCCATGTCATCAGTCGGCAGCGATGACCTCACCACCCCGCTATCTCCGGCGTCAGCCTCCGAGGCTGGCAGTGTCCAGTCTCTCAGGGCATGGACAATTCCCAGGCTGTCCGCCGAGCTGAGACGCAGAGGGATACCCTTCTCGTCCGCGGCCAGGAAGGCGGAGCTGTTCAGGCTCCTCTTCCCACCACCGGCCGCAGCAAGCCCCAGCAGCCAGCAGGCGTCTCTGGAATCGATTTCAGCCGCCGTCGCTCAGCTACACACCCTCGTGTCTTCCCTGTCTTCCTCAATCGTTGAGGTCCAGGACAGGGTGTCTCGTCTAGAGGCCAGCCCGGCTGCCACGGTTCCGGAACCCGCGGTGGTCCCAGCCATCAGTGCACCGGCCGCAGGTAGTGAGCTTGCTACGACTACCGTTCACCCTTCCCACCTGGTGCCACCCAGCGTAAGGAAGGACATTCTAGAGGGCAGAGACGTTAATCTGGCCTCACTCTTGATCTCGGTCCATGACTTGGCCGAGAACAAGGCCTACACCTGGGGGGACGTCTCGGTGGTTTTGAAAGCGAAGGATCCGAGGCTCAACAGAAAGCTCACGGTGCCCGAGTTCACGCTCGCTTTCGGCATGTTTAGAGACGTGCTGTGCTCAGCCTCCCCCGGCAGACGGGAGGAACTGGACCTCTACCTCCATTTGATCGTAGACCTGGGCCACAAATACGGTGGCTCAGCGTTCTACGACTATCATCGGTCCTTCTCGGCCAAAGCCGCAGCCAGATTCTCACAGTTTCATTTGTCAACGGACTGGAGCGTAGTGGACACGGAGTTGTTCTGCCGCCACTTCGCAGGCCTTCGCTCCCCGCTATGTGCTGTCTGTCAGTCAGCGTCCCACACCACAGTCTGGTGTGCCAACATAGCCTCTGTCCATCCGATAGCTAGCACGGCCTCTACCAGCACGAGCCAGGCTCAGCAGGCCCCGGCGCATGGGCAAAAGGTGGACAAGTTGGGACGTCCGGTGCGGATGGTTGGGGGAGCCGCCATTTGCAACAACTTTAATTACGGCTCCTGCAATTTCAGCCAGTGCCGGCTCTTGCACGTTTGCACCCTATGCCAGAGGGCGCACCCCAGGATCCTGTGTGAGGTCAAACAGAAGAAACCATGACTAAGCCGGGTCAATGTCCTTTGGCTCGGTGTTTACTTGACCTCACACCCCACTCCGTCACTCGCCAGCTACCTCATCCGAGGCTTCACTGATGGGTTCCATACCGGGCTCATCACCCTGCCCCACTCCACCCACGAATGTCCGAACCTACGCTCAGCAGCAACAGATGAGCCAGCGATTGACGTCCTTTTGCAGACGGAGTTGGATCGGGACTTCATGATAGGCCCGTTCTGTCAATCTCCCTTCAGCATCTGGAGGGTTAGCCCTATCGGGCTTGTGCAGGGAAAGTTTTCAAATAAAAAACGTCTGGTGTATGATCTGTCAGCGCCTCATTCTTCCGTCGTTCCCAGTCTCAACTCGCTCATCCCTTCCGAGGAGTTCTCGCTGAAGTACGCTTCAGTAGACATGGCTATCCAGGCCATTCTCAGGGCAGGGGTGGGTGCTTGGCTCTCGAAGGCGGACATATCCGACGCCTTCAAGCTGCTGCCCATCCATCCTTCCTTGTGGTGCTGGCACGGCATCAAGTGGAGGGAGCGATATTATTTCGCGACCAAATTGACCTTCGGGTCTAAAAGTAGTCCTTGGCTATTTGACAAGTTCGCGGAGACCCTGGCGTGGATCCTTCTCCATGAGGCACAGTGCCACGAGGTCATCCATTATTTGGATGACTTCCTTCTGGTAGAGCCGCCCGGGGCTCCCCCAGGGGACCTTGGAAAGTTGAGGACGGTTTTCGACAATCTGAACGTCCCCATAGCGGAGCACAAGGTTGACGGCCCGGCACACAAGATCACGTTCTTGGGCGTCGACCTTGACACGCTTGCCATGCAGGCCAGCCTTCCAGCAGATAAGTTGGACCGTATCAGGACGGTTCTGGGTGGGGGGATGTACTCAGAAGCAACTTCAGTCTCTCCTCGGGATGCTGAACTTTGCTGTGAGGATCATCCCCCAGGGCCGCTCCTTCGTGTCCCGGTTGCTGGTCTTCCTGTCCTACACTCAGGACCCAGACCAGGTCATCAGGCTGGATTCTGCAGCCAGGGCAGATCTGGCCATGTGGGAACACTTTCTTAGTGATTGGAACGGTGTGTCCCTGTTTATCCCAGTCGTGTCCACGCAGTCACCACAGGTGGTGACCGACGCGGCGGCATCCACAGGATGCGCCGCCATTTTTGGCCATTTGTGGTTCGCCGCCCCTTGGCCTCCTCAAGCACTAGCCACACCGGGCTTCACTACTACGTCAGCCCTCTTTGAGCTCTTCCCTATTGTAGCAGCCGCTCACCTGTGGGGTCACCTTTGGTCTGGACAGACTGTGGCTTTCTCGACAGACAATCAAGCCACAGCCGAGATCATCAGCAAGGGCAGGTCTAAGTCCAGGCCCGTCATGTCCTTCCTCCGCAGACTGGTCCAGCTATCCCTACAGCATCAGTTCAATGTTTACTGCTCATTCATTCCAGGGAAGTTCAACGTAGCAGCGGACGCACTCTCCCGTTTTAACTTAATTTCTTTCTTTGAACAGGTGCCAGGAGCCTGCCGTCATTCAGCCACTATCCCGGATTGGTCACAACTGACCTTGGACTAGCCCCACATCTACGCTCAGCTACCAACATCATTAACGCCTCACTCGCCCGCAACACCCGTCGGGCCTACCGGACGGCCTGGAGGGCGTTTAACAAGTTCCTGCCCCAGCGGCCTCGCGAGTCTTCCAGCCTCAAGCAGGTCATGGCGTTCATCGCCTACTGCCATTCACACCTAGCACTGTCACACAGCACGATACGCCAGTACGTGGCCGGGGTGCAGCACTATTTGTCACTTCAAGACCCCGCAAGGCCTTCGGTGTTCTCCTGCCACGCGGTGAGGGCTCTACTACGTGGGGTTCAGAAACACCAGCCGCCAGTCAGCCCAAAGCGGCTGCCTATCACGGGGGAGATCTTCAAGGGGATGTCTGACATCCTGGATAGGTCCCCTTTCGGTCTCCTCCTCAGCACCGTACTGCAGGCTGCGATACACATGGCGTTTTATGGGTTTCTGCGGCCCAGCGAGTTCACTCGCAGCCACCCAGCCGGTCCAGTCTTGCATAGAAATAATCTCTATCGCCACCAGGATCACTACGTCCTTCACTTGGCGACATCCAAAACTCAGCAGCGAGGTTCCGGAGTAGATATTCACCTGTACAGGACTCACAACAACTGGTGCCCAGTTGCCGTATTGGACCGCCTGACGGCACTGCTGTCCGACCGCCCAGGGGCCAGTCCACTTCTACCCTTTCCGGTAAAACCCCTTAACTCGTCGCAGTTCGTGGAACATGTCCGGGTCCTTCTCGGCAATCTTCAGTTGGACCCCAGCCAGTACTCCGGGCATTCGTTCCGGATCGGGGCGGCCACGACGGCCTCAAGACAGGGGGTTCCGGACCACGTGATCAAGAAACTGGGTCGGTGGAAATCGGCCTGCTTCTCTCGCTACATTCCTAACCCACAGTTAGAGATGGCTCAGGCCTTTGCTCGACTCACTCAGTGACATTACCTCTAATAAATAATTATCCCCTACCTGAAGGTTTTTGCCCCCTTATTTTGGTGTACCATACGGTAGACCAAGGCACACTTTCAGGTCTATTTCATGTTGGTGAGTTTTGTGTTGTTCCTATATGTCATCTTTACTCATGTCGTCCGTAGGGCTCTAGACCATAAATTGGAAGGCCGGGTACCGGCCTGAAGTTATGGGAGGAGCCCGGAGGGTATTTAAGCAGCCCAAAGGCCGCCGGTCTTTGTCGGTTTCCTGTGCGTGATACCCACCCACCCTCCCCTTTTAAAAGCCTCTTCCAAGTATTCTTACCCCAAGACTGAATACTCATTCTACATTATTCCATAACTACTTCTTACCATTCTTTATCTAGGGTATGCCCCCTTATTTTGGTGTACCATACGGTAGACCAAGGCACACTTTCAGGTCTATTTCATGTTGGTGAGTTTTGTGTTGTTCCTATATGTCATCTTTACTCATGTCGTCCGTAGGGCTCTAGACCATAAATAATACAGTTCAGAGTATATATTGCAGTCCATGTAGTATATATAATACAGTTCAGAGTTTAAAGTGCAGTCAGTGTAGTATATATAATACAGTGGAGAGTATATAGTGCAGTCCGTGTAGTATATATAATACAGTGCAGCGTATATAGTGCAGTCCGTTTAGTATATATAATACAGTTCGGAGTATATAGTGCAGTTTGTGTAGTATATATAATACAGTCCAGAGTATATAGTGCAGTCCGTGTAGTATATATAATACAGTCCAGAGTATATAGTGCAGTCAGTGTAGTATATATAATACAGTTCAGATTATATAATGCAGTCAGTGTAGTATATATAATACAGTGCAGAGTATATAGTGCCATCAGTGTAGTATATAAAATACATTGCAGAGTATATAGTGCAGTCAGTGTAGTATTTATAATACAGTTCATATTATATAATGCAGTCAGTGTATATATATATAATACAGTGCAGAGTATATAGTGCCATCAGTGTAGTATATAAAATACATTGCAGAGTATATAGTGCAGTCAGTGTAGTATTTATAATACAGTTCATATTATATAATGCAGTCAGTGTAGTATATATAATACAGTGCAGAGTATATAGTGCCATCAGTGTAGTATATAAAATACATTGCAGAGTATATAGTGCAGTCATTGTAGTATATATAATACAGTGGAGAATATATAGTGCAGTCAGTGTAGTATATATAATACAGTGCAGGTTATATAGTGCAGTGCAGAATATATAATACAGTGTATTGAAGTGGTTAAGAGGAACCCTATGACAGAATTAAGAAAAAAAAACGTGTGGGGTCCCCCCAAAATCCGTACCAGACCCTTATCCGAGCATGCAGCCTGGCAGGCCAGGAAAGGGAGGGGATGAGTGAGCACCCCCCCTCCTGAACCTTACCAGTCTGCTTGCCCTCAACATGGGGAGGGTGCTTTGGGGTCATACTTACCTGCTCTGTGCAATGGTTTTCACAGAGCAGCCCCGATCCTCCTCTTTTTGGTTCCCCATCAGCGCACATGGCTCCTCTCCCCCCGCTGAGTGCCTCAATAGCAAGCCGCTCTCTATGGGGGCATTTATGAGGGCTCAATCCTAAGCCAGCTCTGTGTGTCCATAGACACACAGAGGACGGCTCGGCCCTGCCCCCCGCTCTCTCCTCACTGACTGTGATTGACAGTGTTTCTGAGCCTATGAGAAGGGAGAGTGCTGCTGCTCTTGTGCACATTGCTGGATCGATATCGTGCTCAGTTAAGTAAAAGGGGAGGTGAAGGGGGAGCTGCACACAGGTTTTAGAACCACTTTAAATTTGATCCTATTGGGGATTTGAAATGTCAATATGATTGGAATGCTTTGTGGTTCTAAAGCAGGGATATGCAATTAGCGGACCTCCAGCTGTTGCAAAAAAACAAGTCCCATCATGCCTTTGTCTCTGGGTGTCATGCTTGTGGCTGTCAGTCTTGCTATGCCTCATGAGACTTGTCATTCTGCAACAGCTGGAGGTTCACTAATTGCATATCTCTGTTCTAAAGGCTCAAGTTTTTTTTTACCTTCATGCATTCTAAGCATGAAGGTAAAAAACCTTCTGTGTGTATCGGTCCCCTCCCCCAGCCCCCCAATCCTTACCTGAGCTTCCTCCGATCCAGCGATGTTCACGATAGCCTCGGCTGTCCCGGGACTCTCCCTTCTCATTGGCTGAGACAGCAGCTGGAGCCCATTGGCTCTCACTGCTGTCAATCACAGACAGTGAGTCAATGAGAAGAGAGCAGGGGGGGCAGGCTGAGCCGCGGCTCTATGTATCTTATGGATGCATAGAGCAGTGGCTCCAGAGTGAGCATGCAGCAGTGCCCCCAGACAAAGCAGCTTTCTCTGGGGGCACTGCTCGAGGAGTAGGAGCCAGGAGCTTTACTATCACTTTAAAGCCCAACGCCAGTCAATACCATAAAAGCTCTCCAACAGAAACACAAATATCATTTGTCATTTTTGTAGGACATTGGAGAGAAAAAAAAAACGACAATAGGTGCTGAAACTTTAAAAAGTGTACTGTATGTATCCATAGTGCAAACTGAGTGCTTATGCAGTACCATTAACCTTTACATTACAAATTACTTTTTGGTACATGAGATGAAGGGAATTTGTCAGACTTACATCCCATCAAGGGAACCTCAGTATTTGCAATTAAGGCCCTAAGGGCATGGCCGTCCCCAGGTAGGGACAAGGGGGGTCAAGTGCCCCCCCCCCCCTGGAATCAGTGATTGGATCTTAAATTCAGCACAGCTATTGGGGTGTGGGCAGCCCTGCACCCAGGTGCTACCCATCAGTGGAGTGCTGTCAAGCCCCCCCCCCCCATCAGTGTAGTGTGACTTTGGCTCTTTTCCCTGCTCAGTCCAGCAGAGAACTGTGACAGAAGAAAGGCGAGCTGCGGCTATCAGAGGTTTCCCTCGCTCGCCCCCCCTTTATCCTGTCAGGGAGAAGAGACGGCAGCTCTCACCAGGTTCCCCCTGCCCAGCTTCCTGCCAGCTCCGTTCCTTCCCAATAGTTATAACTGAGGGCCAATCAAAGGCGACTAGCATCATGGGACATGTAGTCCCAAAGATTGGCGGCCCCATTTTCCACAGGGAGGAGGCTACAGCTCTATCAAGAGAGAGATTGAGAGACAGCAGCCTGGAATAAAGCTGAGGGAGAGAGTTCTACAGGACAAAGAACGAGGAGTGTGCTGGGCGGAAGCCAGAGAGAGAGCCACGCTGCCCAGCACCACCAGAGAGAGAGAGCCACGCTGTCCAGCGCCACCAGAGAGAGAGAAAGACTAAGCCACTACCAGGGTACAGACATGCTACACTACTGACCAGAGTCACCCCCCAGGGAACCTAGAGTGCGCGATCGTCCAGCCGGAGGGATCAATGCTGTAGTTTCGCTGGGTCTGGTAGGAGGGCCTGTTGGCCATTATCCATTACTTATCCTAGGGACTGTAATATGTCTGCAGACTCTGACCATAATAATGTGATAATGACATTGTCCCAAAGGGGTGGTGCATGGGTGACCCTAAATTGATGCCCCCCACCTGGAAAAAAGTTCTGCAGATGCCCATGCCTAAGGGGTATATTCATAAAGCAGTGAGTCACTAAGTATTCACTGCATATGTGTGGTAATGGTGCATGTGCTATAAATTGCACTTGCTGTGAATATTTGTTGAATGTTACACTCAGCGCCTTATAGAAATAGGTGTTAGGGATGCTTGTGTTTGCTGGTAGTGTATTTTGAGAATTAATTTTGCCTTTCTTAGGGAAAGTGTATCCCTTGCATCAATAATATATTATATTTTCAGTTTCTTTGTCCCCTAGTCCAATCTTTTTATTGTATACCAATGCCATAGTTCTCTCATCTGTCACTTAAGTAAGCTTCTTGGAGCACAGCACCCTTAGGCAAATGCAATGTTTTTATAGCGAATTAAAACATGTATGTGGAATTCTAGTTTGTATACTTAAGTGTATGGTGACCTTATATAAAAATAAAAGTATAGCTGCCAGACTGTCATGCTGATCACCTACCTTATATAGTTTTTAGGTCACTTACCTGAAACCATAGTGCAACAACTAAGTCAAAGTGAAGTCAGAACTCCTCTTTAGTGTACTTGTTTCAGGCCAGTGACCTACCTACATGGTAAAACATAGTTCTGAGATCAGAGTATCAGCAAGAAAGCCAGGCAACTAGCATTTCATGAAATTAGTAAAAGCAGACTATAGGTTGCAATCACGATAGATCCCCCTTAAACACCATTAGTATTGTTAAGTTAATCAAGATATTGCCACTCCTGGCAAAGACTTGTATCTGAAAGTGATGTTTTCTTTTGTCTTGTTGATGATGCTTTTTATCCAGCAACAAGGAACCCTAAAGCCCAACTCTGGAAAATTAGAAAATGCTGGGGCTGCATCCGCACTGCAAGGGTTAACATCTTGTTTATTCTAGGGGGGAGTAAAAGCACTTTCACTTACCCAATCCTCTACTCCTCCAGTAGATGGTCCTCCCCCATGCTTCGGCAGTGGACTGTTCCTTGATGTCATTATGTCCATCGTAGGGCAATGGACCCTGCATCAGTCTTGATGACATCAGGACTTTAAACTGCTGGAGTACAGGGAAGACAGTATTGTGGGGGCTGGTCTAGCAGTGCTGAGGATCCGGTAAGTAAATTCTCTTTTCCATACCCCTACACTTAAATGCAGTAATTCATTCAGTGTCGTGCAGACCCACTGCAATGGAGAATTTGCAAGTTTCCTGGAGTTGAGCTTTAGGTAAATCAATGTTTCTTGAGTGGCATTCCATACATTGCCTGTTAAAGTTGAGCTTACCTTTTAAAGGATTGATTATTGTCCCCGTATTGAGAAAAAACCTCTAGATAAGCAGAAAGGACATCTGGGGTAAGTGACACTTTTGCGAGGCAAGTCTTTAAATAAATGACCCGCCCATTGGCCTTTATTAACCTGAACACTAACTCATAAACAGGATGCCGATGTTGGGCTTGTCTGCCTATTTTGGAAAATCCCACAGTAATTAATATGGTGAAGTGGCGACTTCAGGCAATACAAAGGTTTTCTCTTATTTTGGAAATTGTTGTGTGAATACATTTTATGGGGGATCTACCTGAAGCCTATTTCTACTTTGTCCCCTCTGAATACACTACAAATGGACTTCTTCTAAAATGTGGTTCTACTTCTTGTTTGCACGGATAAATGGAGGGTCTGTTTGGATTTACTCTAACCCAAATACATTTCAATAATTCAGTTGTTTGCCTTTAAATAAATGATAACATATGATTAGCAGCTGTTCATTGCTGTTGCTGGTAGTTCAATTTACAGAACAATACATTTAGGATTCTTTAATCTCCTAGCCATGATAATTCTCTTGTGTTCTTTCTTATGGAATGAAAATTCTAAGGGGGTTATCCTGTATATATTTTAAAAACACTGAAATTAGGGAAATTTTAAAAAAATAGTACGTTCCCACTAATCTGTTTCATTTAGGCAGTTGAAGTTAAAATTCTGAAGTCTCAAGACTGAAATGAGCATAACCCAAAATCCCAAACTCATTGCTGCCTCCCCTGATGTTGGGATCAATTCAAGGTGCCACCATCGTTACTTACTGTCAAGCTGGGGGCTGAATTCTGTGCAATGCTATGTAGGATCTGAGTACCTCCCCAACCCTCATGTGCTCTTTGCCCTCGGCAGCTGCTGGCCAGATCTGGAAGGTTGCCGAGGTTGGGGAGGCAACCAACTAACTGTATGAATCAAGCTCAGATCTTTATGATCAGGAACACCAAACAATGGCAGGTGAGAATGCAATTTTATAGTGGCTATTATAAATGTGTCTGTTTAACACATGGTGGGTATATTGGTGTAATAAATACCTCTTTAGTAAAAGACGTCCTTAAAGTACAACTAGTCAAAACTTTTTTTAGTTTTGGATAGAGTAGAGATGGATTAGAAAAGTTTAGTCAGTTTTTATTGCTGTCTGCGTCCCATTAAGGAGATTCACCCTCTCTATTTGTTCTGTTTACCATTATCATTGAAAGTGAAAGTAAAAGAAAACTCCAAAATGTGGGTTGTCCCCAGAAAAGTAATAGAGGGGAAGTCTTCCAATGGGGACACTAGTTCTAGTGACCCGGGTGTCCCCAAGGGATTCCCTTAACTTGCAGGGATTTCTTCTCACTTCTTGTTTTGACTGTGGGACAGCAAGTGAAGTAAAATGTCCCCAATGGGACAAAGATGGCAAAAAATAAACTGACAAGGGTTATGACCAGTGGCGGCTGGTGCTCAAAATGTTTGGGGGGCGCAAACAAACTAAAAAATTCTGAAAAAAAACATCAATTGCAGCCTCACTGTGCCCATCAAATGCAGCCACTGTGCCATCAAACGCAGCCACTGTGCCAATCAAATGCTGCCACTGTGCCATCAAACGCCACCACTGTGCCCATCAAAGGCTGCCACTGTGCCCATCAAACGCAGCCACTGTGCTATCAAATGCTGCCACTGTGCCCATCAAACCTTGCCACTGTGCCCATCAAATGCTCCCACTGTGCCATCAAATGCTCCCATTGTGCCCATCAAATTGTGCCACTGTGCCATCAAATGCTCCCACTGTGCCCATCGAATGCTGCCACTGTGGCCCTCCCGCCCAGCGGGCGGCGAGTGGTGTCCTCAATGTTCTATCTATGTCCTCGAATGTCTTCTCCCATCCTCTCCTCCCGTCCTCTCCTAAGATTGGACGCCTTATAGGCGCCTGTTTCAGCCATTTAGGTGACGGGTAACAGACCCAAGCACCTGATTGGCGGAGAGGCGGTTCAGTGTTAGGAAAGCGAATATTCATTCGCTTTTCTAACACAGCTATGGTCTAAGGTTATCAGTGGTGTACCCTAAGGTTCAGTGCTGGGACCCTTACTTTTTAATATCTTTATAAATGATATTGGGTCTGGGATCAAAAGTAACATTTCTGTCTTTGCAGATGACACCAAGCTATGCAGTGGAATAACGTCCTTACAGGAGGTCTCCAATTTACAAGCCGACCTCAATGCTCTGTCTAATTGGGCGACGATGGCAGATGTGGCAGATGAGGTTTAATGTTGATAAATGTAAAGTTATGCACTTGGGGGCTAAGAATATGTATGCATGACAAGGGGGCACTCTTTACATCTAGAGGAAAAGAGATTTCATTTCCAAATACGGAAAGGTTTCTTCACAGTAAGAGCTGTGAAAATGTGGAATAGACTCCCTGCAGAGGTGGTTCTGGCCAGCTCAGTAGATTGCTTTAAGAAAGGCCTGGATACTTTCCTAAATGTACATAGTATAACTGGGTACTGACATTTATAGGTAAAGTTGATCCGGGAAAAATCTGATTGCCTCTCGGGGGATCAGGAAGGAATTTTTTCCCCTGCTTTAGCAAATTGGAGCATGCGCTGCTGGGGTATTTTTTGCCTTCCTCTGGATCAACTGTGGGTATAGAATGGGGTATATGGGATTGTATGATATATATATTTTTTTTTTTTATTTGTGGTTGAACTGGATGGACTTGTGTCTTTTTTCAACCTAAATAACTATGTAACTATGTAACAGCTGGGTGAACTGCGAGCGGCAAGCATGGCGCTCGTTGTTTACCTTTTTTGGCGCCTATTAGAGCCTATGGCTCTAATCGGGTGCTTCAAAAACACCCCTTGCCACTGTAATTCAGGTGCCCAGCGCCCGAAAAGGGGCCGGGCGACTGAATAGGGGGTGGCAGTGGCAGCCATGGATAGATTCATGCAATGCATGAATCTATCTTTTTGTGATAGAGGGGGTGGCTGGAGAGAGGGGGCGGCGCCCATGCTCCCTTATAGATGCACCGCCACTGGTTATGACCCTCCCTTACTTTATCCAAATTGGAAAAAAAGATTTGCCTGTAGTTCTACTTTAACCACTTAACATCCACCCTGTAGCAGATTTACTGCTACAGGGCGACTCTCCTGTGCAGAATCACGTATATATAGCGGCCTGCTTCTGCTCTGAATATACGCAGCAGAGGCCGATTTGCGGGTGCTGGGCACTTGATGTTCTCCCCCACCTGCCGATCGGCAGTAATACACAGAGAACTGGGATCTGTCTATGTAAACAAGGCAGATTTCTAACAGGAAGGAAGGAATGGATTCTGTGTTCCTGCAAAGCACCTCACTAGTAAAAGCACCCCACAATACACACACAAACACTGGCTAGGCACACATTTAACTTTTTGATTGCCCTAGATCTTTAACTCCTCCCCAGCCAGTGTCATTAGTACTGTGACAGTGAATTTTTTAGCACTGATCACTGTATTAGTGTAACTGGTTCCTGCAAAGTGTCAGAAGTGTCAGTTAGTGTCCGATTGACCGCCGCAATATCGCGGTCCTGCTATAAGTCACATAAATATATCACATAGTTTGTAGACGCTATAACGTTTGCGTAAACCAATCAATATACGCTTATTGGGATTTTTTCCCAAAAATATGTAGCAGAGTACATATTGGCCTAAATTTATGAACAAATTCGATTTTTTTATTTTATTTTATTTATTCAATTTTTTTTTTATTTTATTATTATTATTTTTTTTTTTTTATTTGATATGTTTTATAGCATATTGTTTTTTTTTTTTATTTTAATTGTCAGTTTATAACACAAAAATAAAAAAACATAGAGGTGATCAAATACCACTAAAAGGAAGCTCTATTTGTGGGAAAATATTACATACATTTTATTTGGGTACAGTGTTGCATGACCGCGCAACTGTCAGTTAAAGTAACGCAATGCCATATCGCAAAAAATGGCCTGGAGGACAAGTGGTTATTCTACCCATACAAACCATTGCAAGTCCCCATAGGATCCAGCTGGATCTGGCTCCTTGGCCTAATAAAACGAGGGTGTATGGAGTAAAAACAGATTTAAAAAAATCGATAACGATGAAGTACTAGCAATGGATAATAAATTGGCATGATGGACTGGACCTCTATTCCTAATGTGTGTTTTGTTAGCGAGCGCTGTAATAAAAAATGTATTCCTGGATATGTGTGTACATACGGCCTTTCAGATGACAATAATTATAGGGTGAGTGGCCTAGTAATACCGGTACATATTATTACATGTCCTTACAGTACCTTAATTCCACTCCTCTGTCCCTAGAGAAAATCAAAAGCATTTTTTCTGCTACCCCTTTTTAATTTGTTATATTATGCATTTATATGTCAGTCTTTTACAATAAACATAAATCCCATTTTTATCCATAATTATATTTCCGAAGTTGGTGGATATTGAAGTTTTCAACACAGTCAACACAAAACACATTTTATACTTGTCTTTTTCAATTACTGTATATATACTCTAAAAATGTAATATTATTGTAACTTTTGCACAGTCAACACAAAACACATTTTTGTTGTGTCTTTATCCACAATATACACTGTGAAAATGTAATGTTGTAACTTTTGCACAGCCAACACAAAACACATTTTTGTTGTGTCTTTATCCACAATATACACTGTGAAAATGTAATATTGTAACTTTTGCACAATCAACACAAAACACATTTTGTTGTGTCTTTTTCCACAATATACACTGTGAAAATGTAATATTGTAACTTTTGCACAGCCAACACAAAACACATTTTCTTGTGTCTTTCTCCACAATATACACTGTGAAAATGTAATATTGTAACTTTTGCACAATCAACACAAAACACATTTTGTTGTGTCTTTCTCCACAATATACACTGTGAAAATGTAATATTGTAACTTTTGCACAATCAACACAAAACACATTTTGTTGTGTCTTTTTCCACAATATACACTGTGAAAATGTAATATTGTAACGTTTGCACAGTCAACACAAAACACATTTTGTTGTGTCTTTTTCCACAATATAAACTGTGAAAATGTAATATTGTAACTTTTGCACAATCAACACAAAACACATTTTGTTGTGTCTTTTCCCACAATATACACTATGAAAATGTAATATTGTAACTTTTGCACAGTCAACACAAAACAAATTTTTTGTGTCTTTTCCACAATATACACTGTGAAAATGTAATATTGTAACTTTTGCACAGTCAACACAAAACACATTTTGTTGTGTCTTCTTCCACAATATACACTGTGAAAATGTAATATTGTAACTTTTGCACAGTCAACACAAAACACATTTTGTTGTGTCTTTTCCCACAATATACACTGTGAAAATGTAATATTGTAACTTTTGCACAGTCAACACAAAACACATTTTGTTGTGTCTTCTTCCACAATATACACTGTGAAAATGTAATATTGTAACTTTTGCACAGTCAACACAAAACACATTTTGTTGTGTCTTCTTCCACAATATACACTGTGAAAATGTAATATTGTAACTTTTGCACAGTCAACACAAAACACATTTTGTTGTGTCTTTTTCCACAATATACACTGTGAAAATGTAATATTGTAACTTTTGCACAATCAACACAAAACACATTTTGTTGTGTCTTTTTCCACAATATACACTGTGAAAATGTAATATTGTAACTTTTGCACAGCCAACACAAAACACATTTTCTTGTGTCTTTCTCCACAATATACACTGTGAAAATGTAATATTGTAACTTTTGCACAATCAACACAAAACACATTTTGTTGTGTCTTTTTCCACAATATACACTGTGAAAATTTAATATTGTAACGTTTGCACAGTCAACACAAAACACATTTTGTTGTGTCTTTTTCCACAATATAAACTGTGAAAATGTAATATTGTAACTTTTGCACAATCAACACAAAACACATTTTGTTGTGTCTTTTCCCACAATATACACTATGAAAATGTAATATTGTAACTTTTGCACAGTCAACACAAAACACATTTTTTGTGTCTTTTCCACAATATACACTGTGAAAATGTAATATTGTAACTTTTGCACAGTCAACACAAAACACATTTTGTTGTGTCTTCTTCCACAATATACACTGTGAAAATGTAATATTGTAACTTTTGCACAGTCAACACAAAACACATTTTGTTGTGTCTTCTTCCACAATATACACTGTGAAAATGTAATATTGTAACTTTTGCACAGTCAACACAAAACACATTTTGTTGTGTCTTTTCCCACAATATACACTGTGAAAATGTAATATTGTAACTTTTGCACAGTCAACACAAAACACATTTTGTTGTGTTGTGTCTTCTTCCACAATATACACTGTGAAAATGTAATATTGTAACTTTTGCACAGTCAACACAAAACAAATTTTTTGTGTCTTTTCCACAATATACACTGTGAAAATGTAATATTGTAACTTTTGCACAGTCAACACAAAACACATTTTGTTGTGTCTTCTTCCACAATATACACTGTGAAAATGTAATATTGTAACTTTTGCACAGTCAACACAAAACACATTTTGTTGTGTCTTTTCCCACAATATACACTGTGAAAATGTAATATTGTAACTTTTGCACAGTCAACACAAAACACATTTTGTTGTGTCTTCTTCCACAATATACACTGTGAAAATGTAATATTGTAACTTTTGCACAGTCAACACAAAACACATTTTGTTGTGTCTTCTTCCACAATATACACTGTGAAAATGTAATATTGTAACTTTTGCACAGTCAACACAAAACACATTTTGTTGTGTCTTTTTCCACAATATACACTGTGAAAATGTAATATTGTAACTTTTGCACAATCAACACAAAACACATTTTGTTGTGTCTTTTTCCACAATATACACTGTGAAAATGTAATATTGTAACTTTTGCACAGCCAACACAAAACACATTTTCTTGTGTCTTTCTCCACAATATACACTGTGAAAATGTAATATTGTAACTTTTGCACAATCAACACAAAACACATTTTGTTGTGTCTTTTTCCACAATATACACTGTGAAAATTTAATATTGTAACGTTTGCACAGTCAACACAAAACACATTTTGTTGTGTCTTTTTCCACAATATAAACTGTGAAAATGTAATATTGTAACTTTTGCACAATCAACACAAAACACATTTTGTTGTGTCTTTTCCCACAATATACACTATGAAAATGTAATATTGTAACTTTTGCACAGTCAACACAAAACAAATTTTTTGTGTCTTTTCCACAATATACACTGTGAAAATGTAATATTGTAACTTTTGCACAGTCAACACAAAACACATTTTGTTGTGTCTTCTTCCACAATATACACTGTGAAAATGTAATATTGTAACTTTTGCACAGTCAACACAAAACACATTTTGTTGTGTCTTCTTCCACAATATACACTGTGAAAATGTAATATTGTAACTTTTGCACAGTCAACACAAAACACATTTTGTTGTGTCTTTTCCCACAATATACACTGTGAAAATGTAATATTGTAACTTTTGCACAGTCAACACAAAACACATTTTGTTGTGTTGTGTCTTCTTCCACAATATACACTGTGAAAATGTAATATTGTAACTTTTGCACAGTCAACACAAAACACATTTTGTTGTGTCTTCTTCCACAATATACACTGTGAAAATGTAATATTGTAACTTTTGCACAGTCAACACAAAACACATTTTGTTGTGTCTTTTTCCACAATATACACTGTGAAAATGTAATATTGTAACTTTTGCACAATCAACACAAAACTCATTTTGTTGTGTCTTTTCCCACAATATACACTATGAAAATGTAATATTGTAACTTTTGCACAATCAACACAAAACACATTTTGTTGTGTCTTTTCCCACAATATACACTGTGAAAATGTAATATTGTAACTTTTGCACAATCAACACAAAACACATTTTGTTGTGTCTTTTTCCACAATATACACTGTGAAAATTTAATATTGTAACGTTTGCACAGTCAACACAAAACACATTTTGTTGTGTCTTTTTCCACAATATACACTGTGAAAATGTAATATTGTAACTTTTGCACAATCAACACAAAACACATTTTGTTGTGTCTTTTCCCACAATATACACTATGAAAATGTAATATTGTAACTTTTGCACAGTCAACACAAAACACATTTTTTGTGTCTTTTCCACAATATACACTGTGAAAATGTAATATTGTAACTTTTGCACAGTCAACACAAAACACATTTTGTTGTGTCTTCTTCCACAATATACACTGTGAAAATGTAATATTGTAACTTTTGCACAGTCAACACAAAACACATTTTGTTGTGTCTTTTTCCACAATATACACTGTGAAAATGTAATATTGTAACTTTTGCACAGTCAACACAAAACACATTTTGTTGTGTCTTTTCCCACAATATACACTGTGAAAATGTAATATTGTAACTTTTGCACAGTCAACACAAAACACATTTTGTTGTGTCTTCTTCCACAATATACACTGTGAAAATGTAATATTGTAACTTTTGCACAGTCAACACAAAACACATTTTGTTGTGTCTTCTTCCACAATATACACTGTGAAAATGTAATATTGTAACTTTTGCACAGTCAACACAAAACACATTTTGTTGTGTCTTTTCCCACAATATACACTGTGAAAATGTAATATTGTAACTTTTGCACAGTCAACACAAAACACATTTTTTTGTGTCTTTTCCACAATATACACTGTGAAAATGTAATATTGTAACTTCTGCACAGTCAACACAAAACACATTTTTTGTGTCTTTTTCCACAATATACACTGTGAAAATGTAATATTGTAACTTTTGCACAGCCAACACAAAACACATTTTTGTTGGGCCTTTATCCACAATATACACTGTGAAAATGTAATATTGTAACCTTTGCACAGTCAACACAAAACACACTTTGTTGTGTCTTTTTCCACACTATACACTGTCAAAATGTAATATTGTAACCTTTGCACAGTCAACACAAAACACATTTTTTGTGTCTTTTTCCACAATATACACTGTGAAAATGTAATATTGTAACTTTTGCACAGTCAACACAAAACACATTTTTTTCTGTCTTTTTCCACAATATACACTGTGAAAATGTAATATTGTAACTTCTGCACAGTCAACACAAAACACATTTTTTGTGTCTTTTTCCACAATATACACTGTGAAAATGTAATATTGTAACTTTTGCACAGTCAACACAAAACACATTTTTTTCTGTCTTTTTCCACAATATACACTGTGAAAATGTAATATTGTAACTTTTGCACAGTCAACACAAAATACACTTTGTTGTGTCTTTTTCCACAATATACACTGTGAAAATGTAATATTGTAACTTTTGCACAGCCAACACAAAACACATTTTTGTTGGGCCTTTATCCACAATATACACTGTCAAAATGTAATATTGTAACTTTTGCACAGTCAACACAAAACACACTTTGTTGTGTCTTTTTCCACACTATACACTGTGAAAATGTAATATTGTAACCTTTGCACAATCAACACAAAACACATTTTGTTGTGTCTTTTCCCGCAGTATACACTGTGAAAATGTAATATTGTAACTTTTGCACAGTCAACACAAAACACATTTTGTTGTGTCTTCTTCCACAATATACACTGCAATAATGTAATATCGTAACCTTTGCACAGTCAACCCAAAACACATTTTGGTGTGTCTTTTCCTACAATATACTCTGTGAAAATGTAATATTGTAACTTTATCACAGTCAACACAAAACACATTTTGCTGTGTCTTTTCCCACAATATACAATGTGAAAATGTAATATTGTAACTTTTGCACAGCCAACACAAAACACATTTAATATAGTTGTTTCTGTCCATGATCTAAAATATGAAAATGTAATATTTTTGTAACTTTTGCATAGTCCACACAAAACACATTTTATAGTCGTCTTTATCCATTATATACTGTACACTGTGAAAATATAATAATGTTTTAACTTATTCATAGTGAATACAAAATACTTTTTATAGTAGTTTTTATCTATAATTCACACAGTGAAAATTTTTAATTATTTTACCGTATGCATATCGCCACAAAACACGTTATAGTCATCTTTATCTATGACAAACACTGTAAAAATGTTATATTATTGTAACTTATGCGTCAACGCAGAACACATTTTATAGTCATCGTTATCAATGATATACACTGTGAAAATGTAATATTACAATTGTCCTAATGTTACATCTTTATGGTAAATCAAAGTCTTTTAGCATTTTCGCTTCATTGTAATTAAAATTTAATAAAAAATATTTTCTCCTAATGCCTTTTATTTCCAAGAACAGTGACAGTGATTATCACTGCTTTATTATCTGTATTAAACACTTATCTGCTTTGAACAGAAGGGAAAATGTCATATCAGCTCTTATTTTGCACAATGTCCTCTCCATCCTCATCATCACAGCACCAATACATCAACCTAAACAAACACTTACCTTGTTTATCTGCCTCCAGAAAGATGCAGCCTTGCTCCATACTCTTCATGCTTCAGTCATTTGCTACAAGGAGTATACACATCCCTTATTTATCCACACAATGCTCGGTTATAAATATCAAAGCCAAACTTTCCATCAGCAGACAAAAAACGCGAAGACGCTTAATTCTTAGAGATGAAAAGTATTATAAAAAGACGGAAAACAGAAAATAATAATGCAGCTTGCTGGTCATACAGTCTTCTTGAAAGCTATGAAGGAATGATCTGGCTCTCTCATTTGATAGAGTTTATAACAGATAACATTTGCTTGTAAATAAGGAGTAAAATAGAGATAAATATTATCATTCTGATAGAGTGAAATTTAGTAAAAAAAAAAAAACAGCAGCTACTGAGAATAAAAACAGAATAAAAACAGACACACCAGACTGAGCTAAAACTGGATGCTCAACCCAAACGTTAACCGTTTGCTGCCTTCAAGAGAATGCTGTGATGCTTAAATGAGTTCCCTGGTGATCAAATGCAGTTACGCTTTCATTTTAGTACATCAGAATTGTAATAGCAATACAAACAATCAATATTGTTGACAATCCAATATAAGCATTCTTTAAAAATCCCCTTTTTTATGTTGTGAGTGCTGCCTCGTCGTCTGCTACTCATCTCTTTCCATAACTTACTGGATTCTCTGCATGCTTTACAGCTTCCTCTCTGCTGTCTACTTTCAATTTACAAGGACCACATATCCCAAGGTTCTATGCTACCTGCAAACTGTATTTCCTGTACTGACTCCGCCTCTTGAAACTCCTCCTCTTACCACCTAGTACAGAAGGCAGGCTCTGTGAAATGTGTGACACAGTAGTGCCTACTCACAAGACATACATGTCACAGAATTCATGGAAGCAACTGTGTGAGTATCTTCACAAAATAGGCTTACAAACTTAACCACTTGCTTACAGGGCACTTAAACCCCCCTCCTGCCCAGACCAATTTTCAGCTTTCAGCGCTGACGCATTTTGAATGACAATTGCGCGGTCATACAACACTCTACCCAAATTACATTTTTATAATTTTTTTCACACAAATAGCTTTCTTTTGGTGGTATTTAATCACAGCTGGGATTTTTATTTTTTGCTAAACAAACAAAAAAATATGGAAAATATAAAAAAAATAAAAAAATCATAGTTTGTTATAAAATTTATCAAACAGGTAATTTTTCTCCTTTATTGATATGTGCTGATGAGGCGGCACTGGTGGGCACTGATAGGCTGCTCTGGTGGGCACTGATAGGCTGCACCGGTGGGCACTAATAGGCACAGTTGAGGCGGCACTGATGGGGACAGATAAGGCGGCACTGATGGGTACTGATGGGGCACTGCTGGCCACTGATAAGCTGGCACTGATGGGTCCTGATGGGTGGCACTGATGGGTGGCAATGATGGGCAATGATAGGTACCACTGATAGGTGGCACTGATGGGCATGTTAGGCTGCACTAATGGGCACTGATAGGCACAGTTAAGGCAGCACTGATAGGCACAGATAAGGCGGCACTGATGGGGACAGATAAGGTGGTATTGATGGGCACAGATAAGGCAGCACTGATGGCCACTGATAAGATGGTACTGATGGGCCCTGATGGGTGGCACTGGGTGGCACTGATGGGCACTGATAGGTACCACTGATAGATGGCACTGATGGGCACTGATAGGTGGCACTGATGGGGACTGGTAGGTGACACTGATGGGTACTGATAGGTGGCAATGATGTGCAGCACTGTTGATGAGGCACTGATTATGGGCACCGATGGGTGGCACTGTGGGCACTGATGGGTGGCGCTGGTGGGCACTGGTAGGCAGCACTGTTGTCTACTGCTAGGTGGCACTGGCAGGTGGCACAGGTGGGCACTGAGGAGCTGGCTGCAGCTCTCCGTGATCGGGACTGATATTGGCTGACAGCTGATCATGTGGTAAGGGGTCGGGATCGGCTATAGACATGTGCACAATAGAAAAATTTGTTTAGTTTCGTTTTGTTTCTGTTAGTTTCCGTTGATTCGTAACGAATCCTAATTTCGTAAGTCGTCGGTGTTTGTATTCGTAACGATTCGTAAATTCGTAAGTCGTCGGTGTTCGTATTCGTAACGATTCGTATTTTCGTAAGAGTTATTTTTTCGTTGATTCGTTTTTACGTTAGTTTAATTTTCGTTTGTTCGAAATTCGGACGCATTCGTATTTTCGTAGATTTAGTTACATTCGTACTTTCGTAAGATTGATTTATTCGTACTTTCGTAACATTGTTTTCGTAGATTCGTAATCGGAGCATAATTCATAATTTTATGTAATGTGTATGCTATTATTACATTGTAAGAGACACGGAAAATTACGAATCGAAAAAAAAAAGTTACGAATGTACAAATTTTTTCGTTCAATCCATTCGAAGCACGTTAAGCAGCGCCATTGTAAGGGACACGGAATATTACCAATTCAACAAAAAAAAAAGTTACGAATGTACGAAATTTTTGTTGTTCCTGTTTTCGTTTTTCGGATTTTCTTCTTTCGTAGTTTCCTTGTTTATAATTTGGTTATTTCGGATTTTCGTTGTTTTTCATATTCGTTCGATTCGATAATTCGTCATTCGTTAAATATTTAGTGAATCATTCGTTCATTCGTACGATAACGAATGAATGAATATAACGAATTTTAACGGAAAATGAATTAAAACGAAACTAATTGCACATGTCTAATCGGCTATAGCGTGGATCTGAAGAGGTTAAACATCATTCAGAGTAATAGGAGTAGGCTAGAAATAATTGAAATATCATGTGGAAATGAATATACAATTTTAAATTTTGACGATAGATATGCTTTATAGTGATTGTAAAAGAAAACATTTTTTTTCTTTTAAAATAACAAACATGTTATACTTACCTGCTCTGTGCAAAGGTTTTGCACCTGATCCTCTTTTTCTAGGATCCCCCCACTGGCGCTCCTAACTCCTCCCACCTTATGAGTCCCCCAGAGCAAGTCGCTTGCTATTGGGGCACTCGCACGGGCTCGATCCTGAGTGGGTCTTTGTGTCTCCATTAACAAGCAGAGAGTTGCATGGCCCTGCCCCCCTGCTCTCTTCTCACAAGCTCTGAATGACAGCAGTAGGAGCCAATGGCTGCTGCGTTCATGCCCTATGAGGAGGGAGAGAGCGAAGAGTGCCGCCATTATTGGACACAGCACTGGATCAAGATCCGGATCATGTATATATAAGGGGGAGGGGGGGGGACTGATCACAGAAGTTTTTTTTTACCTTAATGCAGAGAATGCTTTAAGGTAAAAAAAAAAATTTAGAACCACTTTTCAAGTGTTATTAAACCTATTGTAAAAATGTCATATAGATCTTCCTATACATTATACAGAAAAAGAAGACGACCTTTTTTCTAGATTGCATATGCTTCAGTTGCGTAATACCATGAAACTGCTCCCCTCCACAGTGTAATATCAGGAAGTGTATAGATTGCCATTGTTTCAGTCAGGTGTATAAAAAAAGAAAAAAGCTTTCTAGGTCAAATAAAAAAGCATTACAAAAGTTTATGATGTGTATAAAAATAACCTTTATTTAGTCAATATTTGTCATTAGAACCATGGTGGAGACAGAGTTTGTGTTGATTAAAGTAGAGCTCCACCCAAAAGTAGAACTTCGATTTAAGCACTCCTCGCTCCCTTACATGCTACATTTGGCATGTAATTTATTTTTGGGGGGGGGGGTGGAGGCTTCGTTAGGAGTGGGACTTCCTGTCCCGCTTCCTCCTTTCGCCAAGGGACCGACAAGGCGACTCCTCCTTTTGCCTTAGGCGGCCCCTCCCTCTAGGCGATCTCCTGGGACACGTGACAGGTCCCAGGAGATCGCTGGTCCACTCCGGGAGCGCAGCGCAACTTGCGCATGTGCCGTGCGTGCAAGGCCGTGAAGCCAAAAGCTGTCAAAGCCGGGTGCCCAGAGTGGCAATGGAGGCGCCGGCGGAGAGGAGGGAGAGAGGAGCAATGCTCTGTTTGGTCGCATCGCTGGACCATGGAACAGGTAAGTGTCTGTTTACTAAAAGTCAGCAGCTACACTTTTTGCAGCTGCTGACTTTTAATAGACATAAAAAGCCTGGAACTCCGCTTTAAGGCTGGGTTCACACTATTACGAATGGTATTTGGTTTTCCCTGCATCCAATTTGCATAGTGGGAGATTGTGACTGGCTCTCTATGGAGCTGGCTTACACATCTCCGGGACGGCTGCTGTGTGAATTGCGCAGGAGTCCAGTGCATCTTTTGGTCCATTTCAGGTCCGAATTCAGCCAGAAATTTGGGCTGAAATTGGACCTGAACCGTTGAATGGAGACGCCCCGGAATGTTGTGAGTCGCTCCATGCTTTAGTGTGAATCCAGCCGGATAATCTATATCTCTCTCTGAAGAAACTGCTACCTATCACAATGTGAAACACACCCTTCAGTTTTGAGGAATGTTTGTCATGGGTGGTGGCTAGCAGGGGAAGGAAGCCTCTACCAATCACCCCTGTTAGATAACACTTAATCGAGTAGCCCTTGAATATAGTCACCCTTGAAATTGACGAGAGTCACATGGGGCAGCTTGAAGAGAAGAACGGAAGTAATTGTAATCAGAGTCTTCAAGTGGGAAATGCGATATCCCTAAGAACCAAGGCCTGAGGTGTGCCATGGCCTAGCTGGTCAGTATGCCTGAAAAGAGGGCATACCCTGAATGTAAGAATGTAAGAATGAGAAGTACGTGTAACGAGTATGTATGAAAGGCTGGGGGAACGGGTGGGTGGGAACCCAGAACGCCGACGACACCCACAAAGCCTCCCACCAGCCTTTAACACTTGTCTTCCTCTGGATTTACTTGTGGCACATGTGCAATAAGGGTGGCAATGCTACAGCCAGAGAATCAGCTTCTGTTAGGTTGCCATCTGCAACTAGGAAGTGAAAAGAAATGACTAGGTCAACCAGGTGTTAATACAGAGGAAATGCATACATGACAGTTGCTGTTACAAGAAACACTACTTAGTTTTACATATAAATGCAATTGAAAAATGTGTGCGTTTAGTGACACTTTAAGTTTGTCTATCAGCCAGGAGCCCCAGCCTGCAGTAAATGCAAGGGGTGGAATATGAGGTGTGTCTAAAAAGTTTGGTGAATGGACCAATATCTCAATGGCAACATGGGCAAGGTGCGTGCACATGCACATGGCTATCCATCTAGTGGTGAGTAGATGTGAACGTCAGGGTAAACCGGCTGTCAATGTGCAATGGAGCAATGAGTGAACATCAAATTCTGCTACAAATTTGGAAAAACGGAGACTCATGAAATGTTGGTGCAAATGTACGGGACGGAAGCCACAAGCAGAAAATGTGTTTCTGACGGGTTCAACCGCTTTCGCGACAGGAAGGAAATGACTAATGATTAGCCACATTCAGGTCGGCCGTCGACAAGCAGAACCCCAGACATGATCGAGTGAGTGTGACAAATGATGGTACGAGATCGCGACTGACTCTACGATTGATGGCAGAGGAACTGGACATTAGCAAGTGTGCACCATCGTCTGCAAAGATTTGGGTAAGCGGAAGATCTGTTCCTGTTTTTTTTTGCCACACAAACTGACAGATGAACAGAAAGCAAAACCGATGGAAACCCGTTGAGATTTCATTACCATGTGTGACCAGGATCCATCCTTTCTATGAACCATCATCACAGGGGATGGGACCTGGTGCTACCAGTTCGATCCAAAATCCAAGCGGCAATCGCTGGAATGGTGTTCACCTTCTTCTCCGAGGCCCAAAAAGAGTGGCCTGAAGACCATCATGAAAGGCGCACGTTTTGTGGACGTGGCGGCAATCCAAAAATGTGTGACAGCGGTTCTGCCATTGATTGCAAAAGAGGCCTTTGCTGACAGCTTCCAGAAGCTTTATGAACGTTGCCAAAAGTGTGTTGTGAAGGATGGCAAGTATTTCAACGTTTTCTGATACCATTCACCAAACTTTTTAGACATACCTCAAAAACAAAAACTCCAGTCAAATATTTGAAAAAAAAACATTTAATTAATGTATGTGTGCATAAAAAAGGTATTTTTAAATACAACTGCATCGAATACTTGAATTTCTTTTAATATCAGCCCATGTGCAGTAGTACTCAGACTGGGAGAGCGAGGACCAGACTTGTGAGGAAATCAGGCTTTATTGCATTGTCCCAAGTTTTTTCCCTTCCCTGAACTTACTCGCTGGGAACTGCATCTGGACCTAGGAAGAGGAATCTTTGTCCAGGGATTCAGGTATTACAGAAGCACATTTAAAGTTGAAATTTTTGGGGGGTTGGGGGGTTTGTTTGGGTGGGGTTATTTGTGGGAAATGTTTTGTGTGTTTTAGAATTGTTTTTGTATTAAGAAAAATTTATAAAAAAAATATTTGATTGAAAAAAAAAATTGAAATACAGATACATAGTTAGATACCCAGATAAAATAAATACAGCATCTCACAAAAGTGAGTACACCCTTCACATTTTTGTAAATAGTTTATTATATCTTTTTATGTGACAACACTGAAGAAATAGCGAACATATTACAGCGCACACATTTAAGAATGACGTTTCCTGCAGGGCTAGTTAAAAACACCTGAACATATTCAAAAAATACGGGGGTTTGGTCACACTATATGGTTATATAGTGCTAAGCCCACTTACTGCGACAAAGTACCCCGAATTATTGCCCACTAATTCGGGGTACTTTGTCGCATGTACACATGTAGTGAGTGTACATCTTGTACAACAAATTTGCTGTCCCCTCAAAATAATTCAACACACAGCCATTAATGTCTAAACCGCTGGCAAAAAAAGTGAGTACACCCCTAAGTGAAAATGTCCAAATTGGGCCCAATTAGCCATTTTTCCTCCCCGGTGTCATGTGACTGATTAGTGTTACAAGTGTTACAAGGTTTACAGGTGTAAATGGAGAGCAGGTGTATTACATTTGGTGTTATCACTCTCACTCTCTCATGCTGGTCACTGGAAGTTCAACATGGCACCTCATGGCAAAAAACTCTGAGGAACTGAAAAAAATAATTGTTGCTCTACGTTAAGATGGTCTAGGCCAGGGGTCTCCAAACTGCGGCCCGAGGGCCAGATGTGGCCCTTTGCTAGTCTTTATGTGGCCCTTGGGGCACAACTCCTTCCACTGATATGAGGCACTATTCCTCTCACTGACACCAACAATGGGGCACTATATCTTCCACGATACCAATGATGGAATACTATTACTCCTACTAATAGGGGAAATACTCCTCCTATTGACCACCAACCTTGAGGCCATATTTATTCTCACTGATGCTGGGCCCGTGACATTTTCTGCCCTTGCTGGCCACAATCCGGCCCTCCTAAAGTCTGAAGGATAATAAAGTGGCCCTTTGTTTGAAAAGTTTGGAGACCCCTGGTCTAGGCTATAAGAAGATTGCCAAGACCCTGAAACTGAGCTGCAGCACGGTGGCCAAGACCATACAGTGGTTTAACAGGACAGGTTCTAAAGCCCACAGTTTTCTAAAGAGAAGCAGACTAAAGACATGGATTACTGGAACCATGTCCTGTGGTCTGATGAGACCAAGATAAACATGTTTGGTTCAGATGGTGTCAAGCATGTGTGGCGGCAACCAGGTGAGGAGTACAAAGACAAGTGTTTCTTGCCTACAATCAAGCATGGTGGTGGGAGTGTCATGGTCTGGGGCTGCATGAGAGCTGCCGACACTGGGGCAGTTCATTGAGGGAACAATAACCTCCCTAGCAGTAATCCCAAGTGTGGCTCTGGGTTCATTTTCAGTACCAAAAGCGGAAACCTCAAGCCACACTCGGGATTACACCGCAATATGCAGGTACAGGTACTTACCTTGTCCCTAGGAACCTGCAATGTCCTCCCGCTATATCCTCTGGTCGGATCCTCCGCCCGATCTATCAGTGTTCTGGGCTCTGTTCCCTGCGAGCGTCGCAATGCATGGGGGAGGAGCCCCATGGCAAATTTAAAATAAAATTAAAAAAACATAACACACACACAATTTATTGCAATCTGTAGATTGCATTACTGTATCAAATAATTTTCCCTCAGTTTTGTCCCTAGTGCTTTGTCCAGTGCCCTGTAATGGCGGCTGGTGTTTTTTTTTTGTGGGGGGAGCAGCAAACAACCCCCCCGGCCGCCAGTGGAGCGGCACTAGCACAACTGACACCTACCCCCCCCCCCCCCACATGCCACAGGACTAACCACCACCTGCTGTCCTTACCTTGAATACAATGACTGGCCAAAGTAAAAACTGTGCCATCATTTGCCCACCTCTCTACTTCGGCTAATCAGAAGAAGCCTTGCATTTATCAATAAAAATATACAAGGCTTTCTCTGAATGGCGGAGAAACACTCAGCCAACTGTTAGACCCAGTAGGCAATGGGAAGTCACCTGTATTACTTCTGGCACCCATCGCCACCCACTGTATATAGCCAATACTATTACACAGTGGTGGCTGGTGCTGTATATGTTGGGGGGGCTGCAAACAAGACACCCATCGCCACCCCCTACCCCTCCCAGCTGGTTGGTCAGTCGCTCGTTCATCCCTCCACCAGCCCCACACTTACCCCATGGAAAGCAGTTTTGGGGCACCCGATATAAGGGAGGAGCCAAAAGCACCGATGGGGCACTCCAGAGAACAGAGCAGGTAAGTATAACATGTTTGTTATTATTATTATTATTTTTTAAATGAACCTTTACAACCCCTTTAAAGTATAAATATATATGTCCATATTGCAGAGTAATCACAAAAATGTCTGCTATCACACTACAACTTAAACCTCAAAGTAAATCATTTCCATCTACATCACTTCACCGTTAAGCATTTCCTCTCTAGAAAAGCAATCCTTTCATCAGCATTTCAAGAGCTTACTTGATGCTCTTTCAACACTTCACAAATGTGTCAAAAATGATAAAAGATGCTTTAATGAGCAATTTCTTCATTCTTCATAATCAACACATAAGTGAATGAGCCATATTAAGTAACGTGACAATGCATACTAAAATCTAAAAAATGTGAGCCGTCCCTCCTAATAAAGTTCATTTATTTTGGATATAAATGTGAACCTTTGAAAATGTCGACATCTACACAGATGTCGCCTGGAGTAGTGTTCTTTGTTTGTAAATGATGATACTACTACTACTTCTACTATCACTAATAATAACAGCAAATTTCAGCTGGTTGCAGTCTTGTCATTTTTATCTTTTTCTTCTACCATCGTCTTTTTTTTTTTGTAAGATTCCATTTTGTAAAGTATCTAACTCTGCAAATATGTTTTTTTTTCCCTTCAGTTTTCATGACTTGCGTCATCACTGGTATACATGAGCTAATTTTCTCTTGCTAAACATATTGGTAAGGCCTTTGTTATAATTGAAAAGTGTGGATCAGCATCTCAAGGGAAATTGTTTGGTTCTCAAGGTCAGTAAAGCTATTAGAGGGTAGCTGAAATGTCATTATAGGTCTATTTATCGTCCATGGTTCTGTTTAAAATCTATTTTGCAACTTGCTCCCAATAAGTATCTCTAGACATGCAGGATTCATTTACACAACATGGCTGCAATAATAGGAACTGTATGTGTGTAACTGTGACAGAAACATGCAACCACTAAATAGAAATCAATCGGCACTGCTACACCGAATGTAAATGTACAAAATAAAACATCATATAATGCAGGGGTAGGCAACCCACGGCACGCAAAGCCTCTTTTGCCGGGACTCCACTCCCTCTCCATCAGCAGAGCAGCAGAGCAGTGCAGGGAAGTGTCAGTGAGACACTAATGCATTTCATTCCCAGAATTCCCCACATCGCACCTGCACTGAGCGGGAGGCACTGTACCCCCCACACATTGTAATAGATGGGAAACACTGTTTGGTTCTCTAACTTGCTGTAGCTGCGATCGTCAGCTTTTGTGATGGGGAAGAGATTGGGTGCAGTTCTGCTGGGGGGGGGCGGTCCCTGTTTCCAGGAGGAGGAGGACTGTTATTGGCCACTGCTAAAGCCAATCACAGTCCTGCTAGCCCCACCCACCATCTGAAGGAAGATGATTCTACCAATCTCAGAAAGAAGGGATTTCACTGTGATTGAGAAAACCACAATCAGGTGACAGTTTGTGGAATTACTGTTGAGCTTCTAGGAACTTTAAAATTATTCCTGAACCCTTGCGTCACTTACTACTGAACCCCGGCACTCTGTGTCCCTTTAAGCCACAGCCAGTATTCAGTGCAATGAAATTGACACCAAACTTTTGTTGCGGCACGGAGCGCCGCACTTTTCCTCAGCTGCGGGGGTCCAACTTATGATTCTGCACACAAGCCCATTGCTTTCAGAAAATGCCCCTGACCTGAGCTCATCATTGCACATCAAGCAGGGGGGTACAGTGATGGGGCAGATGAACAGGTGGTTACAGTGGTGGGACAGATGAGCGGGGGGGGGGGGTTCAGGGTTGGGCCAGATGAGAAGGGGGTTACAGTGATGGGAAAGAAGATCAGGGGGGAACAGAGGTGGGACTAGGGTTACCACCTGTACGGGATTCACCCGACAGTCCGGTATTTGAATCATCTGTCCGGGTCTGAGTGCGTTTGAAATCCAGACACATTATTCAGACTCCCTAAGTAGTGTTGCCAGATGAGGGCATTCAGTCCTGATGGCAGCAGTGCCGAAGCACTTATCAAGTTTAATTTATCTGGGGCCGGATGTCTCCTACAGAGGGACACTCCATGCATGTGAGATGTCCTGTCTGCGGCTCTTAATACTGATTCCCCGGAGGAGTATGCAGAGAGTGAGAGATGGAATTTCCCTGCCCCCGGCTTCGCTTGAGGATCTTGGAGGAAGAAGGGAGATGTGCTTTCCACCCGCTGGACCAGTGACTGAGGACCGGTGGGGGTCAGCAGTAACGGCATTCACCTTAGGCTCATGCACCATGCAGAACAGCCTGAATATCCTCAGCCAATGCCTTACATCATCAGTTCATTCAGCCAGGCTGCTATCCAGCACATAGCATTGTAAAGGTAATCCTCAGCACCACATTACACATCCAGCATCCAGGGTTTAATATTGGACTTGCCTTTGCACGCTGGAGTTTCTTAAACAGCATGCTGCAATGGGATTGGCACAGGACAAGCCAATACTGGCCATATCAGACCATATAGGGAAAGAAGCCCATCCCTTTCTACCACACAGCCAGGGTCCCAGGACACCCAGAGGGGAGAGGAAACACTGGAGGTGTACAGGGATTATTTTCAGGTGAGTGGGTGACATGTAGTTCCAGGAGAATAATGTACCCACCAAGCCGGGGGACTGCCAGGAGTCCTAACACTGTACAGCCCGCCAGGACCGAGACTAAGACCAAGAGCACCTACTGAACCCTGTGTGACCTACTGGGTAGTGTACTTACTGGGGGATCCCCTCCCCCACCAGTAGAATACATTACACACCAGGAGATCCCTTCCCCCCAATACTACACCCCTCCCCCCTACTGTACACACCAGGGGACTCCCCTATCTCCCATACTACACCAGGAGACCTCCCAACCCCCCCCCCCCCAAATTTACACTGTGAGATCCCCTCAAACATCACACATACCTTAACTTTGGTGTCCGTTTATGAAACTGTGATCAGCCGTGATCCCGAGGATCGCCACTGATCACAGTCCATTAACGGTTTATGAAACAGAGACGACCGGGGGGAGAACTTGTTCTCTGATGATCATTTCCACACACTGAGAAGGAAGATTTTTTATTTCCTCGTTCAGACCCCCAAGCCACTACCATGTCCCCCTGCTATGTCTATGTATATATGGGGCAGATGTGCAGGGGGGTACAGTGGTGGGGCAGATGTGCAGGGGGGTACAGTGGCGGGGCAGATGTGCAGGGGGGTACAGTGGTGGGGCAGATGCACAGTGTTGGGGCAGATGTGCAGGGTGGTACAGTGGTGGAACAGATTTGCAGAGGGGACAGTGATCTGAGGTCTGAAGGTGCATGAATTGGGGCTGAACTGAGGCGTGAGAGTGCAGGATGTTAATTTCTAACTACTAAAGTAGTTTACAGCATTTACTTTATAAAAAATATTTTTTGTGATTGAGAGAGTGTGAAGTTGACATTTTTTGTTTTAAATTTGGCTCGCTCAATTTCTTTGAAAACATTTTTCGGCACACTGTGCTCAAAAGGTTGCCTACCATACCATATATACTCCTAATAGGCACCTAATTTTACCACAAAAAAATAGGAAAACGTATTGACTCGAGTATAAGTCTAGGGTGAGAAATGCGCAGCTACTGTAAGTGGAAAAGAGGGTCAATAATGCTCATTTGCAGCCTCACTGTGCCCATTTGCAGCCATAGGTCCCACGGACCTCAAACTCGGTAGTTAATGATTCCTAGATGCCCCCTAGCTGCAGCCAAAATGGGATCTCTGAACCCAAAGTGTCCCGAAATGACGTTGCTGCAGATGGACACAGTTGACCGAATTTGGGGCCCTGTATCTCTGGGCCACTTGGTGCTTGAAACCATGAATTTAGTTTGCAACCCCAGTGGAACTAGCATTACAACATATCCATCCATGTTTCCTAGCACTAAGTGGCCCCAAGATACAGGGCCCCAAAGTCGGTTTGGAAAATGTTAAGCACTCTTCTGTAGCAGAGAATGACATTTTCCGAACCGACTTTGGGGCCCCGTATCTCGGGGCCACTTGGTGCTAGGAACCCCATGGATATGATGTAGTGCTAGTTCCACTGGGTTTGCACAACGAATTTGGGGTTCCTAGCACCAAGTGGCCCTGAGATACGGGCCCCCAAAGTCGGTTCGGAAAATGTCATTCTCTGCTGCAGAAAAATGCTTGACTCGAGTATAAGCCGAGGGGGGCACTTTCAGCACAAAAAAATGTGCTGAAAAACTCGGCTTATACTCGATTATATACGGTAATGCTTGTAAGTGCAACACCAAGAAAGTGATTTCACCATTCCTTCAATTAAACAAACTCCAAACAATAGTGCAGTGCAACCTATAAAAACCTTTTCAAAAACAAAACTAATAATAAAGTGTCTGTATATGTGAAAACAAATGCAATCAAGATCAAATAACAAAAATACAGTCCATAATAAGATTCACAAAGAATGATATATAAAATCTGTGCAAAGTAAATCAAATTTTTCCAAAAACAAATAATATTTGAGGTTGATTTACTAAAACTGGAGAGTGTAAAATCTGGTGCAGCCGTGTACAGTAACCAATCAGCTTCTACCTTCAGCTTGTTCAATTAAGCTTTGACATTAAATCCTAAGAGCTGATTGGTTACCATGCACAGTTGCATCAGATTTTGTACCCTCCAGTGTTAATAAATCAACCCCAAAGTGTCCATATATGTGTAGACAAATGCAATCAGAATCACATAACATAAATAAAGTCCATAAGAAGATTTGCTAAGAATTATATATAAAATAGTTGCAAAGTAAATCCACTACAATGCTTCAAAAGTGATGATTTCTATAGAATAACATTTAAGTGTTCAAAATGTGCCTCCACCAAACAGTGAACAATGGTCGCTAGCCTCCCATATATGACCACTGATTTAACAGTAAGGTCAACAAAATGCCATTAAGGGGTTAATCCTCTGGTGTCTTTACAACTCCACCCCCCTAATAAAGTCTTAACCACTTGCCTACTGGGCACTTAAACCCCCCTCCTGGCCGGAACAATTTTCAGCTTTCAGTGCTCTCTCACACTTTGAATGACAATTACTCAGTCATGTAATACTGTACCCAAATGATTTTTTTGTCCTTTTTCTCATACACATAGAGCTTTCTTTGGTGGTATTTGATCACCTCTGGGTTCTTTATTTTTTGCACTTTAAATGAAAAAAGACAGAAAATTTTGAAAAAAAAAAAAAATTTTTCTTAGTTTCTGTCATAAAATTTTGAAAATTATTAACTTTTCTTCATAAATTTTGGCCACAATTTATACTGCTACACATCTTTGGTAAAAATAACCGAAATTAGTGGATAATTTTTGGACTGTGTGAAATTTATAGAGGCTACACGTTGTGGCGCAAATCATAAAAAATGTATCAAACCTGATGAACTGACGGCCTCATTTCTTGCGACCCTAACAAGCCAGGACAGTACAAATATCCCCCAAATGACCCCTTTTTTTGAAAGTAGACATTCCAAGGTATTCAGTAAGAGGCATGGTGAGTTTTTTGATGTTCTCATTTTTTTCCCACAATTCTTTGCAAAATTATGATTTTTTCCCCCCAAAATTGTCATTGTAATAGGTTATTTCTCTCACATGGCATGTGTATACCACAAATGACACCCCAAAATACATTCTTCTCCTCCTCCTGAGTATTACGATACCACATGTGTGGGACATTTTCACAGCCTAGCCACTCAGAGAGGCCCAACATGCAGGGAGCACCATCACGTGTTCTAGGAGCATAAATAACTTGTTGACTACCTATTACACTTTTGAAGGCCCTGGAGCACCAGGACAATGACACGTGAAACAGATGTGGCACTGATGACAGATGGCACTGATGGCACGTGACACTGATGTGGCACTGATGACAGATGGCACTAATGACACGTGACACTGATGACAGATGGCACTGATATGTGGCACTGATGACAGGTGGCACTAATACGTGGCACTGATGACAGGTGGCACTAATACGTGGCACTGATGACAGGTGGCACTAATACGTGGCATTGATGACAGATGGCACTAATATGTGGCACTGGTGACACTGATACCTGGCACTGATGACATGTGACACTGATACGTGGCACTGATGACACGTGACACTGATAACAGATGGCACGTGACACTGACAGGTGGCACTTGTAGTGGATATTTCGCCACACTCTTGCGCTAATAAGCGCCTTTCAATCTTATGATATAATGCACCCTCTGATCGTATGCCTCCCTGGATCCCCAGCTCCCAAAAACAGACATTACCAGCAGCTTCACGTCATCCTCTCATCATCAGCATCCAAACCTCACCAGCCAAGCATTCCATCTATCACCACCTCAGTCTGGCTGCTTTCAATCTTAGCCCCTGGTTTCCCATTGCCCAGTAAACAGCCATCAACAGCAAGTATTCTTACATGTTCATCTCAGCCTCGGTCAGCATCATTGCCCTGTCCCAGCTCAGTGAACTCCTTTATTTAGAAAACATTCCAAGCCACACCCTCAGGGGTTTGCCTCCAACAGCTAAACCCCTCCCACAGAAGGTTGTGACCTCATCTCATTCACACAGGATGTGAATGACCATATAAGGAAATACAATACAGGGACTACAATACAGGGACTACAATACAGGGACAATTGTTTTCCTTCAAAAGAACCAATCACAGATGTATACATTCAAACAGACTTAGCAGTGATGTACAAACCGTCTAAACTGCTTTCAATGACAACGAACGATATAAAACTATGGCTCCGTGGGCCACAATATTTATACCGTTATGCTAAAGTTCCAGTGTACACAGGGATGTTTGCTTGAAGCTATCAATGCCGTCATCGGGAAGTGGCCAGTCTCCCGGTGAGGCACAAATGAACTTCCTTAAACCAGCAAACACGTCTGTAGTGTCCATAGGAAGGTTTACGCAGCCAATGGTCTTCCGCCAACGTCTTTATGTGCGAATGCGCTCAGATGAGCGCATTACAGCAAAACCGACACTGGGGGGCATCTGACAACATACATTAATAAAATTTTCCATGACACACTGATGACAGATGGCACTGATACGTGGCACTGATGACAGATGGCACTAATATGTGGCACTGATCACACGTGACACTAATGTGGCACTGATGACAGATGGCACTAATACGTGGCCCTGATGACAGATGGCACTAATACGTGGCACTGATGACAGATGGCACTAATATGTGGCACTGATGACACGTGACACTGATGTGGCACTGATGACAGAGGGCACTTATACGTGGCACTGGGGACAGTTGGCACTGATAGGTGGCACTGGGGACAGATGGCACTGACAGGTGGCACTGGGGACAGATGACACTGACAGGTACTGTGGGCACTGTATTCTATTTTTTTTAACACTCACAAGCTGCAGCAGGTCGCTCTCCCGCCTCACACGCTATGTTTGTATAGGAGATCCTCTCCATTGGACACTGCGATCGAGTGCTAAATGGCCACTGTGATTGGCCATTTAGCCCGATCTGTGATTGGCTGTGTCCAATTACTTCCCCGATGCTGCGCACCCTCCCAGCAATTGAGTGCTGCGCTGTAGCCGTCTTTCGGCTATAGCGCGGGCGTGAAGTGGTTAATATGGACTTTATTTATGTTATGTGATTCTGATTGCATTTGTCAACACATATATGGACACTTTAATTATTTGTTTTTGGAAAAATTAGATTTAAAACATCATTCTTTGTGAATCGTATTATAGACTGTATTTATGTTATGTAATTTTGATGGTATTTGTTTTTTGGAAAAAAACATTTATAGGTTGCCCTGCGCTATTGTTTGGAATTTCTAGAAAAATGCAACAGCAATGACATTTATATACAGGTTCTCACTTTTGCAAGTAGACAGACTACTGAGAAAGAACTTAAAGTGGAACTTCACTCTCCCAATCAACATAGATTATTTTTAACCCTCATGCTGCTAGCATTAGTAAATAGATAGGAAAGTATATCATATTTTCTTGTTTTAACCTTTTTTTTTTTTCTTCAGTTACTTCCTGTTTTTTTTTCCTAGACAAATTATATCATACATGTGCAGCGCTAATAAGAACAGTTGCTATAAGAGAATGTATAAGTGATAAACTGAATATGTTACATATACTTATTGTAACAAAACGTCCCACACTCCACTTGAGTGCTTTCCTCATATGCCGCTTCCTCCAGTCTGAATATAGATATTAGATATTAGTCGCATATTACAACCAGGAACAAGGCAGGACTCGTTTGGCTGCAAGCTGGAACATGAACTGTTTATTGAAACACATGTACCGAGAGGAAACACTCAGGGACAACCCCTCCCTTTGCATTTATATATATATATATATATATATATATATATATATATATATATATATAACATTTCAGTGTGGTTGTACAGTGAGTCTGATTAGTACAGATCGGACTGCATTTCTCGGTCACCCTGTGCCATGTCCACGGGGCCCCCGCCCAAAGTAACTCCCGTCCGGGGTACCAGGTGATGTCTCCGTAGACGTCTCCGTAGACGTAATGAGATGGGGCGAGCCTTGCTGATGTCATTGCGTTATTCTTCAGTTACTCCTACAAGCAATTTTTTATCTACCTAAATGTGAGTGCTCCTATTTTTTTTAATAAATACTCTTTTAATCAATCATATTACACTATGTGGACATTTTTTGGTTACATCGTGTGAATACATGGGAAAGATTTTGTCCACCCCTCTTTGAAATTATCCATTGGGTCATTGTTGCCGTGAACCATTTGAAGGAAGGAGCGAATATCTCTCAATTGAGCTAGACACTGCAGACGTAGAGTTTCCATTCCATTTGGCGTGTTTTCACCACAAGCCTTGACGACAAATTTAAACCTAGTCTTCACCTGTGGAATTATATTTTTATATATAAGTCTTTATATTTTCCTATATATTTTTCTCATACATTTATTTTTTCATGTGGACTTATCTCACTGTATATTCATGTTTTCACACATGTATTAATATATGTATATGTAACATATTCAGTTTATCACTTATACAGTCTCTTATCATATAGCGACTGTTCTTATTAGCGCTGCACATTTTATTTATCACTTGTTTGCAATTGTCTTTTGCTGTGCTGGCTGCTATTTAGTATTCAGAGCGACAGCGCAGTATTTTATTTATTTTTTTCAAAAATGATATCAATAGGGCCGTCTTTAATATTGACTGGACCCTGGGCAAACATTTTCTTGGGCCCCCTCTTCCATGCAATTTCACTCTCCACATGCTCTGAGACATACAATAAATAACAGGTAGACTCAAAATCAGTTTACTGAATCAGATCAGGCAGCGATTGCGATTGGTTGCCAGAGGTGACAGTGTATCATTACCGCTCACTGACTGGCTGCTAGAGGTTACAGCACACATTATGGCTCACTGTTTATTTTCTAGAGGTTACATCACATGACTTCTGCTTGGTGATTGGTTGCTAGAGATTACTGTACATCAATACTGCTCACTGATTTATTGATAGAGGTTACTGGACATCTATACCACTCACTAATTGGTTGTTAGAGGTTACTGCACATTATTACTGCTCACTGATTGGTTCCTAGAGTTACTGCATATCCTTACCGATCAATGATTGGTTGCAAGAGGTTAGTGCACAACATTACTGCTCACTGATTGGTTGCTAAAGGTTACAGCACATAATCTCCTCACTGCCTGCACACCATGGACTGGGGAGGTGAGGGGGCCCATCAATAGACAGAAAACTCCTAGGAATCTTAGGACTCCTGGGATCAGTGGCAATGCTAGGGGAAGGGGGTGTGTGATCAGTGGCAATGCTGGGGGGTTGATGGGATCAGTGGCAGTGGTGGGGGGATGAGATTAGTTAAGAGGCAGTACACTGTGGCAGATTCTGAATCATGTAGCGCAAAGCTGGAAATCTTTGGGGGATTCTACCAATGTAATGGGGAATTTACAATGACTACCAATGTTAGGGGGGATTTACACTGACCATCAATATGAGGGGGAATTTGCACTGACCACCATGTAACAGGGATTTTACACCACCCACCAATAGAAAAGAGGGATTTATACACTGACACCAAGTAATAAGAACATTTACATCAACCACCAGTGTAAAGGGGAATATACAATGACCTCCATGTAAGGGGGACTTTACACTGACAACCATTGTTGAGGAGATTTGTACTGACCACCAATGTAAGGTGACACTTCTACATCGTCCACCAATGTTAGGGGGGATTTACACTGATCACCAATGTAAAGGGGGATTTACACTGACCACCAATGTAAGGGCAATTCTGCACTTACCACCAATGGAAATGGAAATGTACAATGATCACCAATGTTATAGAGAATTTACACTGACAGCCAATGTAATGGGGGATATTACATCAACAGCTAATAAAAGGGGATTTCTACACTGGCCACCAATGTAAGTGGGACTCACCACCAATTTAAATGGGGCTTCTACATGGACCACCAATGTAAGGGAGGATTCGAAACTGACAACAAATACAATTTTTTTTTTTTTTTTTTTAATGATTACCTATATAAAGAGGAGTTTCTACTCCTTCACACTGGCCACTATTTTGAATGAAAAGATTTGTACACCAAGCCCCAATGTAATGAGAAGATGTACACTGACCACCAACTGAGACATTTAGACTGCGTTCACATTTGTGTGTGTCGGGAATACATGCAAAATCACTTTCCTGGCACCACAGAAACATGCTGCCCTTTAGCAGATACACAGCAGTGCCATTAATTATTAATGACACCCTCATGCATCGGCTGAGATGTGCGTATTCAGATGCACCAAAATTCAGGGTGCTGTGGCACCATGTTATTTTGAAAAAGGGCTCCACCTCCAATTTGCTTACCTTTGCAGAACAACCTGATGTTAGGCTTAATGACTATAGTTGTAGGCAGGACTTTCAAGCATGCTCATTTACCTCCCCAGTGGGCAGCATTCAGCAGAAGTAATGGTAGATATGACCTCATGGGGACATGATATACATATGAATGCCGCCTCTATTTACATATCAATGCCGCAGTCCACGATTATTTACATATTAATGCTGCCGCTATTTAGATAGTAATGCATGTTATTTAAATGTAAACACAGGGTCTGCAGGTGAGTCATCTGTACAAGGCAATAGGGCAGAGCTGGGCAGCAGCAACAGAACTTAACACTAAGATATCGGGACACAGCATGGGACTAAAACTTCAAGGGATAAGGGAATTTAAAATGAGATAGTTGCCAAGTATGAGGCAGCTGCTTTGGGCCCCACAACAATGATGGGGCACAGGGCAGCTTCCCCTTTTGCCCTGCCTTAAAAATGGTCCTGGATATCATACATCCCAGGAGTCTTCAGGAGGAGAGGAGGAGGGAATTTCTCAGCTAGGCACAACCTCCTACATACATGCTTGAGCCAAGGGCAGATGGATTACAGGAAGTAAATGTTACATCAATCATCTGCCCTTACTTAAGATGGCCATAGGCAGAAATGCTACAGGAGTGTGTTTCAAAGGCATTTCCCCAAAAAATAAAGCACAGAGACATGGATGGATGGGGGAGTTTGCTTTGATTATTAAAAATGAATTAAAGGGGTTGTAAACCCTTGCGTTTTTTCACCTTAATGCATCCTATGCATTAAGGTGAAAAAACTTATGACACTGACCAGCCCCCCAGCCCCCTCCCCCGTTTTACTCACCTGAGCCTGTTCATTCACACGGCACAGATACGCTCTACCTCTCTGCCCACTGTCTCGGCTCTTGATTGGATAGATTGATAGCAGCGCCGCCATTGGCACCCGCTGCTGTCAATAAAATACAATGGCGCCGGGGGCGGGGCCAAGTTCTGCATTTTGTGTCTATGGACGCAAAGCCGGAATCAGGAGCTTGCCCGCACGGGAACCCCCAAGAAGAGCGATTTTCCTAGGTGGTTTCCCGATGCAGGAAGGAGCTGATAGCGCCGCCAGGGGACCCCAGAAGTGGTGGATCGGGGCCACTCTGTGCAAAACGAAATGCACAATGGAAGTAAGTATGACATGTTTGTTATTTTAAAAAAAAAACAAAAAAAACAAGGATTTACAACCCCTTTAAGAGGGACATATTGTGCTCCTGTGCCTCGCGGACTTACATTAGTACCTTACCTTGTACCTTGTTTGTTTCCTATTTTCCTATTTTTCTATGTTATACGCACCTGGTTTCAGGTTTACGCTAACAGATATTGTTTCAAACTGATATACAAGTAGTGGATTGTTCATAATTTGTCAATGTGAACTGATGTATTGTACGCAATGGGGGTTATTTACGAAAGGCAAATCCACTTTGCCCTACAAGTGCACTTGAAAAATCGCACTGAAAGTGCACTTGGAAGTGCAGTCGCTGTAACTCTGAGGGGGACATGCAAGGAAAATAAAAAACAGCATTTTAGCTTGCACATGATTGGATGATAAAATCAGCAGAGCTTCCACTCATTTCGGATCTACCCCTTAGATTTACAGTGACTGCACTTCCAAGTGCACTTGTAGTGCAAAGTGGATTTGTCATTCGTAAATAACCCCCAATACGTCCTTATATACATACTATGGGGGTTATTTACTAAAGGAAAATCCACTTTGCACTGCAAGTGCACTTGAAAGTGCACTGAAAGTACACTTGGAAGTAAAGTGGCTGTAGATCCGAGGGGGGCATGCAAGGAAAATAAAAAACAGCATTTTAGCTTGCACATGATTGGATGATAAAATCAGCAGAGCTTCCCCTCATTTCAGCTCTACCCCTTAGATTTAGAGCGACTGCACTTTCAAGTGCACTTGCAGTGCAAAGTGGATTTGCCTTTCGTAAATAACCCCCTATGTCTTCCCAAAAGTACATCATTACATACTATTTTTAAAGACATGCTGTACAATATAGTTTGTCTGCAACTTACCAATAATCCATTGGTTGTATTGTATCATATCTATGTTATCAATAAAAATCTTATTGAATTAAAAATGAATTAAATAGTGTTTTTGGTTTGTGGTGCTTAGATGCAATGAAGATCCGTTTTAAAGTGGAAGTCCAGTCAAATACTATCTAAGCTTATACCTGCTTCCATCTCCATTCTAAAGCCCTATACTAACTGACCTGTAAAGGAAAGATTGTATACTTACCTATTCTGAAGGTGCTCCGGTCCATTCACATGATCTCCCCAGAGGCCAACTTCAGTGAAGAGGAGAGATCACTGACAATGGCTTCAAAGCCTATGAGGCTTTCTATAGGGAATCCATTGTCCCTCCTCTACACGTACACACAATCGGAAAATTCAGCCAGCAAAAGACCGATTAGAGCTTTTGGTCGGAAAATGCGACCGTGTGTATGCTCCATCAGACTTTTGCTGGCCGAATTCCAGCCAGCAAAAGATTGAGAGCAGGTTCTCAATTTTTCGGTCGGAAAAAGTTCCGATCGGAAATTCCAATCGTCTGTAGCAATTCCGACACGCAAAATTCCTACCCATGCTCGGAAAAAATTTGACGCATTCTCGGAAGCATTAAACTTAATTTTCTCGGCTTGTCATAGTGTTGTATGTCACCGCGTTCTTGACGGTCGAAAGTTCAGCAAACGTTTGTGTGACCGTGTGTATGCAAGCTAAGCTTGAGCGGAATTCAGTCGGAAAAAACATCCAAGATTTTTCTGACGGAAAATCCGCTTGTGCATGCGGCATAAGACTGGCGATGGGCGAAGGTCATGTGACCAGACCTGAGCACCCTCAGCATAGGTAAGTACAGAGATCTTTTCTTTACAGGCTCGTTAGAATAAGGCTTAGAATGGGGGTTAGGGCAGGTTTAAATTTAGAAAGGATTTGATTACCCTCTGATCCCTCCTGTATTGATTTGTATTGTAATTGTACTGTCTGCCCTCATATTGTAAAGCGCTGCGCAAACTGTCGGCGCTATATAAATCCTGTATAATAATAATAGTAATTACACTTCTACTTTAAAGCATATACAAGCAAAAGTGGCAGTTAGAGGTTTGAGACAAGCCATTTAACACTGACAGGGGGGTGAACAATGCTCAGCTATTATTCATTTATTCCAAAAGAAAAAAAAATGCTGCTGTCATTTAAGTGTTAGCTGGAGTTTGTCTATAATTTGTTACTCAAGTTCATTTGAATTTGCTAGCACATCTAACACTACCCTCTCCCCAAATTGAAAATGCTGCTGTCCAAGGGTGGCTCCATTGCTCCTCCATCTAGAGTGGAGACACCATAAGACCGAACGTGTGGTACTGACCAGATCACCAGGTGAAAATAAAGGCAAAAAGCCTAAAAAAAGAAACTGTATTCAGCTATCACATTTAAAGATTAGTAAGCTGCAATATATTATCTTTTTTGTTTTTGGGTTTAGATAACTTTAATTTTTTTTCATATTTTATTCTTTATCTTTATTTTTCCAATAAGGGGAAATACAGAAAACATTCTCACACAATATCCCATGTCTTATAAGAACGGGAAAAAAGCAACAAATAAAAAAAGAGAAAACAAAAAAAAATAAAAAGACTTCCTTTTTCAAAACATAATATATCACTTCTCATTTGCAGCATAATATAACAGATAATAATTCCCATTAAACCATTGCCTTTTGACACTTGTTCTTATTATTGCTGTATGGGGGTCTTAGGGTGCTTCCCTTAAGTACCTTCCCTTCCCCCTTATGTTCTTACCCTCCCCCTATTACATCTCTATTTATCCACCCAAACCCCCCCCCCCCCCCAAAGGGAAAAAAAACCTAACACACTAGAGCTGCATGATTTATCGTTAAAAAATCTCAATCCCAATTCAACCCCCCTCACAATCTTAATCCGGCATTTTCATGATTCATTCATGTAACAAGTGCAGAGCCATTCTCTGCTCACTCACAGCTGTCAAAAAATAAAAAAAATATGTTTATCAGCATTGCTCAGCACTAGGAGAAAAAAGGAAACATTGTAACATTTAGTTCTTTTAGATCAAAGGGATGAATTTCGGTCTGCAAATGAGGTCAGTTTAACCACTTAAACACTAAACCTTTTTCTGAAACTTGTTGCTTACAAGTTGAAATCTGTATTTTCTACTAGAAAATTACATAGGACCTCCAAACATATTATATATATATATATATATATATATATATATATATATATATATACAGGGCTCAAAATTTCAAGTCCTGAGCCACTAGCCAGGCCTCAAGGGTTACTCGCCACCAGTTTCCCCACCCAACCCCTACCATGCCCTGCCCCTACTTCTGCCACTAATCACGCCCTCACAAATGACACCTAAATGTTTTATGCAGAATTAAGTTACAAAAATAAATATTAACAACTTTATTAGTTCCCCTCAGCACAGCCTCATCAGTGTCCATCAATGCAGGCTCACCTGTGCCCATCATTGCAGCGTGACCCATGCCCACCATTGCAGCCTCACCGTGCCCACCATTGCAGCCTCACCGTGCCCACCATTGCAACCTCACCATGCCCACCATTGCAGACTCACCGTGCCCCCTTTGCAGACTCACCATGCCCCCTTTGCAGACTCACCATGCCCCCTTTGCAGACTCACCGTGCCCCCATTGCAGACTCATTGTGCCCCCATTGCAGACTTAGTGTGCCCCCATTGCTGACTCATTGTGCCCCCATTGCAGACTCATTGTGCCCCCATTGCAGACTCATTGTGCCCAGCATTGCAGATTCATTGTGCCCAGCATTGCAGATTTATTTTTGGAGAGTAATTGTGCCCCCATTGCCGACTCAGTGTGCCCCCATTGCCGACTCAGTGTGCCCCCATTGCCGACTCAATGTGCCCCCATTTCAGATTCACTGTGTCCCCATTGGTGGCCGGATCATAACAGGAGGAAGAGGAGACCCGCGGGATCGCAGAGCGGTATAGCACGCTATAACAGCTTACATTGAAATCCGCTCCACTCTGCTCGCCGTGACACACAGCCCCGCCTCCTCCTGACCCCGCGCCTGTGATAGACAGAATGCAGGTCCAATACTGGGATGCATTCTGTCTATCACAGGCGCAGGGTCAGGAGGAGGCGGGGCTGTGTGTCACGGCGAGCAGAGCAGATTTAAATGTAAGCTTTATAATGTTATAGCGTGCTATACCGCTCTGCGATCCCGCGGGTCTCCTCTTCCTCCATGCTCTCTATCGGAGCGATCACTGGGAGAATGGCTCCTAATCAACCCCGCCTGCCAGCGGTGCTCGCCCCACCACTCCCAAGCAGCCTAGCTCGCAAGCCCTCATTTTTCACTCGCAAAATGCGAGTGGAAAATTTGAGGGCTGATATATATATATATATAATACATATATATTTTTTTTTTTTTTTTTTTTTAGCAGAGACCCTAGAGAATAAAAATGTGGTCGTTTTATAAATATATATATATAATAAATATTTTATGTCACACTGTATTTGTGCAGCGGTCTTTCAAACGCAATTTTTTCGGGAAAAAATACACTTCAATGAATAAAAAAAAAAAAAAACTAAACAGTAAAGTTTGCCCAACTTTTTTGTAAATTGTGAAAGATGATGTTACACCGAGGATCGTGATAGAATCGTGATCTTTATTCTAAGCAAAAAAATCATGATTCTAATTTTTTCCAGAATCGTGCAGCTCTATAACACATTATAAAAAAAAACATGATTGTGTTTCCAGGAGGGTAATGCAAAAATAATGCCAAGATGGGGCAGCTGTGAGGCATATTGAATCTGCCAGTAGCTGATGCTGGCCATACATGGATTGAAATTTGGTTCACGGGGAACTGGCTGAATTTTGATCCATGTATGACCATTCCCGTAAAAGAAGAGTTGATCTAGTGATCGACTCCTCCCAAATAGGATTGTTGGTATATTTTCATTCAATCTGCAGAGCTGATCAGTGTATTCTGGCAATGGAGGAGTCCTGCTTTAAGAATATAATAGGCTGATTCAATAAAAACAAAAAAATAAAATAATCTATGGCCAATTTAGCCGCTTCCCGACCGCCTCACGCAGATATACTGCGGCAGAATGGCACGGGCAGGCAAAATCACGTTCCTGTACGTGATTTGGTAATTGCCTGCCCGTGGGTCGCGTGCGCGCCGCCAGCGGCGCGCTCGTGGCACGGTCGGGAGCTCCGTGACCCCGGCCGCGGGACCAGCGGACCCGATCGATGCTGGTGTCCCGCAATCGGGTTACGGAGCTGAAGAACGGGGAGAGGTATGTGTAAACAAACCTCTCCCTGCGCTTCCTACTCTGCCTGTCATTGATTGGCTGTTCCCGGTCATCGGGAAAGCCGATCAATGATGTCAGAAGTCAGCCCCGCCCCCTGATGTGAAAAACAACACACACGTCACAGCCCATAACCCCTCCCCTCCCCCTAGTGGTTAACTCTTTCACTACAACTGTCATTTATACAGGAATCAATGCATTTAAATAGCATTGATTGTTGTATAAATGACAATGGTCCCAAAAATGTCCGATGTGTCTGCCATAATGTCGCAGTCACAATAAAAATCGCTGATTGCCGCCATTACAAGTAAAAAATAAAATATTAATAAAAATGCTATAAAAACGATCCCCTATTTTGTAAACGCTATAACTTTTGCGCAAACCAATCAATAATCGCTAATTGTGATTTTTTTTTACCAAAATATGTAGAAGAATACGTATCGGCCTAAACTGAGGGAAAAAAGTTTTTTTATATATTTTTTGGGGATATTTATTATAGCAAAAAGCAAAAAATATTGCATTGTTTTCAAAATTGTCGCTCTATTTTTGTTTATAGCGCAAAAAATAAAAACCGCAGGGGCGATCAAATACCACCAAAAGAAAGCTCTATTTGTGGGAAAAAAGGACGCCGATTTTGTTTTGGAGCCACGTTGCACGACCGCGCAATTGTCAGTTAAAGCGACGCAGTGCCGAATCGCAAAAAGGGGCCTGGTCCTTTGGCTGCCAATTGGTCCGGGGCTGAAGTGGTTAAGGTGTACAATGAAGGGACAAGACATGGAAGGTAAGTTTTTTGGCTCAGGTAAGTTTTCTACATTGTCCATTTAAGTACCAAAGTTACCATGACAATATATTAGTGGGATACAGTGACCAATACTAGACCGAATTATAAGTTTACTGTTGGGTGTACATGTCACAGCACCAGACAGCATATAGTGTTCCTTTCCTATCCATGGGAAACTACCAATAGCATTTACATTGGGCTAGGGAACATCAGATTTAGACAGTTGACAGTGAAAAAATACTGACTGTTCTAATGAATGTCCGCTGTGCCACCAGATTCCTACACATACACTAATGACATTTCTATCTTATTATGACCCTTCCTAGCTCTAATATTTATTTTTGTAAAAAAAAAATCGTTTGTAACTCTTTATGTTAAGGTAATAAAAGGTTAACCTCCTCTCTAATTGAATACAGTTTTCAAGCACATTTGAATAGGAAACTAAGCTTCTCACCATGATCCTCACCATAATCATAAAAGAATAACACCGCTTCAGCCTAAAGCATTTTTCTCAGTTTGCCCAGTCATTTAAACTATTGGTGTTAAGAATGTAAATGGTGTAAAGGAGTTAAGAAACTTTACACATAATTTTTGTGAATATTTACTTCAATTCTCTCCTCGAAAAATCAAATTCTTGTTTACTTATTTCATTTGTACATGGTTGGATAACTGCAGTGAATATTCACACAATTTGTTGTGTGTCAATAGATCCAGTCACTGGACAAACAGAGGAAAGACCATTGAGGTTTAAAGGATAAGTTCACTTTTCAAAAAAAAAAAAATTATATATGCTCATTTTTCTGCAGGTAAAATAAAATGTGCATTTATTTATTTTTTGGAGCCTGCGATCTGCGATTTTTATCGTGACTGCGACATTATGGCGGACACATAGGACATATTTGACACCATTTTGGGACCATTGTCATTTATACAGCGATCAGTGCATATAAAAATGCACTGATTACTGTGTAAATGACAATGGCAGGGAAGGGGTTAAAATCTAGGGGGCGCGATCAAGGGGTTAAGTGTGTCCTAGGGAGGTGTTCTAACTGTGGGGGGGGGGGGTGGGCTTCCACTGACATGACAACGATCCCTGCTCCGGATGACAGAGAGCAGTGATCTCTGTCATGTCACTAGGCAGAACGGGGAAATGCCTTGTTTACAAAGGCATAACCCCGTTCTTCTGCTCCATGACAAGATCGCGGGCCCCCGGCAGACATCAAGTCCGTGGGACCCGCTGGCACGGTCACGGAGCGCGTAGCGGGTGCGCGTACCCACAATGCCCCAATTTAAAGGGGACATACCTCTACGCCCATTTCCCCAGCCATGCCATTGTGCCAACGTACATTGTCCTGCGCTGGTCGGCTAGTAGTTAAGTTGTGACAGCTACAGGGGGGGGGGGGATGAACCAAAAATGCAGCATGCGATACCTTTGGTGTGCTTTCAGAAAACGCACCAGAAACGCCTGATTTAATAGAGGTCTATGGCACCTGCGCTGTGGGGAAGGATCACAATAACATAGGAAATGTATCTAGCAAACTAAAAACAAAAAATAAAATTCATGTAAACAGGAAACAATGATCCTCTCAAAAAGCTGCAGACCTATGAATTGGGTTGTACCTATGACATGAGTGAATAATATTAGTACAAATACAGTAGATTCCTTCAAGCTGAACTGTAGACTGCTTAACCACTTAAAGGGGAGGGCGAGCCGGAAAAAAGAAAATTAAAAGTCAGCAGCTACAAACACTGTAGCTGCTGACTTTTAATAAGCAGAGTTACCTGTCCTGGGTGCCTGCGATGTCGGCCGCCCGAGACCGATCGTCCCTCGGGTCTTGGTTCCCGGCGCCGCCATTCCACCTAAGGGAAACAGGCAGCATAGCCTTGCTGGCTTCACTGCCCATTTCCTACTGCGCATGCGCGAGTCGCGCAGCGCTTTGTGAATGGGGAACGCGATGTGTTGTGGAACACACAGTTCCCATAACACATCGCGCCCCATTCATTAGAAGACGGCGCTAGGAGCAGAAGACAGAACAGCTCCGCGGAACAAGAAGAGGCAGATTAGGACGATCTGCCTAGCAACAGCCATTTCTGGTAAGTAAAAAAAAATTTTTTTTTTTTTTTTCATTTAAAATTTTTATTAACATGTTTATGAAGTTTTTTTTTTCAGGGTGGCCCTCCACTTTAAGGACCAAGCCTATTTTTTAGATGTGTTGTTTACAAGTTAAAAACATTTTTTTTGCTAGAAAATTACTTACATTTTTTTTCTAACACCCTAGAGAATAAAATGGCGGTCGTTGCAATACTTTCTGTCACACCGTATTTGCGCAGCGGTCTTACAAGCGCACTTTTTTTGGAAAAAATACAGTTTTTGAATAAAAAAATAAGACAACAGTAAAGTTAGCCCAATTTTTTTTATATTGTGAAAGATAATGTTACGCCAAGTAAATTGATGCCCAACATGTCACAAAGTTGCGCCCGCTCGTGGAATGGCGACAAACTTTTACCCTTAAAAATCTCCTCGATGATGGAAGCAACGATTATAATTCTACAGAAAGAAGGGAAAGATCCTTTAGACACCTCAGCATACAGACCAATTTCCCTCCTATGCTCTAAAACCAAAATACTGGCAAAGGTGCTGGCGACCCGGTTGAATAAAGTTATTGCAAAGCTGATCCACCCGGATCAGACAGGCTTTATAGCAGATAGATCTACAAGCATCAATATAAGAAGAGCTTTTTTGAATTTGCAGAGCCCGGTGTTGAACGAGGGACCAAGAGCGGTGCTGGCACTTGACGTAACAAAAGCATTTGATAGTGTGGAGTGGGGGTATATCTGGAGAGTGCTGGAGAAGTTTGGGGTGGGTCCCGCGTTCACCAGATGGATAAGACTGCTTTATGATAAGCCAACGGCCAGGTTAAAAATTAATAATGAATTTTCAGAAAAAATTGAATTGGAAAGGGGGACGAGGCAGGGGTGTCCTTTGTCACCCCTCCTCTTCGCCCTTTTAATGGAGCCATTGGCTATTGCTATTAGAAATAATGCAGAGATAATGGGCTTTCAGAGGAAGGGGGGGAATGAGGAAAAAATTGCCTTATATGCAGACGATGTCTTGCTTTTTCTGGGAGATCTGGAGGGATCCCTGACTAAAGCGATGAATATAGTGGAGGATTTTGGCAGGTTTACAGGACTTGAAATAAATTGGAAGAAATCAGAACTACTCCCAATTAACATTAATGCTGAAGTCAGAATACCAGGAATGCCCCATTTGGAGGTAGTGAATGCATTGAGGTATTTGGGAGTGGTCCTGACGGAGGATCCTAATCTATTTGTGAGGCTTAATTTGGAACCATTATTGATCAAATTTAAAAGGAAGATAGCTATCCGGAAGCGTCTCCCTCTGTCAGTAGCGGGACGCTGTGGTTTAATAAAGATGATCTGGATGCCACAACTCCTGTATGTGCTACACAACTCCCCGGTGTGGATATGCAGGAGATGGTTCTGGAAAATCGAAACTCTTTTCAGGGAACTTATATGGAAGGGTGGACAGACTAGGATTTGCACCCTACAACTTCCAGTAAAGGAGGGGGCCTAGCGGTGCCCCACCCGGAGCGTTACTTTCTAGCGGCTCAATTGCAACAGCTGCTGGGATGTGGGGTTCCGAGAGGAGGCACCCCGAAGATAGAACTAATGCTGGTGGAAGCAGGACATGACACATTAATAGAGACATTAGAGGCAGGTTCATTTGGTTATGAATACCCTACCATAAAAATGATAAGAAAAATTTGGACAACAGTAAAAAAACAACTGCACTACAAAGGGATGATTGAACAAACCCCCCTGTGGAACAATAAAAACCTTAAAGAGGTCTATCTGATAGGTAAAATTGGGGATTGGGAAAAAAATGGGATCAGGAAATTAAGCCAGGTATATAGGGGTAACACACTGAAAAAATTCACTGAGTTAAGGCAAGAGTTCAATATATCGCAGTACTCCCTTTTCTCATACCTACAGGTGGTACATGCCCTTGAGGCACAATTTCTGTATGGCAAGAAATGCCACTCTTCCAGAAAATCTTACAGACTGGATCAACTAAGGGGTTGATAACAGGGATATATGAATATTTGGGACAGGAAATGGATACAGGGGGGAAACTAGAAAAAGTAAAGGCGAACTGGGAAAAGGATGTCGGTTTAATAACAGATACACAATGGAGGAGAATTTTAGAGAAGGGATCGAAGGTCTCAGTATCCCCCCCGCAGAGAATATTGCATCTGATGCTGATCAACAGAGCATACTATACTCCCAAACGATTGTTTAGTTTTGGCAGAAGGGCCGACAATAACTGTCCCAGATGCCAATAAACAGGAGATCTTATCCACATGCTGTGGAAATGTCCCAAACTGGTCCATTACTGGGAGGGAGTGACTAATAGCATAAGCAGGACATTTGGTATCAAACTTGAGTTGGAAGCCAAAGGGTGCATACTGGGATATAGAGATGAAAGGGAAGAGAGTAAAAGTATAACTATGGCAGTCCTGAGATGTTTATTTCAGGCCAGAAAACTAATTGCAGGTAAATGGCAATCAAAGGAACCACCCACGGTGGACAACTGGGCTTGGATAGTAAACGAAAATCTGTGTAGAGAAAAGGCGGTATACATAAAGAGAGGCAATGTTAAGGAGTTCAATAAAATGTGGAGTCTTTGGCTAATTAAAATGAACCCATTTGGCACAGAAGGTTGAGAAGAGGAAAGAGAATGGTGGAAGGGCTTATATGGGGGAGTGGGAATAATTCCATGAGGTTATCTATATACAATAGCATAATAGAAAGACATGAGAAGGGAAAGAAGATTGTTAAACCTCTTTGAGGTTAATTGGATGTGTATCCACTGTCATATGGTATCAGTAATGGTAGAGGGGAGGGGTAGAAATGTATAGAGTTAAGTAATGTTACAAACTGAAGAATGTACCTTAAGCTGTGTTCCGTATTTTGTATATGAAAAAAATTAATAAAGAATAATTAAAAAGAAAAAAAAAGAAAAAAATCTCCATAGGCGACGTTTAAAAAAATTCTACAGGTTGCAAATTAGAAGTTGCTAGAATTATTGCACTCGCTCTACTGATCGCAGCGATACCTCACATGTGTGGTTTGAACACTGTTTTCATATGCGGGCGCTACTCACGTATGCGTTCGCTTCTGCACACAAGCTCGGCGGGACAGGGCGCATTTAAAACATTTTTTTTCTTAATTTTTTACATTTTATAATAAATTTTTACACTGTTTTAAAAAAAAAAATGGTGTCACTTTTATTCCTATTACAAGGAATGTAAGCATCCCTTGTAATAGAAAAAAAGCATGACAGGACCTCTTAAATATGAGATCTGGGGTCAAAAGGATTGCAGATCTCATATTTACACTAAAATGCAATTAAAAAAAATAAAAATAAATTGTCATTTAAAAAAATGATTTAAAAAAAATGTCCCTTTAAGAGCTATAGGTGGAAGTGACGTTTTGATGTTGCTTCCGCCCTGCAATGTCATGGAGATGGGGTGAAGGCCATCTTCCACTCACTTGTCTCCATGTCTAGCCAGGAGAAGGACCGGATCGCCTTCGCCGCTGCAGGCGGCTCCGGTAGGCGGTGGCGGGCGACGGAACGCAGCAGGCCCTCTCCCGCCGCCGATAAAAATGATCTTGCGGGCGAATTCGCTGCAGAGACCACTTTTATCTTGTAGCTGGCTGAACACGAGGATACTGGGGTTATGACAGCTAGCTGCTCCCATAACAATGATATCCGTCCTCAAAGTAAGGCCGTATATTGGCGTTCGGCGGTACGGAAGTGGTTTAAAACAAAAAACATTCAGGTAGAATTCCAGCTTTAATATCACTTTATTAGTTGTCCCAAACAAACTATTTTAATTACAGAATGATAGGGCTGCTGTAATTGACTGTAGTACTATGAGTTACAGTGAAAAACACCCATGCTTTTTACACAGGTGGAAATATTGCAAAAATAAAGATTACAAATTTTGCATTGCCATTTATATATTCTAGACCAGGGGTGTCCAACAAGAGGAATTGTCTTAGGCCACATACAGTATAAAATACACTAACAATAAGGATAGCTGATGAGCAGAAGAAGTCTGGCTGATCACAAGTTAGTGATCACTGCAGGGCAGCCATCAGAAATTGTGGGGCCCCTTACACAGCTTTAGGCCTGACCCCCCCCCCCCAAGCCTGACCACCAACATTCCCCAGGGTCCCGCCCACTGACCCTCCTACCGAGTCTGCCGACTAGCCATCCCACCAAGTCCTTCAGTGCCTCAGCCCCCCTCACACTTGTACGCTCTCAGCCCCCCTCACACCTGTACGCTCTCAGCCCCCCTCACACATGTACGCTCTCAGCCCCCTCACACCTGTACGCTCTCAGCCCCCCTCACACCTGTACGCTCTCAGCCCCCCTTCACACCTGTATGCTCTCAGCCCCCCTCACACCTGTACGCTCTCAGCCCCCCTTCACACCTGTACGCTCTCAGCCCCCCTCACACCTGTACACTCTCAGCCCCCCTTCACACCTGTATGCTCTCAGCCCCCCTTCACACCTGTACGCTCTCAGCCCCCTCACACCTGTAAGCTCTCAGCCCCCCTCACACCTGTACGCTCTCAGCCCCCCTTCACACCTGTACGCTCTCAGCCCCCCTTCACACCTGTACGCTCTCAGCCCCCCTCACACCTGTACGCTCTCAGCCCCCCTCACACCTGTACGCTCTTAGCCCCCCCCTCACACCTGTACGCTCTCAGCCCCCCTCACACCTGTATGCTCTTAGCACCACTCACATGTGTGTATATGACAAGAACGTACACACACACAGGCATGTACACACACAGAGACATGTACACACAGGCATGTACACACACAGAGACATGTACACACCCAGGCATGTACACACACACACACACACAGACATGTACACACAGGCATGTATACACATAGGCATGTATTACACACAAGACATGTACACACACAGAGACATGTACACACCAAGGCATGTACACACACAGCCCCCCACCCCTGCAAAACAGCCCTTACCTTTCTAAGGTGGTCCTAGTCCCAGCTCTTGTTTTCATATGCAGAGGGGTGCATATGCAGGAAATGGCCAGAGGTGGCAGCAAAGAGCCCAATGTCAGCTCATGACAGAGCAGCAGCCTTCCGACGACTCACACACATACAGGAGCATCCACGGAGCTCCTCTGCACCCGACCCTGCCTTCTCATATCCCTGCCAGTTGGCCGGGCCCGTCCAGACGCTGGGGCCCCTTACATGTGTATGGGCTGTACCCCCCTGATGGTGGCCCTGGATCACGGATATAGATAATGTATTTATCTGAGTATATATTAATATTAATATTAGCAGTGAGCTCTCTCCCAGGGGATTTTCGATATACCATCATATTAATAAATTGGTTTTGGATAACAGCAATCTAATCTGGAACTCCTTATATTCACTATATCTGGGCTTTAGCTATGCCCCTGTTCGTTAGTTATCTTATATTCAAGGATCTTTTCTCTTTATACCAATACTCTATGTCTGTTTGTTGCTATTTAGTTTAAACGTCATCCCCTGCCTGAGATCGATACACCAGGATACTTATTGCTGTTTGCCATTCCATTCTAATAGTGGAAAACTATTTTTTGACCATCTGTCGAATATAATTGACTCCTCTGCAAGACAATGTGACCCTTTTTATTTTCTTGCAATCAATGAACCCCAAAATGTGTCCTGAAGAAGTTCAACAACGAAATGCGTTGACGCATTAGGGCTCACGTCATACATTTTTATGTATATGATTTTTAATGTGTTTTTTTATTTTTTCCCGTTTCCTTTTCTCTGTACCATGTGTACTGTTATATTTACGTTTCAATAAATGTTTGTATTTTTTCGTACCCTCTTTTTTGCTGTGCCTAAAAAGTCTGACCTGGAGTTACCCTTTGGGAAACCCATATTTTTCGTATTTCTAAACTATTTACGGATGAGGCACTGTAAGTGCTTCTTTCTCTCGTTGTTTCATGAATAATGCGTGATTGTGAAGAGTGGGAGATTTTTCTTTGGGAAGATAAAACGTATTAAAGTCCAGTTAACCGGTTCCCGACCGGCGCACACAGATATACGTCGGCAGAATGGCACGTACAGGCAGGAGGGCGTATATATAAGTCCCTCCTTAATGCCTGTCGTGCCATCGGGAGCGGCGCGCTCCCGTACCGGTCGGGACCCCCGTGAGGCGGGTCGCGGGTCCCGCGGACTCGATTGCCACGGGGACACCCGCGATCGTCTCATGGGAAGGCTGAACGGGGAGATGCGGAAGTACACAACATCTCCCCGTTCTGCCTAGCAACTAGTGATGCCGATCTCTGCTCCCTGTGATTGGAGCAGAGATCAGCATTCACTAGCTGACAGCCACGCCCCCCCCACAGTAAGAAACACACCCCTAGGCATACTTAACCCCTACTTTGCCCCCTTGTGGTTAACCCCTTCACTGCCAGTGTAATTTATACAGGAATCAATGCATTTAAATAGCATTGATTGCTGTATAAATGACAATGGTCCCAAAAATGTGTCAAAAATGTCCGATGTGTCCGCCATAATGTCGCAGTCACAATAAAAATCGATGATCGCCGCCATTACTAATAAAAAAAAAATATTAATAAAAATGCTATAAAACTATCCCCTATCTTGTAAACGCTATAACTTCTGCGCATACCAATCAATAATCGCTTTTTGCGTTTTTTTTTTACCAAAAATATGTAGAAGAATACGTATCGGCCTAAACTGAGGAAAAAATATGTTTTTTTATATATTTTTGGGGGATATTTATTATAGCAAAAAATAAAAAATAATGCGTTTAATGCTGGGTGACGGGCCCTGGTTCAGCGAGCTGGACACCGGGCACTGGTCCAGCAAGCCGAATAATGGGCACTGGCTTAACAGGCCGGGTGATGGACTCTGGTTTAGAAGACTGAGTAGCGGGCACCGGCTCCGCAGACTGGGTAACGGGCACTGGCTCTGCAGACTGGGTAACAGGCACCGGCTCCGCAGACTGAGACACGGGCACCGAAACTTCAGGCTGAGACGTGGGCACCGAAACTCCAGGCTGAGACACGGGCACCAAAACATCAGGCTGGAAAGCTGGCACATCGGACTGGGAGGCTGGCACATCAGACTGGGAGGCTGGCACATCAGACTGGCAAGTTGGCACATCAGACTTGAGGACTGGCACATCAGATTTGAGGACTGGCACATCAGACTGGCAAGCTGGCACATCAGACTGGCAAGCTGGCACATCAGACTTGAGGACTGGCACATCGGCTGGAAAGCTGGCACCAGGACATCAAACTGGAAGGCTGGGACGTCAGACTGGAAGGCAGGCACTGGGACATCAAGCTGGGTAACAGGAACTGGGACATCAAGCTGGGTGGCAAAGACTGGGACGTCAGGCTGGGTGGCAGAGACTGGGACGTCAGGCTGGGTGGCAGAGACTGGCACGTCAGGCTGGGTGGCAGGAACTGGGATGTCAGGTTGGAACAGGTTGGTTGGTGTGGAGGCAGGTTGGGTTACTGGCAGGATTGTGTGTGTCGGAAAGAACTTCTGTTTCTTTTTTGGCTTAGCCACTGCAGCTTTGTACGTAGGTGCAGGGCTGTAAGAAAAGAAAGTATCTGGGCAAAATGAAGACCAAGGAACAGTGGCTGGAGGAGGATTTTGTAGGATTGTTACAGGTGGAGAAGAGGCAGGTGGGTTGAAGGCAGGATAGGTGCTACACTTGGCGACTGGGTAATAGTATTTGGTAGGAAACGGAGTAAACTGGGCTGTAGCTGAGGTTGCCATAGGCAATGGGGAGATAGATACTTGGGAAGGCAGGTAATTAATAACAGGGCTGGGAAGTTGTGGCTTAGCTAAATGCAGGAGATCTGACCATGCCTTTGAACAAACGCTGATTCACACACAGCCTGACTCACCAGGGATTGCACTGAATGGATGCAATCAGTCAACACCCGCTGTGAACAAGAGGAATAACGTTCAATTAAATAGGCTGGATCATCCTCTAACAACCATACCAGAGATTCAACTTGGCCATAATTGAAGGGGGAGAGAAATCATCACTTCCTTTGGGAAAACATGACAGGGCTGGCTTTGCACATAATTGGATTAGGGGCTGAACATCCTCAAATGACATGTAGCCCTGATCCACCAGGGAATGAGCTGATCGGATGGTTTCCATCAGCTGGTCACTTATCCATCCTCTTCTGCCAGCAGAGAATAATAAGTGATTTCACTGAAATCCATATTGGCAGACTAACAAGCCAGGATGGTTCCTCAATGCAGCCACGTCTGGTCAGGGATGGCCTTGGTATACTGTCAGGGAATTAGTAGACCAGACTGTGTGGACTGCATAGAGGAAACCCAAAACACATGTAAGTGAAATAATAATAGTGTTTATTATAATAAGTGACAAGACGTGAAAACAAACAATGCACTACCAAGCACAAACAAATAATATATACAATAAATGGGAAATACCAGAATCGTAAACAAAAAGCCAGGCCGAGGTCATACACAGGGGGATCAGTAGATGGGTAAGGATGGGGAACCAACAGGAGAGGGAGAGGACGGATGGATGGGCTGCAGAGCAGGGATCCAAGGTAAGCAGGAGACAGGAGGGACAGGTCCAGGATGGGATCGGGAGAGATCAGGTCGGGTCAGATACAGGCTCAAGGTCAGAGTACAGACAACACAGTCAGGGCAACTGGAGAGAGAGCGATACCAAGGCAAGCATGTATGGGCTTGCCGGGTATTTAGAAGAGTGAAGTAATTGTCCTCAAGTAACACCTGAGCGCAGGAAGTGCTGCCTGCTCCATACTGCCAGGATACATCCTGTCATGAAGGCTCTGCCAGTGGCCGGCGCCATGAAGATCCTGCCAGTAATCCGCGCCTCAGCATCCCTGGTACCCGTTCGCGGGTGCCATTGCGCATGCACGAGCGCGCGCGTGCACGCACGCGCCCGCAAACGAGAGCGCGCGTGCGCGGACGAGTGCGCGCCCCCATTGGCGCCAATGAGACTATTTAAATCCGTCTGTCACAGACGGTCCCCGCTGTCTGCTCTACAGCGTTCTGTGAGAAACCTGATCTGAAGTCTGTTTACCTGTGTTTGACCCGGCTATCCTTGACCTTCCGCTCTGTCCCTGCAATACGACCTTGGCTTGTCTGTGACCATTCTCCTGTCTTACCCATCTGTACTGCGCTGCCAGCCTGATACCCGACCCTGCCTGTCTGACCATCCAAGTCTGCCTGTTGTTCCAGCCTGCATACAGATCCCAGTCTGCCTGCTGTTCCAGTCTGCATACAGACCCAGTCTGCCTGTTGTTCCAGTCTGCATACAGATCCAGCCTGCCTGTTGTTCCAGTCTGCATACAGTTCCAGTCTGCCTGTTGTTCCAGCCTGCATACAGATCCCAGTCTGCCTGCTGTTCCAGTCTGCATACAGATCCAAGTCTGCCTGTTGTTCCAGTCTGCATACAGATCCAGCCTGCCTGTTGTTCCAGTCTGCATACAGTTCCAGTCTGCCTGTTGTTCCAGTCTGCATACAGTTTCAGTTTGCCTGTTGTTCCAGTCTGCATACAGATCCAAGTCTGCCTGTTGTTCCAGTCTGCATACAGATCCAGCCTGCCTGTTGTTCCAGTCTGCATACAGTTCCAGTCTGCCTGTTGTTCCAGTCTGCATACAGATCCAAGTCTGCCTGTTGTTCCAGTCTGCATACAGATCCAGCCTGCCTGTTGTTCCAGTCTGCCTGTTGCTACCTACTTACCTCAATCCGCTGAGCTGATCCAGGGATCTCTCGTACCGGTCTTACTAATCCTGCCAGGCACCTGTGCCCCTCCTGACTCCTGGTCCTACTGTCACATCACCAGGGGACCGGCGAGTGGGAGCCGCAAGGGAGGCCCTTCTCTGCTAATCAGACTCACCACTACCAGGGGCGTGACACATCCGCTGGTGGACGCCAGTACTGCGGCCCAATGATGACATAACACCAGCAGGGAAAGTCTCTCCTGACAGTTACAAACTGCCAGGAGACACCTGCTGGTGGACCTCAGCACTGCACACCAAATGATGGATTTTCCCAGCGGATGGACCCTTTCCTGTACAGAAGACATCAGAGCGATTTGGTTGTTAGTGAGATAGCAAGTTGCTCGACCTTTACCTATTCATTGCCACCTCTACAGAGACACTGCATAGACAACTTTACCCCAATAACACTTTACTGCATTGCTTAAACATTGTGCTCAGACGTCTTTAGATGTTCACCTTTAGATGTTCTTGCTTTCATCAAACCAAAATGGATTACAGTTAATTATCTCCAACAAGCTAGCGAAGAACATCAGATCTGCAACATGGAACTCCTTTGTCATTACTTATAGGAAGGCCTCTCTACTACTCTTTGTAGACCCGCTCCTTTCATTAGGATAGCGTAGGCTGACTAGATTACATCTTTACTAGTGTGGCCGCATAAGAAGTTAACTGAAACATCCACTAGGAGGAGACCTCTGATCAAAAAGGGAGTGCACATATGTATGTATATAATATTGTTGTAGCTGAATCACTGTTGGTGTTTTTGGGAGGAATTTGTTTGCTGAGTTGATGCTGTCATCTTGACTCAGCAGATTTATTACCTTTCCCTTATTGGGTCTAAGTAAAATATTTCAGAACCTAACTATACTGAGTTGTTTGATTATTGCAACACAGCGTTACAAGGATGTCTGAACCCAGAGTCTCAGGTGGGTTGGAAGGTTCACTTGGTCATGGCCGTGCAGATGAGCAGGTAATTCTCAGCAGTCCCCAAGGGGGTAGTGCTACATAGTTTAACCACTTGCCTACCAGGCACAAACACCCCCTTCCTGACCAAGCCATTTTTCAGCTTTCAGCGCTGTCGCATTTTAAATGACAATTGCGCGGTCATGCAAGGATGTACCCAAATAAATTTTTTATCATTTTTTCCCCACAAATAGATCTTTATTTTGGTGGTATTTGATCACCTCTGCGGTTTTTATTTCTTGCGCTATAAACAAATTAAGAGGGACAAGTTTGAAAAAACGCATTATTTTTTACTTTTTATTATAATATATAATATAATATAATATTTTTTTAAACACATTTTTTCCTCAGTTTAGGCCGATACATATTCTTCTACATATTTTTGGTAAAAAAAAAATCGCAATAAGCATCTATTGATTGGTTTGCGCAAAAGTTATAGCGTCTACAAAATAGGGGATAGATTTATAGCATTTTTATTATTATTTTTTTTTTACTAGTAATGGCAGCGATCTGCGATTTTTATCGTGACTGCGACATTGCGGCGGACATATCGGGCACTTTTGACACATTTTTGGGACCATTCACATTTATACAGCGATCCGTGCTATAAAAATGGTAAATGTGTATAAATGTGACTGTCAGGGAAGGGGTTAACACTAGGGGGCGCTGCAGGGGTTAATGTGTTCCCTATTTAAGTGATTCTAACTGTGGGGGGAGGGGATTGACTGGGGGAGGGGACCGATCGGTGTCCCTATGTACAAGGGACACACCATCGGTCTCCTCTCCTCTGACAGGACGTGGATCTGTGTGTTTACACACACAGATCCACGTCCTGCTCAGTTACCGGGCGATCGCGGGTGCCTGGCGGACATCGTGGCCGCCAGGCACGCGCATCGGGTCCCCAGCTACGCGGCGGGCGCGCGCACGCCCCCTGGTGGCCAAAAAGCGAGCGCCGTCATATGACGGCGGCCCGCCACAAGAGCTGCACCGTCCCGCCGTCATTTGACAGTGGGTGGTCAGCAAGAAGTTAATACCACTTTCAATCGGATATAAAATCAGGTTCCTTGGGGTCATTGCAAAATTATTTTTTCAATGAAATGTACCAGGCAATTGGACATCTTTTCAAGATCTGGTCACTGATTTAAGAGCGAAAGCACTACACAGAGAGTCAAAAAGAAAGTGCTAATAGATAAAATATATTGAGACTTCCATTTTCTTCATAGTCAGTAAGTATACACAGCACAGCGATAAGTCAATAGAAAGGTATGGGAGAGGGCAGTGGATAAGGCTAGCCCTCAACACCAGAACAATGTGTCAACATTTGCAGGACTTCCAAGCTGCTTGTGGAGACTTTTAAAGGTGTGTACATGCCGTGCTTGATTGGAGAGGTGTGAAGGGGTTCTGATGTATTTAGATGTATGCTCCCATTCCATGCCGAAATTTCAAGTTGTGTTCAGGGCCAAAATGTAAAATATGTAATAGCTAAGTGGTCAAATTGCATGGAAATGGATTCTCTAGCGAATGTTTCCAAAGTTATTACACTGCAAGGTCAGAGTTACTTTGTAGACGTATCCAAGAGATAGTCGAGTGGATGTTTGAGAGAAGTGACCGTCTTCCTGACCTTTTATTAGATAGGCCTTTCATGCTTAAAAGAGTGTTTACTTGAACTATGGGTTAAGGATAAGAATGTCAAGCTTTACTGCCCTGTGTCTTTAACAGCTGGCCTGTAGATGTTCGGAAGTTTTCTGGTGCATTGCTTGTAAAGCACATTATTCTAACTGTATAAAATATCCATATTCTACTGTGAATCAGGAATTATCTGACATTTTTATAATTTCTTTTTTAATACATTTTATATTTAATGCCCCATTAAATCTAGAACGCAGACGAAAAAATTAAAATTAAAGTATCTAATTTTCCATCCTAAAATCTAGACTGCTGACTGAGTGATGTACAAGATTTATACCGGGACATGTTATTATATCAGCCACGTCATTTAAATGTTTGTTAAATTCTCATCACCCGAGCTCAACTTTCCCATACCCTTGTTTGTTCTTTGAGCTATCATCTTATCTGCAAAGGTTTTATTTCATAATTAAAGAGACTAGTCAGAAAGTAAAAAGGGCAAAATTATCTGGGTGGTCCACAGAATAGAAACAAAAATTTAAAAAAAATCTATAGACTGACTGTGTAAGATATATTAATGTGTGAAGAGTAAAGTGCATCTAAACCCAAACCCAAAATATAACATATTGCAGCTTACTAGTCCTTGGTGTGATGGCTGCGTTTGTTTTATTTTTTATCTGTTGCTTTATTTTCACCTGGTAATTCTGCAAATAACACAGTTCCTGTCCCTGGGTGTCACACTTCCTTTGTATCTATAGAGGGAGCTGTGGTGATCATCCTATGGTGCCCTCCTCGTATGGGATACAAGCGCGTCTGAATGCGTTCATCTCTATTATTTTGTGGGGAGGACAATTAGTAGACTACAGAAGATAGATAGGAAGAAATACTTTCCTTCTGTGCAGCTCACAGCAGATTACCAGGTAATATCACAGGATCATACAGCTGTACCTCTAGTACAGGCATACCCCACTTTTAAGTACACAATGTTTTTTTTTTACTAAAGCTGGAAAGTGCAAAATCAGGCTCACTTCTGCATAGAAACCAATCAGCTTCTAACCCCAGCTTGTTCAATTAAGCTTCGGTAATAAAACCTGGAAGCTCATTGGTTTCTATGCAGAAGTGAGCCTGATTTTGCACTTTCCAGCTTTAGTAAATAAAGCCCATTGTGTACCTAAAAGTGGGGTATGCCTGTATACAGTGCAAATGTGATGGATTGTGTTATATACAACAAAAATATTAAATTTAGTGCAGTCCCATGCGACACATAAAAAAAACGCACAAAAGTGCAAAACAATATGCATGAAAGAAATGTGTTCATAGATTGCTGAAATCCAATATGTGACTTCACAGTGCAGCATATAACGTGGACTGAGTGCTCATCACCGTGTTTCCCGTCACCTCATTAAGATAAAAGGCTTACCAGAAAGCCTGCGACCTCCCTTATGCAGGGGGGTCAAACAGCGCATTTAGTGAAATCCAAGATTCGTCAATGGAAGACTTCAGCATTCCTCTCCAGAAAGATCCATGGACATTTACTCAAACCCCAATGATGTGAACAGCAGGATAATATAAAAAAGGTAAAAAGACTCCAATAGTATAGAATGTCTTCTAAAGACGTTTTTTTAAAAGACAGGAGTTGCAGTACAAAAACTGCAAGGCAAATATATAAAAGGTGCGGTAATAGTCCTTGCAAGGAAAAATGGACAGACAGGTCCGTTTAAAATCCAATCGCACATATGCAGAACGTGTGTGTGTGTGTGTAGTGTCCCGACGATCGTTTTGTCAAATATGACATCATCAGGGGTACCCCTGATATACTTCCTGCCTGAAGACCATTCATGACATCATGTTTGCCTTGGACTAGGGGTTTTAAAGTGATATTAAAGTCTCGTCTTTTTTTTTTTGCTTAACCACTTCAGCCCCGGAAGATTTGGCTGCTCATTGACCAGGCCATTTTTTTCAAAACGGCACTGCGTCGCTTTAACTGACAATTGCGTGGTCGTCTGATGCTGTACCCAAACAAAATTGACATCCTATTTTTCCCATAAATAGAGCTTTCTTCTGGTGGTAGTTAATCACCTCTGCAGTTTTAATTTTTTGGGCTATAAACAAAAGAAGAGCGACAATTTTGAAAAAAAAAAAAACACAATATCTTTTACTTTTTGCTATAATAAATATCCCACGATTTTTTTTCAAAAAAAAATTATTTTTTCCTCAGTTTGGGCCAATATGTATTCTTCTACATATTTTTGGTAAGCCCAGAAGCGATGAAGTTGTTATAGCGGCAAACTATTAGCCCTATAGACTAAGATTGGGATACCTATAAACTTTGCAGTACTTTTGGTATTATAGTGTATACTTGACTGCTGTTGCCAAAGTCTACTCTCTTGAGCTGTAGAAATTTGAACACTAGAGAAATAAATACACAATTTAAATTCAGATATCACAAACCTGTTAAGCCATTTGTGCAATTCATACACTTTGGTCAGACACTACATCCAGGAGCATGACACCACTTTCTCTACTAGAATTAAAGTATAAGTTCAACCTTTCGTAACATGTTACACCCATATTCAGGAGGAGAGGAGACAAAAATGCGGAAGTTCGACTTTTATAATTTGCCCCTAACATTGTGTCCCCCAGTGCTGCTGTAAATGAGGTGACAGGAGGCTGATAGCAAGATATTTACATATGCAAGCTGTAGGTAAAATGCATCTTGTTACGTTTAACCGCTTCCCAACCGCCTCATGCAGATATACTGTGGCAGAAGGGCACGTACAGGCAGATTAACGTACCTGTACGTTGCCCTTTAAGAGGTGACTCGCACACCTGCCAGGAGCTCCGTGACCGCGGGTCCCGTGGACCGGATGTCCGCGGGGATACCCACGATCGTCTCACGGTGAGATGCTAATATAAACAAGCATCTCCCTGTTCTGCCTAGTGACTCTGTCACTGATCAGCTCTCCCTGTAATCGGGATCAGTGACGTGTCACACACAGCCCCTCCCCCCACAGTTAGAACCACTCCCTAGGACACACTTAACCCCTACAGTGCCACCTAGTGGGTAACCCCTTCACTGCCAGCAAAATTTTTATAGTAATCAATGCAATTTTTTAGCATTGATCGCTGTATTAATGACAATGGTCCCAAAAATGCGTCAAAAAATTGTCCGATGTGTCCGCCATAATGTTGCAGTCACGATAAAAAAAAAAAAAAAAAAAAAAAAAAAAAAATCGCTGATCGCCGACATTACTAGTAAAAAAATAAATTATCAATAAAAATGCCATTAAACTATCCCCCATTTTGTAGACATATAACTTTTGCGGAAACCAATGCGATTTACCAAAAATATGTACAAGAATACGTATCAGCCTAAACTGAGGAAAAAAAATACGTTTTTTTAAATAATTTTTGGGGAATATTTATTATAGCAAAAAGTAAAAAATATTAAGTTTTCTTCAAAATTGTCACAATTTTTTTGTTGATAGCGCAAAAAATAAAAAACGCAGAGGTGATCAAATACCACCAAAAGAAAGCTCTATTTGTGGGAAAAAATAGGATTTTTTGTACTCACCGTAAAATCCTTTTCTCTGTAGTTCACCGACTGACACAGCTCCTCTCTTAGACCATTGGGTTGTTATGCCACCTTCAGGAGAAGACTAGGCATTACATGTTAACATGTGATAATAAAACTAGAACTTTCTAGTTCTGCCCAAGGGGCTGTCCCTTAGGTAACAACCCCTCAGCATGCTACTGCAGCCTCAGTACGTCAACAAGCAGTATAACGTAGACAAAAATAGGAGGGGCGGGTGCTGTGTCAGTCGGTGAACTACAGAGAAAAGGATTTTACGGTGAGTACAAAAAATCCTATTTTCTCTTACATTCACCGACTGACACAGCTCCTCTCTTAGACCATTGGGACGTCCCCAAGCAGTGCCAAAACGAGGGGTGGGAAAACAGCATAAAAACTTCACCCACCATGGCATGTGGGAACTAGTATAACTTTACCCACAAAAAACAACAGCGTGTGGGAACCAAAACACTTTGTTACCCACAAAAAACAAACAGAGTGATCCTCAACTGGGAGTCACTACCTTCAAACCGCCTCAGAACTGCGGTAACAAATGCAACAGTGCATTTACTTAAGGTACTGTGTTTTTACCAAAAAAACTGGAAAAAATTTAAGTGTAATTGCAATTATACGGCCGCCTGCAAAACTTTGCTGCCAAAACAGGCATCAACCGATGCACTGACATCTACCTTGTAGAATTTTGTAAAGGTGTGAACAGACGACCAAGTCGCCGCTTTACACACTTGAGCGACACACGCTTGATGTCGGAAAGCCCAAAACGTTCCGATTGCCCTTGTGGAGTGGGCTGTGACGCCCCTTCAAGGCATAGGCCTGTACTACAATCTGTCTGATCCACCTGGAAAATGGTGGCCGACGAGACCGCCATGCCTTTTTTCGGACCAGCCACCAAAACAAACAAGGAGTCTTACTTCCGAAAGGAACTAGTAGCAGACAAATACACCATCAGAGCCCGAACCACGTCCAGGGAATGGAGGGCCACCTCTTTAGGATGTGTCGGTTTAGGACACAAAGATGGTAACACAATGTCTTCATTGATTTGGAACGCCAAAACCACCTTTGGCAGAAAAGCAGGTTGCGGACGCAACACCACCTTATCCTTGTGGATAACCAGATAGGGCGACTTGCAAGACAAGGCCGCCAGCTCCAACACCCTCCTAGCCGGAGTAATGGCCACTAAAATGACCACTTTCTGGGAAAGAGTCAACAGAGGGATCTCCCTGATCTCTTCAAATGACGGTTTTTGAAGTGCCGATAACACCAGGTTCAAAAGCCAAAGCTGATATGTGTCCCTTAAATGGTGCTTAAAGCCAGTTTCTGGTCTACTCCTTGCTGTAGAAACAACATGATCCTGGATATAGAAAAGGCGCACGGACGCCAACCTTTCTCCTCACATATGGAGATGTAGGCCTTCCAGGTACGATGATATATCTTCCGAGAAGAAGATTTCCGTGCTCTCAACATAGTTGGAATCACCGAGTCCGAAAGACCCCGGTTCCTCAACACCTGGCTCTCAATAGCCATGCCGTTAAAACCAGCGATGGTAAAGCAGGATGGAGGTTTGGACCTTGAGACAAAAAGGTCCTCTCGTAACGGCAGTCGCCATGGGGCGTCCGCCACCAGGCACACTAGGTCTGCGTACCAGGGACGCTGGGGCCAATCTGGGGCAATCAGTATTACTGGAATCCCCCGGCCTCCACTCTGCGGAGCAGACGTGGTAACAGTTTCAGCGAAGGAAAGAGATAGATCAGCTGGTACTGATCCCACGGAGCCACCGTCTGACGCATCTGCCCAAGGATCTCTTGACCTGGACACAAATCTCAGCACCTTTCGATTGAGACAGGAGGCCAAAAGATCCACGTCTGGTGTGCCCCATCACAGACACAGTAGCCTAAACACCTCCGGATGCAACTCCCATTCTCCTGGGTCCAGCATCTGGCAACTTAGATAGTCCACCTGCCAGTTCGCCACTCCCGGGATGTAAATGGCCGACAGGGCCGGTACATGTCGCTCTGCCCACTGAAGGATGTGAGCGACCTCCCATGCGGCGGCTGAGCTTCTTGTTCCTCCTTGGTGATTGACGTATGCCACCGCCATGGCGTTGTCTGACTGGATCCTGATTGGACGCTCTTGAAGTCTTATCAACCATGTGAAGAGGCATAGCCTGATTGCTCTCAGCTCGAGCAGATTGATCAGTAACTTGGATTCCTCCACCAACCAGAGGCCCTGGGTCGACTGAACTCCCATTACTCCACCCCAGCCGGTTAGGCTGGCGTCCGTTGTGATCACCGTCCATTTCAGAGGTAGGAACGACTTCCCGGACCGAAGTGCCGGGGACCTCAGCCACCAGAGCAGGGAATCCCTGACTAACTGGCTCACCTGAATCTGCCAATCCAGAGACAACGGAGATTTGTCCCACTTTGTCAAGATCTCCTTCTGCAAGACTCTGGTGTGAAACTGGGCATACGGTACTGCCTCGAAGGAGTCCACCATGAGTCCCAGGACTCGCATGCAGAAGCGTAGCGACGACCACTTGTGGTTCATCAGCAGTTTTACCGCGGCTCTGAGTCTGCAGCTTGTCTGAAGGGAGAAACACTCTCGCTTCCATGGAGTCCAGCAGTAAGCCTAGGTACTCCAAACGCTGAGTCGGTACAATCACCGACTTTTTTAGGTTCAACAGCCACCCAAATTCCTGCAGGATCTGCATGGTGATCGTCACCTCCTCTAACTCTGAGGCGGAAGATGCTCTCAGGAGAAGATCGTCTAGGTAACCCACGATCGCTATCCCACATTGTCACAGCAACGCCAAAACAGGAGCCAATACCTTGGTAAAGACTCGGGGGGGCTGATGCCAAACCGAAGGGGAAAGCCAAACTGGTAGTGTGTTTCCCCAACTGCAAACCGCAGAAACCTCTGATGCCGAAGGCATATGGGTATGTGCAGGTACGCATCCTGGATGTCCAAAGACGCCAGGGGGTCCCCTTGATGGAGTGCAGCAACTACTGAGCGAACTGATTCCATTCTGAACCTCTGTACTTTTACAAAGTAATTGAGGGCTTTTAGGTCCAAGATTGTAGTCCCCAAAAAGGAAGGGGTACGTCCAAACAGGTTTGAGTAGAACCCCTGGAAACGTTCCGATTCTAGGACAGGTACTATCACCCCGCGACTCAGCAGGTCCCTTGCCGCCCCCAATAGGGCCTCCCGGCGAGCCGGGAGTACGGGTATGCTGGAGGGAAGAATCCGTTTTGTGGCCAAGAGAGGAACTCTATCTTGTAGCCTGAGGAAATCAGATCGCAGACCCATTGGTCAGACAGCCGAGAGACCCACCGGGCTGCAACTCCCGAAGGCGACCTCCCGCCTGCGTTGCAGGCAGGGGCAAACCTTCATGCGGTAGCGCTTTTGCTCACAGGCTTGCGGTTCCAGAGACGCTTTTGTCCTTCGGAGGTCGTCCTGTCGGGCTGGGGATGCTTAGCCGAAGCCCCGGGCGGACGAAAAAGCCGGTTGTGAGCGGAAAATGAGGGCCCTTGCCTACGGCGCGGCTCCTTAGCCTTCCTGGCCTGTGGGAGTAGTGTACTCTTACCACCTGTGGCATTTTCAGTAATGTCATCTAATGAGGCTCCAAAGAGCTGGTCGCCAAGGAAGGGAAGATCCGTCAGGGCTTTTATAGATGCCTGGTCAGCAGACCAGCATTTTAGCCAAATCAGGTACCTCAGCACCACTGCTGACACTAAAGCCCTGGATAACAGAGGGAGAGTATCCAGGGGCGCGTCACAAATGTACTTAAGGCCTTGCACTAATTGGTCTGCTAGTTCCACGCAGACAGGAGAAGCCTGTTGCTCTCCCAATTCGCGGTGCAAACGTTTTGCCCACTCAGTGAGTGTCAGAGACACAAGTGCGGATGCCAGTACTGGTCGCATTGCTGACCCCACAGCCGTAAACAAGGAACGAGCCACTGCCTCGGCCTTCCTGTCCGTGGGATCCTTAAAAAAGCAGGAGTCCCCTCTACCGGGATCGTGGTTACTTTGTTTAATCCGGAAACTGGGGGGTCCACGACCGGGGGAGCCGACCATTTTTTGAGAAGGCTCTCCTCAAAGGGGTAACACACCGCCATGTATTTGGGGACCGAAAAGGTCCGCTGTGGTCGCCCCCATTCCTTGTAAATGAACTCATCAAAATAAGTCAGATACGGGAACACCCTAGGTGAATGAGCTGGCTTATGGGACCCAAAAGGGACCGCTACATCAGCAGAGGGATCTGCTGGCTCCTGAATCTTCAGGGTATCATGCACAGCTGTGATAAGTGCTCCAACAAGCGCTTTGTCGCGCACGGACCCGGACAGGGACTCATCCTCACTGTCCGATCGGTCCTGGTGAGCGTCATCTGAAACGACAGAACAGGGGTCACCAGCCTCAGCAGGGCCAGAGTCTGCGTCAGAGCTCTCCCTGGAGGACGGGGGGGCAGGGGCCGTTTACCACCTTTGCGCCCACGCACCGCCTCCATCTTGGCAATGAACGAATCAAGGACCGCCGACAAGGCGTCCAGAGGCACTGCACTGTCTGCAGGTGAACCGGTTGCAATTGCCTGGATTTCGGGGGAAGAAACACCAGTTTCTGAAGCCAAGCTGACCCTACCCTGTCTGCCACCTGTTGGGGACTTAGGACAGTGATGGTCCCACCTTCCTAACTGCTGCTGGCTGAGGGGCTCTTTCCCGCAGGACTCCCCACCCTGACTGGTTCTGCGCCATCCAGCTAATAGTGCCTGTATCCTGTGTCAGCTCCCAGATGCATAGGAGACCACACCTCGCTGTGCAGAGCTGCTCTGAATGGCACTGACAAAAAAAGTGTTCAGGCTTCAAGAAAATGGCCGCCGAGTGTCCAGTATAAAGGACACAATCACAGGGAAAATGGCCACCGGACTACAGTAAAATGGAGACAGAGCATGCTGCTCCCTGGTCACACCAAAAATGGCCGCCGAACACTGTATGCAATGGACAGTGAAACAACAGGCAGAGAAATGGCGGTAAACAGCGCTACAGCGATCAGCAGACACAGCCTCCAGACACCCAGGGGAGAGACCTACAGACAACAGGGCACAGCTACCCAGCGCAGTCCCCACCCCAGGTGAGAGCCCCCTGGGGAGCCCCTGTCTATGGCACACACACCGCTCAGCAGCCCATGCAGCATCCCCCACAGGGAAAGGGGGAGAGGAAGGATAGGGACAGGGAGAGAAGAGAGGGAGGTGAGGGACCCCCGAATCAACCTCCCAGGGAATGCCCAGCTGCTCAGCCCCACGAGGCAGGGAGAGCTGTACTTACCAGTCCTGAAGAGCTGGGAGACATTCCATTGCAGAACTACTCACTGATCAGTACAGGGTAGCTGCTGGCCCGGCATACTGTGACGCAGACATCAGTAGCCCGGTCATATGTATGCCCCGGAGCATAAAAGCTCACCGACCACCTCTGGAGCTGAGGTTTCGTCGTGGCCTGCCGAGCCGTAGCTGCGACCTGCACACGCTCGATGGCCGGACTGGGGAGACTACAAGGATAAGGGTATCCAGCCTGTCACCCAGCCGGCTGTTGATAGCAGATCACAGGATCTATCATCTTGCGCAAAAACCAAGCTTCGTCATTGTCTTCTCCCTGCCAGGGGGTTGGGGAAGCCTTCCCCACCGGGAGCAGACAGGGATTATTGCTATAGCAGCTGCTAGCGACAATTGCACCTAAAACCCGCCATGCTGGTTGTACCCAAGATGATCGATCAACTTGGTACATCTGTGTGCCAAGTTGTGCCTACCGTGTATGGGCAGGTACATTCAGCCTGCCCATACACGGTTTGTATCTCGGCCACTTCCTGCTGAACCTCCTGAGAGTCGAAGCTTGCTGGAAGAAGACATTGTTGTGTAATTTTTATATTTTTATGCCAGAGTCCGCTAATGAAGATATCCATTGATGAAACCAGCTTTACAAATAGTTTACTCCTACACACAGGATTGGGTGAGCATTTATCTTACCGATTCAGATCGAAATACCCAAGGAATGTCCCGATAGAGCATATATTGTATTCCCGCTTCCAGACAGCGCTGAGCCAAAACTCTGCCTACATTTTCACAAGCCATTGCGTCAACGGTGCTATAGAGATGTTTTTTCACACACCATTCTCTGGTAGAGGCAGAGAGCACAATGCTGCCATCTGTGTGCTCCACCAATGCGGTAACATGGTGTCCAGTACGTTCCAAACGTAACCTGAAAAACACAAAAAGGAAGAAATTTAGGATGAAGTTATGGCGACAGTAATCAGCTAATGGCCATCTACTGTTGCTATTTATTTTAAAATCAGAAAGTAAAGTTTATTAAACTTTCAGACATACAGTCCAGGAAAGAATTTCAGTGTATACAGCCAAATGCCATAAGAAAGTAGTGTAAAGTGGAAAAAGATTCACAACATGTTACACTGGTATAAGTACAGTAAATCCACTGACATGGAACAGATATCCACAAGAGTAGATAGTTTCAATTTCAATTTCCAGCTCAGAATAGAAGTAGTCCCGACCCAGACTTCCAGGATTTGGAGGCAAATAGTATTACAATAATCTGTATAACACTAAATAAAAGAGGTACCCGGGGAAGCCAACCAGGATTCCCACAATCTTTTAAACTTTGCTGGGCGCCCACGGTGGAGGTATAATAGCTTATCGTATCAAAGTATTCCCCACAGCACATATCCACTCCTCTTTAGGTTGGGGGAGTCTCCAGTTCCCTGTGCTGAACGAGCAATTTATGAGCCTGAAACAGCGCTTTGGATAAAGCCTCAATCTCATACGACGACAAGTTACCATCATCCAATATTCGAATCCCAGCATACATGATTTTGGACCGAGTTGTGAATTTGGTTTGAAAAACTGTACTGAGAGTGTCTACTGCCGATACCCAGTAGCAACAAAATATGGGACACCGCCAAAGCACGTGGATGAGATCTCCATGATTCCTCTTGCATTTATTGCAGACTGGGTTAGCTGTTGCTATTTAAAAGTCATTTTGATGTTATGCGTTTGTAATCCAGGCATGAAAAAGACTCTTTGTGATCTGGAGGATTTTGTGCTTTAAAGCTTTAGTAATTTTTTCAACTTTCCATCTATTAAATCTTCTGCCCTTTTTGTTTTAACTTTGGATAGTAGAACATTTTTTTTCTGCCAGTAAATACCTTATACAGCCCACTTCCTATTTCTTGTCTGTTTATTAGCCTAGGCTTATGACATCATGCACAGCTCTCTCTCTCTCTCTCTCTCTCACTCTTGTGAGAGTTTGCCAAGTAGGGGGGGGGGGTGAACCATTAGAGGGCCAATGAGAGCTGCAAAGCTGGAGGCGTGCCTCTATGTAAATCCAGGAAGTGAACAGGCAGCAGCTTCAGCTGCCCACAGTAAAAATGGATGCAGCCAGACTCAGTGGAGGGAGATTTCTGCAGCACATTTGGCAAGTACAGAATCATAGTATATATAAAATAATATGCAAAGTGGTTGGAGGGAAGCTTTTATTACAAATTATGTGAGCAGACTGCAGTTCCTCTTTAATTAACTTGCTGCTGCCTGATCTTTATTGAAGCAACAGTATATGGATTGAGCAATTCCATGTTTAAAGTTATTTATGCAGATGACTTTTGCAATGTTGGAAAATTAAATAAAAAAAAATAAAAAAATAAATAGAACTACTTAACTGCAGAGGACAAGTTTGTGCTGCATTTACAGGGCACAAACAGGTGGTGAGGGGGGGGAAGACATATTCCCTCCTTACTGCCTGTCCAATGGGTCAGAAAAGCGCTCCACCATGGATCCTTTTTCAGATGAGCAGCAAAGTGTGCCACATGTGTAAACTTAAGCTTATTGAAATCCCTTTTCCTGGTGGTAGTCTACCCAATGCAGTATCTAGTGTCCCGATACTCTTCTCCTGAAATTCAACAGCCTGAAGATTATTTTTTCTTAGTTCAGTTTAGTAGAACTATAGTCAAAACTTTATTTTTCATTTTGGCTAGAGTAGAGTGAAAAGGGGGGGGGGGTGTTATAACCCCTGTAAGGTTTATTTCTGCCATCTTTGTCTTATTGTTGAGATTTATCTTCACTTCCTATCCCATGGCCAAACAGGAAGTGAGAGGAAATCCCTGCAAATTGAGGGATTCTCTTGGGGACCCCCATCTCACTAGAACTAAGTGTACCCATTGAAAGATTTCCCCTCTATTATTTTTCTGGGGACAACCCAAAATTTTGAATTTTCTTTACTTTCAATGATAATGGTAAACAGGACAAACAAAGGATCAAGCTCCCTAACGGGGACACAGACAACAATAAAAAAAAAAAAATTAAATAAACTAATCTCCCCTCTATCAAAAAATAAATAAATAAATAATAAAAAAAAAAAAAAAGGTTTTCCCTCTTGTTATACTTTAAGCCTGCCATAGATGCTTTGAAATACATCCATTTGTGGCTGCTCCTGATCGACTTCTTGAAAAACTTTTCTTGATCAGTGGCTGCAGCCGCTGATCAGTGTATTCTGAAAGCACAGGGTCCTGCTGTCAGAATACAATATCTTAGTGGGACGGGTTCCTTTATTTATCCTCTACCTTGGTACAGTTCTGTTCTTTTTTAATGCTGGCCTTACCAATGAGCCCCACTCTTAGGAGTGAGTGGATGAGTATACAGTGGTACTATCTTGTACCTTATATTTAAAATTGGTTCCCATTTCCTTTGTTTATCTTACCCTCAACTGTGTGGATAGAGGAATCAGTTTGTTTCTTTCTTCACTCAGCCTGCTGGCTGAATATATAAAAACACACAATCCATCTACTGTATATCCAGCCTTTCAACTGCAAATAGCAACACGTCACTAATGTGTGACACATCTGCTCGTACCTTGCTATTACTGGGTAAGCTTGTGGAGTGGTAAACTTGATGGTTCTGCAGAGAATGCCCCACCATTTTTTGGCATTAGAGAAATTACAAAATTTTCATAATTTTGCCCAAATAATATACCTTTTTTTTTTTTTAAAGAGTCTGGATTTATTCTGTACTTCCTTTACTTCTTTAGACAGAAAAGCTGATAAAGGACAAATTACATGTAAAGAACGTAATACCCTTTCCTCCCTTCCCTGATATAGTAACACTCCTCTGTAGTGCTATGCCACAAGGGGGTGGTACCTGGAAACAGATACCCTCTATGCCTCTTATATAAATCAGCTGGTCTGCTCTCTTAGCAATACTACGATATCTTGTTTAAAAACTGGTTCAAAATTCTGCCTCTCTCCAGACCATTCATCTTTAAAAAAAAAAAAACTATAAAAGTATTTGCTAGTTTTAGAAGTTGCAAAATGGCATTAAAGATCAATAAATCTACAAGTAAAAAAAAAAAGCAGCATGCCTGCATTCCGGGCATATGTCCAACACATATGGTGCTAAAAGTACTACTGAGTATAGTATTCAGCCCCACCTAGCTGCAGCGCATTTCAGCTTGTCAGATTTCGGACCTGCGCCTCCCAAGCAAACCTAAATGCCAGGATTGGGCGCACCCAGGTTAAACACCTAATGTGCAAGTAGCCTTAAAGGCTAAATTCACTTTTTTTATATTTTCCTAAATTCAGCTCCCATATGTAGCATTAATGTACTTCTTTTGCAAAAATAAAACAGCTTTCCATGAATTCTACACAGGCTTACCTCACTCCCTCTCTTCATAGCTGTTTAAACATACTGTTTCATTACTTCTGCCTTACTTCCTGGTCAGACTTTAGGTCACGACACAGGAAGGAGTTGACCAGCTGAGGGTAAATGATGCAGGGTGTGTGCTAATGAGGTCAGCTGGTCAACTTCTTCCTGTGTCATGACCAGGAAGTAAGGCAAACATAATTGAGCAGTGTGTTTAAATAGCTATGAAGAGAGTGAGGTAAGCAGGTGAAAAATTATAAGAAAAGCGTTTTATTTCTGCAAAAGAAGTACATTCATGCTATATTGGTACATAGGGGTGCTGGGATTTAGGAAAACAAAAAAAAAAAATGTAATAAAAAAAAAAAGGTGAACTTAGCCTTTAAGTGTTCAGCTCGAAATTCAGTATCAACCTTTCACCAGCATTTTTTTTTATAAATAAGCCCCTCTGCCCTAAAATGATGGACTGCATGCAGCATTAGAGGACTGCACTGCACCCCAAAAAGATATAGAATATTACTTGCCTCCACTGCCCTGATAAGGTGAATAAATCCTGCTAATGAGACCATTTTCAGGCCCTTGCACTGCCTGTTTGGTTCATCATCTCAAAGAAGGTCTAGGAAGAATACTTAAGTGAGGGTTCTATTCAAGTAAAGAAGAGCCCTGATAGAACCACTTGTGAGTTCACAGCTGGGAAGTCCAACCCAAGGGAAGGATTAGAACCCATGTGTGGATTTCACCGATATCCAAGACTCTGTTTTACCATACCAATAGGGAATTACAAAAAATGTAATTGGGGGTCTTGGCCTTCCTCCTTATTATTCCTTGGTTTCTGTTGGAGAGTCCCCCCCATTTCCTCTCTGGTAAAACATTGTCAGCAGGTAACATAGCACTCCACCAAAAACCAAGGAGGGAAAAAAAAAAAAAAAAACACACACTATACAGTGAATCGTTCACTGTATTGAGCAGGGTGCCAAACACACCACTTAAAGCGGTTCTGCACTCTGTAAAAAAAATTTTTTTTTTTAGGATGTAATATAAAGTATGCTTACCTTTATTAGGGGACTCACCTGTTCCATCTTCCATCTCGATCGCCGCCGGTTTTCGTCCGATGAAGTTCCTCGTCTTCTTCTTTAGTGCTGGGGGCCATCTTGCCTGTGGCATGTGAAACACCCACAGGAACTTTAGATGGCCCAGCATGCACCGCCGTTACTCGCGCGTGCGCAGTAACGGCACATCTGCCGACATCTCACGAGATTTCGGCAGATGTGGCCGAAATCTCGGGAGATTTCGGAAGATGTGGCCGAAATCTCGCGAGATTTCGGAAGATGCCCGCACTGACTCCTGGGATCAATGACACCAGATCCCAGGAGACAGTGCGCCGTGACGACGATCGACGCAGAGACCCCGCCTGCCGCCGCAGAGAGAAGACCGGAAGTCTTCAATTACAAGGTAAGTAAAAAAAAAAAAAAAAAAAAAAAAAACATTTCATTTAGTACTCTTTGCCTGATTTTGAAGGCAAAGAGATTTACTAAATGAAATGGGTGCAGAACCGCTTTAAGATTTTTTTTTTTTTTTTTTTTCACTGCACTGATCTAAATGCACGTGTAGTTCTGGTCACCAATCCTCAGGAAGGATATATGATGGAACTAGAGAGAGTATGGAGAAAGGCAACAAAATTAATAAAGGAGACTGGAGGACCTCAATTACGAGGAACGACTACAAGCACCAAATTCATTCTCCCTGGAGAAGAGACGCTTGAGAGGAGATATGATAGCGATATACAAATACCTCAATGGTGATCCCACTTTTAATAATCAGACACTTACCTGCCCCAGGGTCCAGCGATGCGGGGGAACGAAGCCCCCCCCCCCCTCGTTCCCCGCTCCGCCGGCATTCTTACTGTGGGCACCCGGCTGTGGCTTCACAGCCGGTCACCCACTGCGCATGCGCGAGCGGTGCCGCGCGCCGTGATACACCGCGCAGTCATCTGGGAGGAGGCAGACTACGAGGGACCCCCTAGCAACAGGCATTTAGAGGCGAGTAACATTTTTATTATTTATTTTGGTTGAAGGGGGAATTTTCATTGTCAGGGCAATAAGGATGTGGAACTCTTCCACAATCAGTGGTGTCAGCAGGAAGTATTGATGGTTTTAAAAGACTCTTGGGCGTGCATCTTAGTGAAGACAATATACAGGGATATGGGAAAAATTATTGACATGAACACACACACACACACACACACACACACACACACGTTGAACTGGATGAACAAGTGTCTTTATTCAAACTTACTATGTAACAGCTCATTGTTTTCAATGGGCCGGTACACATGAGAGCATAAGTAAACTTGCACCAGGTTCAGTCAAATAAAAATCTCCATCACTTGTCAGTTATGTGTGAGTATGTGCGTAAATCACACACAGTTTTTAAATGAACTAAGTAAGCTTGCTTATGTAGACTGTTCCTTTTTGTATTTAGCTAAGAAATTAAGCATACTTATCCACATAGAAAACCAGAAGAAGTACTATATGCAATAAAATTATTATGTCCTGTTAAAACAACTAACCGTGTGACAGCACGCTCCCAGAATGGTAGCCGGCAGGGATCAATAAGCTCCTGATGCATACTTGTGATCGGGAGCTTTCCGATCATATAACCGATGTGACAGCCAATCAAAGTGGTTACATGACCCAAATTATTGGTGCACCGAAATTTCAGCCACTGAAACATATCAGCCGAAAACATTTTTTTTCAGCATCGGGCCGAAAGAGAAAAGGTGCAGATAAAAGGAGCCGAAAAACGCAGCTCTGAGAGGGAGGACTCTGATCCGCCAGGATGGGCAGCACCCAGGGATCCTCCCCGGGTGCCGCCCATTGCGGAGGTGTCATCGTGGCGGCTCACAGTCCTCACTCTCAGAGCCGCAATCTCTGTCACAGAGCCGACTTGCCCAGGCCGCAGTAACAATTTCCTGCCTCCCGTGATGGACGGCACACTGATCCAATGCCGGGACATTGAATCAGTGTGGCGAGATCACAGGAGGCGGGAAATTGTTACTGCGCCCCGGGCAATTCAAATTCAGCTCCGTGACACAGCAGGAGATCGCCACTCTGATCCAGACACTGGCTGCATAGATCTCTTGTATCATGTCTGCAGACTGAAGGTGCCAATAATAAATTAATATTAATTTAAATGTATATTAATTAAAAAGTCGAATATATTACAATTATATATAAAAATATAAATATTTTTTAAAAGACTGTCATTTTCAGCAAAGTGCATCCTGCATTTTTGGTACCAAAATTTCCATTCAGTACACCCCTAACCCGAATGCCCGCCTCTGCCTCTTGGCTTTTAGAACCCTTAAAGGGCTGGGAGGCAGTCCACATAAAGGGGTTAAAGATAGAATTATTATTATTAAAAGGAAGACTAAGGGGGTCCCCGACTTACAAACATCCGACTTACAAAACGGAGGGAGACAACAGGAAGTGAGAGGAAATCCACCCCTAGGAAGGGAAATTCACTCCTGTAAGAGTTAATATGGGAAAAGGTGTCTCCACTGAAGCTTTTTTCACCAGTCCACGTTTCCCTAACAACCCAAAATTTTCAAAATCCAATTGTCATTGGGACAGAAGGTGAGGTGAAATCTTCTGAACAGGGGCACAGACAGCAAAACAAATGTTACAGGGGTGATAACCCTTCTCTATGTTATCTAAAAATAGATTACACTTAAAAAATTTACCTGTTCCGACTTACAAACAGATTCAACTTAAGAACAAACCTACAGTCCCTATCTTGTTTGTAACCCGGGGACCCCCTGTATTTGGTTGCGTCTGATGTTGTTACCTATGCCAGTATGCCCTGGTTGGCCACACTGTGCCCCAGCCACGATCCTTAACTGCAAGAGACAGACGTTCCAAGTTACGAGGATTCCGATTGGTGAATTCAGGGTTTACAATTTCGTTTTCATGCGTGTCCACCTCAACTGCTGGAGAGACATGAACACTGGCAGTACTACTGGCTGGACGGATAGCTAAAACAAAAAGAATAAACAATTAGATCCTCAGTGATATTTTAAAGCTGAGCAATCAGTGTACAAATGTTACATTAACATGAAAACAAATAAAATATATTTCAATTTTTTTTTTTTTTTTTTTTCCATTTTCCCAATTGTTGATTGAGGAAACATCACGGACTGAAGACATAACAAATTATTTGTTGGCCTCCCCATTTGTAAGTAGCCAGTCTGTCAGCTGGATGAGGTTTGAGACATTCTCTGAATATCTGGGGGAAACACCAGTTCTGCACCTTTTCCGTCCCTTCCAGGTACTTTTATCAAACTGGAGGAGAGTTTAGGATTGCATTATCTGGCGTTCTGTGATTGGACAAGGGGAGATTGTGACATTCATATGCCCCTTGTCAAACCACAGAATGCCTTTTAATCTTTAACAAAAATACAAGACATTTTCTGAATGGAGGAGCTGCGCTGCAAGCGACCCACTGTCATCGCTGTGCTCCAGCCTCCACCGTCAGATCATCAGTAGAGACGTCCCATCATGTAGAAAAATTGTTTTTAAAGAAAGAAGCAGCAGCTACCGGTAGAACGCACACCATTAGAGATACCTTATTGGTAGTAGAAAACACTGTAATACATTTTTTTCCTATACCTCAACTTTGGAAGCGCTAACATTTTTTCTGGTGGTATGGCTCTTTAAAGTGGCCTGTGCCAGATTCAAAAATCACTACCGCCAATTTCAGCAGCTTTAACTACACATTTGGAAGATTCAGGTAGTTCTTAATAGTGTCACTTTTACAAAGTGGTACTATACATGCACCAAGTTAAAAAAAATAACGTACTGTAAACTGTAAGTTAGCATACAGAGACAGGCATAATGCCCGTCTCTGTGTGCTGTGTAGCACAGCGGCATGTTTGTTGCTGCTAACAACTCCCCCCTCCACTTCTCACTATTCATTAAGGATGCTTTCGCTTCACAGCCAACAGCCGCCATTGATGCTGACAGTAAGAGGAGCCTGATGGAGAACTAGTGTCTCAGTTTCCCTATCAGGTTCACGATCACCTTGTGATTGACAAAAAGAAGTGGGCAGATTCTTTAGCCAATGGATCTGCCCACTGCCTGCTGGTAATTACAAGGGGAATCAGTCCTGGCTCTGCCTGAGCTTCAAAAATCCTCGGCCACTGTACTGCCTGTGTGCCAGGTGCAGTGGCAGAAGAAGCTCAGCTGCACCGAGAACAGAATGTCAATATGGACCAGAACATGAATGAATGTACCGGTTTACAGATACATAATTCTGTTGCTAGTACTGACACTTTGGGGTTGGTCTACTAAAGGCAAATAGATTGTGCACTTGCACGCTGCAAGTGCAGATGCTCCAGAGCTTAGTAAATGAAGTAACGCTTCAACTTACCAAGGATACCCAATCAGGTGCAAGGGAAAAAAAAAAAAGCATTTTTGCATGCACATGATTGGATGGTGAAAATAAGTAGAGCTTTACTACATTTACTGCTACTTACTAAGCTCTGGAGAAACTGCCCTTGCAAAGTGCAAGTGCACAGTCCATTTACCTTTAGTAAATCAATCCCTTAAAGTGGAAGTTTAGGCAAAAACTAACTCACTCTAGTCTTAGAATGTGGCATTGAGTTGGACTAATCTATCCAGCCTTGTCCCCACCTGTTCTGCAGCTGCTCCAGTCCCACACTTAGCGATCAGCGGCAGCTTGTGTATGTAGGCACATGCAGGAGAGGCAGCCGACAATGGAAGTCCCATAGTAACTCTATGGGTGACATCACTTCCGAGCCGTTGTCGGTTCTCTCCTATACACAGCATCTACCGCTGGAGATCGGGCTGGATGGACTGCAGAACAGATTTTTGCTTTACAGGGGGAACCACTGAGGAAGGGACATTCACACTGCACACTCCCTGCCCCTTCCTGGCCACTTCTCCTGTCACACGGCCAGGCATACGGCCGAGGTTTATTATACTAGGGGTGCGTGGGACCTGATGGGGAACTGGGAGACTACTTCCCCACCATGTCTGCTCCACTTTTGACAGCCCATGACAGTGGGCTGATCCATAACTGCAGTTCAGTCCAACAGCGGCGTTAAAAACCCCCTACTGCTGTGTACCGTCACTGAAAAGTAGGGCAGACCTGATGTGGAACTGGTCTCTCAGCTTGCCATCAGGCTCCGACCACCCAGTGACAAGTCGATGCCCACATTTGGGTAATGACATTTAGCTTTCGGCTGGGGAATCTCAGGCTGACAGCTGAATGAGGCCAGGGATAGAGCACTGTGTGGGAAGTTGTCCAAGACATGACAGCTTCCCAGGACAGGCATGCCCTGCTCAGAGTACTGGTGCACCTCTGTATGCCAGATCAGAGCTGTCCTTAATATGTAACATTACTGACATGTGTGGCAAATTCAGGTAGTTCTTCCTACAACCACTTAAACTACTTGCCGCCCATAAGATGTCCATGGACGTCCTCGGGTTTCAGTGGTTATACCGGAATGGTGCCTGCACCTACAGGCATCATCCCAGTATGGATCTTTTCAGCCAGCAATTCCCAGTAAGGCAGAAGTGATTTGAGTGGCTAATTAGCCAATATATCACTTTTGTGGGTGGCAGAAGGGGGTAACACACCACTCCCACAGACGCCACGTTTCCCGGGCTCTACTGTCCCATCATGGATCCCGAGACTGCTGTGGTTGGCAGCGATTGCTCCAAAAAACAGACAGAGAGTTCCTTCTCTCTGTAACCCCGAAAACGACGAGTAGTTGGTCATTTCCGGTTCAAAGATCCCGATCCTCCTCTTCTGTGCTCCTGGCCTTCCCTCCTGTTGAGTGCCCAAACAGCAAGTGGCTAGTTATGGGGGCACCCAAGCCGAACTGCAGCTCCATGCATCTATTCAGACACAGAGCTGTGGTTCGGCCCCGCCCCCTCTCTCTCCCAATTGGCTCACTGATTAACAGCAGCAGGAGACAATGTCGCCACTGCTGCGTCTCAGCCAATCAGGAGGGAGAGTCCTGGACGGCCGAGACACTTGTGAACATTGCTGGAGCTCAGATAAGTATTAGAGAGGCTGGTACACACAGAAGGATTTTATCTTAATGCATTAGGATAAAAAAAAAAATAAAAAAACTTCTGACTTTACAATCCCTTTAATTGGGAGGTGGCACGCTATCAGGTAAGGGCACATCTGATGGTGGGGGGAGCACGAGTACTATTGGATATTAGTATCACAAGGGGACAAACGCAAAGGAGGAGTATTGCATGAAGAAAATATCACTGATTGAAAGATTGTTTTTTGATTTATCATTGGGATCTCACTGAAATATAGAGGACTTTAATTTTGGCACTGCACACATTTTATAATATATACACAGCTTTGTCTGTATTATTACCCTGTTGGAATCGAGCGCATGCAAATATGCGGTCTCCTGGGTGACAAGCCTTGGAGCCGATCATGCGGCATATTTGTGTGCAACAGCGCGCGCCCCCGACACAGTGACCGGCAGCTCATGAAATGCAGAGTTTTCCACCGTGATTGGCGGTCACATGGCCATAAGCCCCTCCATTCCAAACCCCTTAAAGGGCCGATGGGAGTCAGTGCCAAGGGGGTTAAGGATGTTTAATAGAAGCATAGCTTCTACACAGGAGACATTTATGTTGATCACATTAGACACAGGTCAGTCTATTTGTAGAAGAGGAGCGCGATTTTCGAGCGCAATTTGATTTTCGTATGATTTCACATGCATGTGGTAGGTGTTAGCAGCTCTCAAATTATTACAGCTCTATCTATCGTATCTCACAAGGGTTTGTACATATATGAATACACGGACACCGGCAGCAGATCGCACACTGTCAGAATCGGCGACCCGTCAGATTAGGTAACGGAAGTGACGTTCAGTCAGCTGTGATTGTGTTCCACCGTTACCAGGTTTGCTCATCTGGCAGACCACCTGCAGTCAGAAGAAGGACATCTTACTACACCCAGCTATGTCTTGAATTTCACAGTAATTTTAGCAATAAAGTGAGCAGATATAAATAAATATAGTATAGTGACATCTGTGGTGCTGTTTGGATGCTACATTTTGAAAGCCTCAAGGTTTAGCACTGAGCATCGCAGGGTGTACCAATATGGCCTCCGCCACCTTCCTACTATTGCCGTCCAGCTTGTTACAAAATGTAACTTCCAAACAGCATGACAGATCCCAATACACTATATTTATATCTGCTCACTTTATTGCTAAAATGACTGTGAGATTCAAGACGTAGCTGGGTGTAGGAAGATGTCTGCTGCCTTCTTCTGACTGCAGGTGTTCTGTCAGATGAGCAAACCCAGTAGCGGTGGAACGCATGCACAGATGACGGAACATCACCTCCGTTACCTAATCTGACGGGTCGGCGATTCTGGCGGAACACCGGGAGTGCGATCTGCTGCTGGTGTCTGTGTATTCCTATATGTACAAAGCCTTGCAAGCAAAAATGAATGAATGAATATATATATATATATATATATATATATATATATATATATATAGTAATAATTTGAGAGCTGCTAACACCTACCACATTCTAAATGCGTTGCAAGACACAGGTATGGCGCACACACCGTTTTCCCTCACCGTACTGCAATGTGCAGCGATCCTAACAAACATCTCCACCATTTAGAGTAAAACTGTACGGGGGTCAGAGTGCAGTCACTGATTCCGACATTGAACACAATGAATCTCAGAAAATACCAATCACCTGGCTGTCTCTGGGTGACCCAGGACAGGTATGTAGTAGCTCAGGGAAGTCACAAATCTGACTCTTCATACCTGTTCTCGGACAAGGACTTGGTATAGTGAAGCCAGAGGATCAGCATGACATCCAGGAAAGTAGCATTTCCTGACACAGAGGATAGCAGTGAAAGACTCCATGGCCCTCTGATGACACACAGCTCCTTACCCTGGATGAGAAATCTGCCTCGTAGGAGAACGGACATTGCTGTAGGGAGCGCCTCCCGATCGCTACCCGGACATGCAGCTGCTCTAATAAACGTCCTCCGGTTAGATGTGTAATACACCGGGACAGTTCAGGGCGCTGACATGCTTCACACAGGGCACTTCCGGTAACCTTACAATGTCCGCTCAGCGAGCGGCCATCTTTGTTAAGGGCGCCTGCTGGCTTCCGCACATGCGTTTTATGAAAGCCGCTGCACGTTGTGGAGATAGCTGTCTGAGCAGTGAGCTTAGCTAAACAAAGCCATGTGCTGGTACATAGGAGCTTCCAGACAAGAACAAGGGCGGCTGTAATAAAAATAATAATAATAAACAGGTAACTGTTACTGTGCCTACCCCTTAGAAGTGCAAACCTCCCAACTTTCTGAAATAGGAACGAGGGACACCTATTAGGAAAAACATGTAGGCATAGGACACGCCCCCTGCCATGCCCCCTTAACCACTGGACACCCCCTTCCTAACCAGACCAATTTTCAGCTTTCGGTGCTCTCACACTTTGAATGACAATTACTCAGTCATGCAACACTACCTATATGAAATGTTCTGTCGTTTTTTTTTCACACAAATAGAGCTTTCTTTTGGTGGTATTTAAAGAGGAGTTTCCATAAAAAAAAAAAAAAAAAAAAAGTCAGCAGCTACAAATACTGCAGCTGCTGACTTTAAATAATAGCACACTTACCTGTTCCAGGGTCCAGCGATGCCGGAGGAATGAAGCCCTGCTCGTCCCCTGATCCGCTCGGCGGCACCCACTGCGCATGCGTGAGCGGCGCCGCGTGCCACGATTGGCTGCGCAATCATCTGGGACCTGTCACGTTTCCCAGATGACTGACAGGAGGGAGTGGGGCAGAGCTGAGCCCTTCCTGCGCCAAGGGGAAGTGATGTCACCAGCCCAGGCACTGAAGGAGGCAGACTACGAGGGACCCCCTAGCAACAGGCATTTAGAGGTGAGTTTAAAAAAAAAAAATCCAAATGTTTTTTTTTTGTTTTTTTTAGGAATTTTAATGATTTTTCTTTTTTTTGTGTGCAACACCACTTTAATCACCACTGGGTTTTTTTTTATTTTTTTGCGCTCTAAATAAGAAAAGACCGAAAATTCTGTAATAAAAATAAAAATTTCTTAGTTTCTGTTATAAAATTTTGCAAATTAGTAATTTTTCTTCATAAATTTTGGCCAAATTTTATACTGCTACATATCTTTGGTAAAAATAATCCAAATTGGTGTATATTATTTGGTCTTTGTGAAAGTTAGAGAGTCTACAAGCTGTGGTGCCAATCCCTGAAAATTGATCACACCTGATGCACCGACAGCCTATCTCATTTCTTGAGACCCTAACAAGTCAGGAAAGTACAAATACCCCCCAAATGACCCCTTTTTGGAAAGTAGACATTCCAAAGTATTTAGAAAGAGGCATGGGAGTTTTTTGAAGTTGTAATTTTTTCCCACAATTCTTTGCAAAATCAAGATTTTTTTTTTCACAAAATTGTCATATTAGCAGGTTATTTATCATACACAGCATACGCATACCACAAATTACACCCCAAAATACATTCTACTACTCCTCCTTAGTATGGCGATACCACATGTGTGAGACTTTTACACACTATGGCTACATACAGAGGCCCAACATGCAGGGAGCACCTTCAGACGTTCTAGGAGCATAAATTACACATCTAATTTCCTGACTACCTCTTGCACTTTTGAAGGCCCTGGAGCACCAGGACGATAAAAACGCACCAAAAATGACCCCATTATGGAAGGAAAACACCCCAACGTATAATCTATTAGGCATATCGAGTCTTTTGAATGTCATTTTTTTATACAAGTTTTTGGAAAATGTGGAAAGAAAATGAAAACACATTTTTATTTTACACAAAGTTGTCAGTTTATACAATATTTCTAACACATAGCATGTACATGGCAAAAATTACACCCCAAAACATGATCTGCTACTCCTCCTGAGTATGGCGATACCACATGTGTGAGACTTTTACACAGCCTGGCCACATACAGAGGCCCAACATGCAAAAGACTCGATATGCCTAATAGATTATACGTTGGGGTGTTTTCTTTCCATAATGGGGTCATTTTTGGGGCGTTTTTATCGTCCTGGTGCTCCAGGGCCTTCAAAAGTGCAAGAGGTAGTCAGGAAATTAGATGTGTAATTTATGCATTAGGCATTCTAGGGGCATAAATGTCAAATCAAATTTGACTACCTATTACACTTTGAGGCACTATAGTGGCATGGATGAGCCATGGATGGGGATGGCTGGGTCTGGCTGAGTATGGATGAGATGGCTGGGTCAGGTATGGCTGAGTATGGCTGTGTGGGTATGGATGGGATGGCTGGGTGGGTATGGCTGAGTGAGGATTGGATGGCTGGGTATGGATGGAATGGCTGGGTGGGTATGGCTGAGTGTGGGTGGGTATGGCTGAGTGTGGATGGGATGGCTGAGGATGGATGGATGAGTATTCCTGAGCATGGATGGATAGATGAGTATGGATGGATGGATGAGTATTGTTGAGCATGGATGAGTATGGATGGCTGAGCATGGATGGATGGATGGATGAGTATTGCTGAGGATGGATGGAAGAGTATTGCTGAGGATGGCTGAGCATGGATGGATGAGTGCAGGAATGGGCACAGAACAGTGCTATGGACAGTACCCATCCAGCCCACAGCACTGCTGCACCTGATCTCTCCCCTCTCTCCTCACACTGTACCGATCGGTACAGAGAGGGGAGAGAGGAACCGGAAATGACGCTGGTTTGTTTACAAGTGATCGCTCCGTCATTTGAAGGAGCGATCACATGGTAAATGGCCACTGTCAGCCTAAGGTCCCGGCTGTCACAGATATTCCCGGGTGCCCATGGATGCCCTCCCAGAATAAGCTGACCATGCTGCAGCCGTCTTTTGGCTAGGGCCCAGTCGGCAAGTGGTTAAAGGATAATTGTACAAAAAAATGATTGGTCAAACCCACAAGTGCTTTTTTACCACTATTATTCCTTTATACTGGCTTGTGGACAGTGGCGGCACATGCAGTCGCTATGGGGCCCGCAGCCAAGTGGGGCCCCTTGAGGTCATGCGCCGCAGCTCCGCGGATGAGAGCGAGTGGCTTCGCGGGCGGCTCCGCTGGTGAGAACGTGCGGCTTAGCGGGTGGCTCCGGGTGAGAATGGGCGGCTTCGCAGGTGGCTCCGGGTGAGAGCAGGGCGGCTTCCCGGGTGGCTCCGCGGGTGTTCGCGGGCGGCTCCGCGGGTGTTTGCGGGCGTGAGCGGGCTGGCCAATCAGGGAGCTGGCGGGCGGGGGAGCATCATCTCTCACTACCCTGTATCCCTGCAGTGCTGTTCCCCCTCACTGTGCAGGCAGCCAGGAAGCAGAGAGATGACATTATCTCTCTGCTGCCTGACTGATAATCAGCTGCCTGAGTCCTGACTCAGTGACACAGCAAGTGACAATCCGTAATGTGTGGCAGGCGACGTGGCAAGTGACAACCGTGACGTGACAATCTGTAATGTGGCAGGCGACGTGGCAAGTGACAACCGTGACGTGACAATCTGTAATGTGGCAGGTGACGTGGCAAGTGACAAAACCGTAATGTGTGGCAGGTGACATGGCAAGTGACAACCCGTGACGTGACAATCTGTAATGTCGCAGGTGACGTGGCAAGTGACAATCCGTAATGTGTGGCAGGCGACGTGGCAAGTGACAATCCGTGACAATCTGTAATGTGGCAGGTGACGTGGCAAGTGACAACCCGGGTCGTGGCAAGTGACAATCCATAATGTGTGGCAGGTGACGTGGCAAGTGACAATCCGGGATGTGGCAAGTGGACAATCTGCAACATGTGGCAGGTGACATTCCGCAACATGTGACAATCTGCATCTGGTGGCAGACGACGTGGCAAGTGGACAATCCACAACGTGTGGCAGGTGATGTGGCAAGTGGACAATCCACAAGGTGTGGCAGGTGATGTGGCAAGTGACAATCCATAATGTGTGGCAAGTGACAATCCATAATGTGTGGCAAGTGACAATCCGTAATGTGTGGCAAGTGAAGTGGCAAGTGACAACTCGGGACATGGCAAGTGACAATCCATAATGTGTGGAAAATGACGTGGCAAGTGACAACCCGGGACGTGGCAAGTGACAATCCATAATGTGTGGCAGGGGACGTGGCAAGTGACAATCCGTAATGTGTGGCAGGTGATGTGGCAAGTGACAATCTGGGACGTGGCAAGTGGCAATCCATAATGTGTGGCAGGTACATTCTGCAACGTGTGACAAGTGACAATCTGCATCTGGTGGCAGGCGACGTGGCAAGTGACAATCCGTAATGTGTGGCAAGTGACAATCCGGAATGTGGCAAGTGGATATTCCGCAACGTGTGACAAGTGACAATCTGCATCTGGTGGCAGGCGAGGGTGACAAATCACACTCTCTGGGCTCCCACTGATTCTGCATTATGGTGAGTTGAACTATTTCATTTTATATAACAGAACAGAAATTGGTTAGAAGGCATGGAGGTCAGCAATGTGTGTTCAGGGGCTGCATACAGTATACTGCATACTTTGTTGTTCAAAATTAATATAAGCTGTTGCCTGGGTACTGTGCTACATGAGTGTGGTAATCTGTTGTTCAATGGCATTAGTTAATTTTTTGTGTGTGGGGGCGGGGGGGCGTGGGGCCCATACAACATTTTGTGATTTCTAGTTACGCCCCTGCTTGTGGAATTTTTATAAATGCAACAATTTAGACATTTAATGAAAGGTTTAGCACTGGGAAAGATAAAAAGTGCATTTTATATACAACTGTTTTTTACATTTGTGACCTTTTGACCTTTACAAAAACTCTGCAAAAACATGCAGAAAAAACATATGCGGGCATCCGGGGTAAAGCTGTCCTAAGTATGCAGGCATCCGGGGTAAAGCTGTCCTAAGTATGCAGGCATCCGGGGTAAAGAAGAGGAGGAGGGGGTGGAGGAGAGAGCAGAATCACCACTAGCATTTTGGTGGCATGGTGGCAGAACAAGCTCCAACAGCACTGAACCCTGTCCTGCATCCTTCCCAGCTACCAGCAGAGTTACCGTACTCAGTGCGCCATGCAGGAAAGGTAACGTCTCTGCCCATGCCTGCTGATTAGTCCTCTCTCTGTCTTAGGCCCCTTTCACACTGGGGCGGTTTTCAGGCGGTACAGCGCTAAAAATAGCGCCTGTATACCGCCTGAAAAAACCGGCCCCATTCACTCCAGTGTGAAAGCCGACGGGCTTTCACACTGGAGCGGTGCGCTAGCAGGACCGCAACAAAAGTCCTGCTAGCAGCATCTTTGGAGCGGTGAAGGAGCGGTGTATTTACCGCTCCTATACCGCTCCTTCCCATTGAAATCAATGGGAAACCGCGGGGATACCGCCCGCAAACCGCCGCTGCAGCGGCGCTTTGCGGAGGTTTTTAACCCTTTTGCGGCCGCCAGCGGGGGTTAAAACCTCCCCGCTAGCGGCCGCATACCGCGGTAAAACGATGGTAAAGCAGCGCTAAATATAGCGCTGCTTTACCGTCGCCGCCCCCGCACCGCCCCAGTGTGAAGCCAGCCTTACTGAATAAACTGTTTTCACATCTCCAGCGATACTGTTTGTATACCTTGGCTGCATACTATGTTGTCAGACATGTCATTCGGTGACTCTCACCAGTGTAAGCTTATGTTGTCAGATGCAGGAATGCCGGTCTTGCACAAACATGTTGCAACTGAAATATTAGTAACCCTATTGGTGTACAGAGATTAACCCCTTAAGAGCCATAGGCCTGCTCATGTTTTACAAGCCACGTGGCTTGGAATGTTTTCATTTTACTAATATACATTAATAAAAGATGCAATATAGATATCCGGTTAGTTAAAGTGATTGTAAAGTCTTGTTTTTTTTTTTCTATAAAAATAACAAGTTATACTTACCTGCCCTGTGTAGTGGATTTGCACAGAGCTGCCCCGATCCTCCTCTTCTCGGGTCCCTCTTTGGCTCCCCTGGCACCTCCCTCCTGACGAAAGCTCCCACAGCAAGCAGCTTGCTATGGAGGCACCGAGCCGTGGCCCGGCCCTACCCCTCTCTCTGCTGATTGGCTGACTGACTTTGATTGGATCCAATGGTGCTGCTCGTGGACATGGCTGGAGAGAGATGGGGCTCAAGTAAGTATCATGGGGGCTGAGGGGGGCTGCTAGTTTTAGTCGTATTTAGTCTACTAAAACTAGTCATTAATGTTCCTAAAAAAAAAATAAAAACATTTGGAATTTTTTTTTTTAACTCACCTCTAAATGGCTGTTGCTAGGGGGTCCCTCGTAGTTTGCCTCCTTCAGTGCCTGGGCCGGTGACATCACTTCCCCTCGGCGCAGGAAGGGCTCAGCTCTGCCCCCTCCCTCCTGTCAGTCATCTGGGACATGTGACCGGTCCCAGATGATTAAGCGGCCACTCACGGCATGCAGCGCCGCTCGCGCATGCGCAGTGGGTGCCCGCAGCCACAGCCGGGCGCCCACAGTTAAAATGCTGGCGCCGCCGAGCGGAGGGAGGGATGAGCGGGGCTCGATCCCCACATCGCTGGACCCTGGTAAGTGTCCGATTATTAAAAGTCAGCAGCTGCAGTATTTGTAGCTGCTGACTTTTAATTTTTTTTTTTTTTTAATGGCAACACCGCTTTAATAGACGGGCTGTCCCTGCCGAAAAGGTAATTATCAATTCCAATGTTGGCCTTATTTTATGTAGCTCTGTGGTGATAGGGTAGGGTAAGGTTAGCAAACCTATCAAGTTTTTAAAGTCTTCTGCCCCCACTGCGGAGATTCTAGCTCTCTGTTTGCCCCTAGTAACTATTGTCACCGGAACTGATATTTAGCTGAAATCCAAAATGTTGAATTCTGATCAAACAAGGTATAAAGGGGAAGACTTCCGATTGGGAAACTTGTTGCAGTAACAGCTGTCTAAAGCCCCATACACACGGTCGGATTTTTTCATGGATTCTGTCCGATCGGACAATGTTGTTGAAAAATCAGACCGTGTGTATGCACCATCGGACAGTGTACGTCGGATTGTCCGACGGACAAAGTCTTATCTCCTGCTGGATAGATTTGCCGACAACACGGTCCGATCACACCAAATCCGATCGTGTGTACGGTTGTCCGACGGACAAAGTGCTACGCATGCTCAGAAGAAATTCTGTGACGGAAGCGCTCGGTCAGGTAAAAGTACCTTTCCTAATCGACACAGCACATTCGTCACGCTGCAATGTTAAAATGTCTTTAATGCAGCGCATTCTCTTTTTCTTTACAATGCAACAAGAATGACATCTTTTAGCTGCTCCTATTCACCCGCACTTCTCACAAACTTAGTTCTTTATTACTTTTCAGCATTTATACACTACATGTTTATTTTTACTCAGATCGTAAAAGAATCTTTGTTATATTTTTAGCATGATTTGTCTTTTTTTTTTTTTTTTTCTGAATACATATTTGAAGGAGATTTTTTTTTTTTTTTTTTGGAGGGGGGTTGTGTGTCTCAACTTAGCAAAACCACATTATTAACATTTGTATTTCTTGCTTAAATTTACTAGGAGTTTGTTGGTTGTTGGTGCCCCTTGTTAATTCTACTTTATGATTAGTGAAATGTACCTGCCTACTCAAAGAAAAACTGGCATTGTAGAAAAGTAAAACACAATAGTCAATGATTATTTCAAATCCCAAAAACATTTATTTAGGTCTCAGCAACAAACCAAAGAGGAACGCAGCCATGGTGAAACTTGGGGAATTTGCAAAGCCTTGGACCCCCACGGCAACCATCATTGTTCAAGCGTAGAAAATTGGGGGCCTGAGGAGTACGTATATTAAGGGGAGTGCAATCTGGTCCTGAAGTCCAAAGCATCCGGAACTGCAGCAGATGCCATCTAGGTCCCCAGGCTCTGGTACTACAAGAGGCTCCATCTTCTCTCAGACCAGACTGAATCCAGGTCGTCACTCTCAGGTCTTCCTTCCACGCTTCCTTGCACGCTGTGGCTGTCGTGCTGGTGGGGTGGCAGAAGGAGGAGGAGGAGGAGGAGCATGGTAACTATGGCAAACATGTGTGAGGGGAGTCATCTCCCCAGCCATCCCCTTATTTAGGACATGGAGGATGAGCCCCTCACACATGTTGCGTTGCCTCACCTCCATACCCTATATTTTAGTGACAACCACGGAGCCAAAGGTCTCCTCGTCGGTGGGTGTGGCATGTAGGGAGGCTGAAGCCTCTCTGATCATCCGGAGCGCTGACTCTGCCGCATAACCCCCCGTTCTCGCCCTTCTGTACGGAGGGCGGAGGGGAGGGATTTGGGAGTCAGTCAGGCTCCGAGGCCTAGCCCCCTCTTGGCTGCCACTACCCACCTCTTGGCTGCCACTAACCCCTGCCTCCTCCTGACTGCCACCTTCCACAGCCACCTCCTGGCTGAGGTCTTCCTGTGTATGAAAAAGGGACATAGTTTCAGTTATTTGTTCATCAAACACACACAATTCTCATCTAGTGACTGGTGCAAAATGTTTACAAATAGAAAACCATACAATTCTCAGCCCTGCAGTTTAGATTCTGGCCCCAAATGTCTCCAACACTACTGTCTGTTGATATGTCAAACACGTTAGGAACTAAGCAATTGGGGATCCTGAATTAAGTGAACATCATTCATTATTCACATAAATGGTAACAAAACTACTATACCTGGAACAAGCTGGGCTCCTCCACCTCTTCCAGACTGGAAGGCCCAGGTTGCTCCTCGGAAGCCTCATCAGGGGTGGCCTGCGCGCAAGGAAGCGTGGAAGGAGGAGTCGAGAGTGGCTCCGTGACATCAGCCTGGTCTTTGAGAAAATGGAGACTCTCATAGTACCAGAGCTTGGGGGCATAGACCTCATCTGCTGCAGTTGCAGTTTCTTCCGACTTCCGGACCTTCTTGCGCTCCCTGATATACGCACTCCTCAGGCTGCCAATTTTCTTTCTTATATCATCAACAGTTGCCGTGGGGAACCTTGGCTTGACAAATTCCACAAGTTCCAGCAGGGCTGCATACCTCTTTGGTTTGATGCTGTAATGGGGGTGTTTAGCCTGCCATAAAATGGGAAATTCCCTGTATTTGGCAATGAAGAGGGGGAGAAAACTCATGTCGTTGAATCCCTTCATAATCTCTGCAAGACACAACACCACACAAAACACTATAAATTATGTCAGGCTAAACTCTCCTAATCTTCTCCATAAAGAAGCCTTAAGTTCGAATCAGTCTAGGCTAGTTATGTACCAACGTCAAATTGTACCTTCGTTTCTAGCGATCGTCTCGTGCGTGAGCTTTCTCTCCCCTCGTCTCCCAGATCGTGGCTACGACACAGGCGTGTGACGTTTTATATCCAGTGCGCATGCGTCAAACTCCGCCCGCCCCTGACGATCTTTCTCGTCTATTCCCCACCCCTTCTCTTTACGGCGCAGTGGGGAGAGCACATGGCGGGGACACAGCAGGTGCGCCACAAATATCCCACCAACGAGGAGGAGGACGAGGAAAGTCCGGAGGCAGAAACGTCCCGATCCCGGAGCCTGAAATTCAAGGCCTCCAATATGTCATTTGGAGAAATGTTGGAGATGGTGGACATATTAAAGAGGAGCGACTATGATGGGAAGTATGGGCCTTACCTCAACCTCAATGTCCGCAAGGCCAAGATCATGTCTAAAGTTGTGAGAAGGCTGTACAATAATTTTGGGGTACAACGATCCAAGGAGCAACTGAGGAAACGCTGGTCAGACCTGAAACTGAGGGAGGCCGATCAGTACAGAAAGATCAAGCGAATTCTTCAAAAAAGTAAGTAGTTGTGTTTTGTGTTTGATTTCTTGCTTGCATACTGCTCCATGTGGTTTGATTTTTACAAAGTTGTACATTCCAAAATGGCCACTTTCAGGTTCGTCTGTGCATTCGATCGTTCTCAGCCTCGATCTTTCTGCCACTGTCATGGTGGTGTGTGTGTGTCCATTCGATCGTACGCAACCTCGATCGTTCGGCCACTTATAATACGAGGTTTGGGGAAGTTTTGATTGAAAGGAAGTTTATTCTCACTAGAGATGTCATCAAGAACGTAACGCAAATTTATTCAATGTAAAGGAGAGGTCACTCAGTAGCTGTTTACCCATCTGGACTCTACAGCACTAGTGCTGGGACACCCAAACCCCCTTTTTATTATGCTTTTCCACACATGTGCTCCAGTGGATACTAGAGGGGGGTCTCCATCAGACAAACTTCTACCAAAAAGCTAGTAAGTTTATCACCTTTACAAAGTGACTACATTTATGTTGTTGGCATTTGTAACTGACCAAACAAAAATAGTGTTCCTCACTTTCAAGCAATGTTTGTCATTTCCTATTTCTGCCCTCAATAGATTGTGTTGCTAAATCTTCCTTTTGTACATTCTCATAGGGGAGCGAAAACTTGGGCCGTCTGAGGAAACCCCAAAACCAACACCTCCCAAAAAAGGGGAAAGAGCAGAAGCAGAGGAGGAGGAGGAGGAAGGAGAGATCATCGAACTTGGAGAACTTGTCACCACAACAGGTGAGTGTGGGAGAACACAGCTACTGGTAAGCTAATCAATGTATGGCTGCCTCATTTCCAACACCCCATTTTTGTTTGTTTGTGGTTTTTAGGTGACGTGGATGTTGTGGAAGAAAAATCGCACTTTACCACAGAGAGTGCCCACGTACTCATCGGGGAGATAATGGTCTGCAATAGAGATCTAGATTACATAAAGCAAAACATCAATGATGTTCAACAAAAATTGAAGAACATCATTGATGTTTTAGGAAAAATATGAAAACGCACCAAGTAATTAACACACATTTGTGCCTGCTTCTGAACACATTTGCAACTTAAGAACTGTGTGAAATTTGGAACATGCACACATTGTGTCCACATGTGCTAGCTCCCATCATGGTGGATGAATGACAACGTTTTTTTGGTGGTGCAACCATTTTACGAACTACGAAAGTGGTTGTGGTGAAGGGGTTGCACCCCCAAAAAACGTCCATTCATCCCCATGATGGAAAATGGCACTTTTGAAGCTTCTAGGCATGCGTTTTACCATCTAATGACCATTTTCAGACCCAAATTGTGTGCATGTTCTAAATTTCCACTTTCCAGGGGTGACCCCCCATGTGATGAAGGCAAGATCAAACACACTTTGAACATATAGTCATGTCTGATCTTGTCTTCACTTTACAAAGTTGAACTTTCCTAGTTCATAGGTTCTGTTTTGCTCCATGCCTGGTTTTACCAATTGCGGAATGTTTGTAAACAATGTTGTAAATAACCAAGATGTTGTCAGTTTGGCCAAGAAGATTGTAAACGCACTTGTGAATGTTTTCCAAGTAAACTTTTTTAATTTTCTAAATGTGTGGCTTCCTTATTTAAAAAAAAACACAATGCATTATGTATGTCAAATGTAAAGGATATGGGGGGCAATGGGTGTTATTTACTAAAGGCAAGTCCACTTTGCACTGCAAGTTTCTTTTCCAGGGAACTTTTTCACTGCACTTGTAGAGCATAGTGGATTTGACTTATGTAAATGACACCCACAGTGCTTTGTACGAAAACACGGAGCACAGCATTTTTGAGAATACACACATGTCTGACCTGGTGATGAAAAGGAGTATTTTGGGTGTCAGTTATGCAGTACAAACCTTCTCTAGACCAAAGATTAGGTAGCAAACACACAACATGAGAATAATCTTTTTGGGAAGAAGAGACTGTTACCTCCTTTTGCCCAGAAAGTGCATTCCCACTGTCGAAGGCAAAGGGAAAAAATTTCAAGGTAAAATAAGCTAAAAAGAATACTGAAATGACAAGAAATCATAGGTTGGTTGAAAAATAAGATTTATTAAAAAATGCCTCTCACACATCGTCAGGCAGAGCAATGGCCCCCCTACCCACAAAGTAGTCCATATATTGCTCGCGGACCGCGCAGGCATTTAGAGGGGTCAAGCCTGGACGTGCCACTTGAAGGGCTGTGAGGTCTGCATTTGGAGGGCCCTCCACATCTGGGCCAACGGGCACCACATAGTTCCTGTTATGTCTTTTGAGGAAGTTGTGCAATATGCAACAGGCAAGAACTATGTGGTTCAGTTTGTATTCCGCCAAGTTAATTGCCGTCAAGAACAGGCGGAAGCGGCTGGCCAGGATGCCAAAAGTGTTCTCCACAACTCTTCGGGCTCTGGACAGCCTGTAGTTGAAGACCCTCTGGTCTGGGGTGAGGGTCCTCATCGGGAACGGCCTCATCAGATGGGGAGTCAACGCAAACGCTTCATCTGCGACAAAGACGAAGGGGAGTCCTTCTGCATTCTCCTCTGGAGGTGGCAAGCACAGACTGCCACTTTGGAGACGCCAGTAGAACTCCGTGTGCGCAATGGCACCACCATCCGAGATCCGGCCGTTCATCCCCACGTCCACATACATAAATTCATATGTCGCCGACACCACCGCCAACATCACTACACTATTAAACCCTTTATAATTATAATAGTAGGACCCCGAGTTGGGCGGTGGGACGATGCGGACGTGTTTCCCATCAATTGCCCCTCCGCAGTTAGGAAAGTCTCAACGGCTGGCAAAGTGGGAGGCCACAGTCTGCCATTCCTGTGGCGTGGAAGGGAACTGTGGAGTGAAACAAGAAAAAATAATTAGTCACTTTGCACATAAACATTGCAAGCAGATTAGACAATCAACATCTTGGAACAAGAGCATTGTATAAAATTGGAGGCTGGAAAGTATTTGCACAGAAAAGTAGAGGCTCCCCTTCACAGATTACTCACCCCCCCATCAATCCCCACACTTCTGATGGGCCATTGGCAATAACTAGGGTTTTGGGGGGGGGGGGTGTTGGACAGGTAACCCTCTGCACTTCATTGATTGGCAAATGGCTCAATAATGTGTGCTAGTTTGGCCAGACCCTCTGTACTTAACACTATTGGCAGCCCCCAGGAAAGCTAAACTAACATTAAAACCCCCCCCCCCCCCCCAAAAAAGGAACGCACAGTGTGACATTATGAAATTACCAAGCAAGCTAATAGGAGGGAAAGAACACAAAAAAATAGGAAATGGAAAGTATGGAGGCAGCCCCTTGCACTACATGCTTTGCTGAATTCATCACTAAAGATGCCCACTATAAAGAGGTAGGTATATAGTGTGTATTGACCTTGGGAAAGCCAGCAGATAGAGGATTGGTACCATCTGACAGAGCAGTTGGGGGAGGGGGTTCCTAATGAGTTTGCCCCCCCCCCCACCAAAAAAATAAACAAAAAGGGGCTCTACATGAAGTAAACCACACAGCAAACATTAGTGCATATTTTAGGGGGTGTTTGGGGGCAAACAATACTATGCAGCAGACAAAAGACATTGCTTGAGTGACTAGGCCATAGGTGTCTATTGGGGCAGAAGAGCATGCTGGGGAGGTAAGTGAAGGGAAAAATGCATGAAGGAGAAAAGGGGCACAGCATATTAGAGCATATTGCAATCATGGTAATTAGGGAAGGAGGTCAAAAATAGAAGACATTAGCAAACACAGCATACATAGAATGGAATAGTAAAGTATAAATGTTACCTTAATATAGTCCTCCTGCAGGACCTCGATGATGGCAGAACAGGTCTCTGGAATAATGATTCCCAGGGCCTGGGGAGAGATACCTGAAGAGAACTTCAAATCCTGAAGACTTCTCCCTGTCGCCAAGTACCTCAACGTGGCAAAAAGCCTCTGCTCCGGAGTAATGGCTTGTCTCATGCAGGTATCCTGCCGGCTGATAAAGGGGGTCAGCAAAGCCAAAAGACGGTGAAAATCGGGGTCCGTCATCCTGAGAAAGTTCCTGAAATCATCAGGATTATTCTCACGGATCTCACGAAGCAAAGGCATGTGCGAGAACTGGTCACGCTGAAGCAACCAATTCTTGGTCCACATACTCCTCGTCACTCTGTTCATGGACGGGTCTTGGGTCAAAGCTAAAAGCCCGACACCAATTCCGCGTACAGCACGAACTCGGCGACGAGTACGCACGAGAAACATCGCTCACAAGGTCACAAAAGGTCGGCTGGTCAGAACGGACAAACAGAAAGCACCGATAAACAGCAAGGCCTGAAAGAACGAAATGAATACCAGAAACGAGCAGACAATAAGCAGTGCAAATCAAAGCGTCCTATATCAAGATATAGGCCGCAATGACCAACAAATGCAAACTGACTACACGCACTAATAAACAGATACGCACGACAAGCACAAACTGAAGAGCAGTAACGATCTGAGTCAGAAAACTGAGAAGCGCGAATCTTAAGTCACCAAACTTCGACTAACTCGCGATAAACACGGGATCAGCAGAAGGAGCCCAACGGGTGCCTGACGTGGTGCTGAACTTCCCTTTTCTAATCTCGTGGAAGACGACTTACGTCACGACGTTCTTGCAGACCGGATATTCCGACAACGTAGTCCGACCGTGTGTACGCAACACCAACATCGGACAAAGTACGGCGGACAGGATCCGACCGACCTGGTCCGCGGATAGTCCGACCATGTGTATGGGGCTTTAGAAAGGATATTCCTCACTTTAGAAAAAAAATATTTTACTTCCTTTCCTGTGAACAGGACAGGCAGTAAAGAGAAGTGAGGTCTTATTCATTTCCTACTTTGGCTTTAGATATAATTTAATCAGCCCCCAAATTACATACACTATATTACCAAAAGTATTGGGACACCTGCCTTTACACGCACATGAACTTTAATGGCATCCCAGTCTTAGTCCGTAGGGTTCAATATTGAGTTGGCCCACCCTTTGAAGCTATAACAGCTTCAACTCTTCTGGGAAGGCTGTCCACAAGGTTTAGGAGTGTGTCTATGTGAATGTTGGACCATTCTTCCAAAAGCGCATTTGTGAGGTCAGGTACTGATGTTGGACGAGAAGGCCCAGCTCGCAGTCTCCGCTCTAATTCATCCTAAAGGTGTTCTATTGGGTTGAGGTCAGGCCAGTCAAGTTCCTCTACCCCAAACTCGCTCATTGATGTCTTTATAGACCTTGTTTTTGCCTTGGTGCGCAGTCATGTTAGAACAGGAAGGGGCCATCCCCAAACTGTTTCCATAAAGTTGGGAACATGAAAATGTCTTGGTATGCTGACGCCTTAAGAGTTCCCTTCACTGGTACTAAGGGGCCAAACCCAACCCCTGAAAAACAACCCTGAATCCTCCCCCCCCCCCCCAAATGATTTGGACCAGTGTACAAAGCAAGGTCCATAAAGACATGGGTGAGTGAGTTTTGGGTGGAGGAACTTGACTGGCCTGTACAGAGCCCTGTCCTCAACCCCATAGAACACCCTCACAAATGCTCTTCTGGAAGAATGATCAAACCTTCCCATAGACACACTCCTAAACCTTGTGGACAGCCTTCCCAGAAGAGTTGAAGCTGTTATAGCTGCAAAGGACGAACCAACTCAATATTGAACCCTACGGACTAATGCCCCATACACATGGTCGGACATTCCGACCACAAAATCCGTCTGATTTTTTATGATGGATTTTGGCCCGAAACTTGTCTTGCTTATACACGGTCGCACAAAGTTGTCGGAAAATCCGATCGGTCAGAACGAGGTGATGTACAACACGTACACCGGGACTACGAAGAGGCCAGTAGCCAATAGCTTTCGTCTCCAAATTTATTCTGAGCATGCGTGGCACTTTGTGCATCAGAATTCTGTACACACGATCAGAAAAAGTCCAATCAGATTTTGTTGTCGGAAAATTTTAGTTCCTGCTCTCAAACTTTTTCTGACGGAAATTCCCACGGAAAAAGTCCATTAGAGCCCACACACGAACGGATTTTACGACAACATAATCTGATCTGACTTTTTCCGTCGGTACAGGTCATAAGACTTAAATGTCAATAAAGTGCGTGTAAAGGCAGGTGTCCCAAAACTTTTGGTAATTAGTGTATTTTGAAAAACAGCTATCAGTTGCAGGTTGTGTGAAATATGTATAACATTTCAGCAAATTTTCTATATAAAGATCCAGGGGAAACTCCAAGGAAAGATATTCTGGTCTGTCCACATGCAATAGTTGGATATTGTATAATGGGTGCTGCAGCAACCGGATGGACAGTGCCATCCAACAACATCAGAAAGTAACAGAAATGGTCGGGAAATGCCAAGCTCATTTTAATGGTTACAGATGAGTCACCATTTCCACAGCAGTCACAATAATGATTAAATAATCTTTGTAATAAAAATCACTCTAAGGTGAAAGATAAAGGGGTGCCAGTAGGGTTGCCACCTGTCCAGGATTCACCCGGACAGTTTGGGTTTGGAATCATGCGTCCAGGTTTCAGACTGCCTGAAACCTGGACACATTATTCAGACTGGACTAAGGCCTCACAGCAAGGTTGCTGGCTGCAATTGTCTAAGCTGAGAGTGTCTGTTACACTCTCTTTCACACTGTCCAAAGCCAGAACTAACAGTTCCCCCCACATACAGATGGGAGAGAAGAGAGGGCTCAATCTGCTCCTCTTCCTCCCACCCCTACCCATCTGTGTCTGCCCACACTCCAATCCCCAGCGAGCGCTGTGCCTCAGAAAAGGGAAGTGAAGGCCAGAAATTTGCAGTCCAGCAGCCTCAGATACATCTGGATAAGGGGTGCTGACTGCCAAGGGTTGAGTGAGCTCACCATCCATTCCAGTCTGTGACTGAAGTCTCCCCCCTTCTCTCTCCTGCCTCTGAGTGAGTATACTAAGGTAAATCAGAGTTCTCAGAGCACCCCTTATATCACAGTTCCCCTTTACACCAGAGGCCACAGTGTCCCCCCTTACATCAGAGTCTTCACTCTGCATCAGAGTTCTCAGTGTTCCCCCTTAAATCAGAGTTCCCAGAGCATCCCTTATGTTGGAGTCCCCAGAGTTCTCCCTTACATCAGAGTCTGCAGAGTCCCGCCTTACAGTGGAAGGGAACTAAAGGGGGGACTCTTGTGATTAACTTCATATGATTAAAAATGTTATTTAATTGCAAAATAAATGTATAGTTTATACTATAAAAAAAATTGCTGTGCGCCGCTAAAGTGTTCGGGTTTGACTTGAAGAAAAGGTGGCAACCCTAGGTGCCAGCAACATACATCAACCTATTAATTCAATGAGACGTCCAGATGTAGTTATATCTTGACTGATTTATGTCTCTTGGGCTAAGGTCCACCTTAAGACCAGTTCACCCCAGTGGACAATTATTATAATGTGCGTTGGGAAGCATGGTTACAGCACGTCGCAATGCTTACCTTTTAGAAGTTTATTTAAAAGTTAAAAACTTCATTCAAGCACAATAGCACAATGCAACTCACTGCCATGCATTGTAACACATTTTTGTACATTACGTGGCAGAAAAATGCAGCAGACGTGCTTTATTTTTATGAGATGCAAACCAAGGCAATTGGTCGTACAAGACGTTTGTTTTCTCAGTGTCCTTACATTGGGTTTATATTGATCAACATTTGTGAATGATACCTAAAAGTCCCAAAGTTCTTGCATTGTGCACTTACTCCTATGCTGCATCTGCTCTCATTGTATCACAGCTCACACATAAAGGCTTAACAGCTTTGTAATGTCCCTCCAGTGCCCCCAGGTGCCAGGTTGGAAGATTTACTCAGCTCAGCTTACATATAGCTGTGTTTAGTGTGTGCAGCTTCTCATTGCACCAAACCAAATGTTGCTGTAGACTATATAAAAAAAGAAAATGCACCTTTTATTAAGACTCCTGTGGTGGGACCCGATAGTGTTCAGACCATTGTTCTCTTGTATACCTAGGCCCATAAAATGGACCCTTACTCATTAAAAGAACATTTTCTCTCCTATTCTCCCCCTCCCTCTTACACAACAACAAAATGTTTCATTATTTTCAGAAATATTCTGTAGCTTTTTTTGTTCTGCAGCCCAACACATCCTGCTTCTTCTTTTAGGTAAGAATTACTTAGGGACCTCTGCTGCCTCCTGGAATGTGTGAAGTGGAGGGGTGCATGTGTGTCACAATATCTGCTCAATGTAGGGTTGCCACCTGTCCAGGATTCACCCGCACAGTTCGGGTTTGGAATTATGCGTCCGGGTTTCAGACTGTCTGAGACCCGGACACAATATTCAAATTGGACTAAGTATCCCACCTCCCCCCTTCACTCTCCTGCCTCTAAGTTAGTACGCCAAGGTAAATTCATATTAGTATAGTACAGTGTGTTCCCTGGGAGTGTTTCTAACTGTATGGGGGCTGAGCTGACTAGAGGAGGAGAAAGATCGCTGTTCCTATTCACTAGAAACAGCAGATCTGTCTCTAACTCTGCTGTCAGAACGGGGATCTGTCCATTTACATTGACAGATCCCGGTTCTGGCTCTCGTTCCCGTGATCACGGATGGCCGGCGGACATTGCGGCTGCCAGGCACGCGCATCGGGTCCCCTGCCATACAGCGCCTGCTACGGCTCCTTAAAGGAGCCGACGTACACCTACAGCGATTTGCGGGAACGTGTCAACCTGCCACCGTACAACGACGGCAAGCTGGTCGGCAAGTGGTTTAAGCTGACACTGATACGACTTTAGGTACGACATGCAATTTACAAATCCTACCTGAAGTAGTATCTAATGTGCTTCTATGGCAGTGTCTTAATAAGTATGATTTCAAGTAATGCGATTTAAGAAGTAGTTCATGTATTACTTTTTCAGGACTTCAGCACAATTTCACTGCCATAGACTATAATGTAGGGATGGGCCCGGTGCTCGATGCGAACCCACGTTCGCATCGAGCACCGGGCGTGCGCTCGCTCGGCGAGCCCAGAACTATTTTGGCCGCTCGCATCACGTTCGTGTGTTGCGCGCGGCCCCGCAATGCATTGCGGCCGGCGCGGCCGACGCAGTGCATTGCTGGCTGATGATTGGCCAAGCATGCACTGTGACCCCGCATGCTTGGCCAATCACAGCCCCGGAAACTCGAAGAGCCATAATTGGCTACAGGCAGGACGCCTGTAGCCAATTACAGCTCAGGGGCTGTAGTACACGCCCCCCCCTATAAAACGCCGCCACGCCGTCTGCGCCGGTCACATGCTGTTCCGGCGCAGATTGAGCAGGCTGATTCTGTGACACTCTGCTGCATTTAGATAGTTAGAGAGATTCACTTACAGAGATTGAGTTAGATAGATTCAGTTACAAAGATTGATTGAGAAAGAGGGGCTTGTAGTGTGTTCGTGGCAGGCAGGCAGAGCTCCTATATTTTGTTACCAGAAGCACCTATAGGACTTGTAGTGTGTTCGTGGCAGGCAGGCAGAGCTCCTATATTTTGTTACCAGAAGCACCTATAGGACTTGTAGTGTGTTCGTGGCAGGCAGGCAGAGCTCCTATATTTTGTTCCCAGAGGCACCTATAGGACTTGAAGTGTGTTAGTCCCATTACACACACAGAGCTATATTTTCTTCCCAGAAGCACCTATAGGACTTGAAGTGTGTTAGTCCCATCACACACACAGAGCTATATTTTCTTCCCAGAAGCACCTATAGGACTTGAAGTGTGTTAGTCCCATCACACACACAGAGCTATATTTTCTTCCCAGAAGCACCTATAGGACTTGAAGTGTGTTAGTCCCATCACACACACAGAGCTATATTTTCTTCCCAGAAGCACCTATAGGACTTGAAGTGTGTTAGTCCCATCACACACACAGAGCTATATTTTGTTCCCAGAGGCACCTATAGGACTTGAAGTGTGTTAGTCCCATTACACACACAGAGCTATATTTTCTTCCCAGAAGCACCTATAGGACTTGAAGTGTGTTAGTCCCATTACACACACAGAGCTATATTTTCTTCCCAGAAGCACCTATAGGACTTGAAGTGTGTTAGTCCCATCACACACACAGAGCTATATTTTCTTCCCAGAAGCACCTATAGGACTTGAAGTGTGTTAGTCCCATCACACACACACAGAGCTATATTTTGTTCCCAGAGGCACCTATAGGACTTGAAGTGTGTTAGTCCCATTACACACACAGAGCTATATTTTCTTCCCAGAAGCACCTATAGGACTTGAAGTGTGTTAGTCCCATTACACACACAGAGCTATATTTTCTTCCCAGAAGCACCTATAGGACTTGAAGTGTGTTAGTCCCATCACACACACAGAGCTATATTTTCTTCCCAGAAGCACCTATAGGACTTGAAGTGTGTTAGTCCCATCACACACACAGAGCTATATTTTCTTCCCAGAAGCACCTATAGGACTTGAAGTGTGTTAGTCCCATCACACACACAGAGCTATATTTTCTTCCCAGAAGCACCTATAGGACTTGAAGTGTGTTAGTCCCATCACACACACAGAGCTATATTTTGTTCCCAGAGGCACCTATAGGACTTGAAGTGTGTTAGTCCCATTACACATACAGAGCTATATTTTCTTCCCAGAAGCACCTATAGGACTTGAAGTGTGTTAGTCCCATTACACACACAGAGCTATATTTTCTTCCCAGAAGCACCTATAGGACTTGAAGTGTGTTAGTCCCATCACACACACAGAGCTATATTTTGTTCCCAGAAGAACCTATAGGACTTGAAGTGTGTTAGTCCCATTACACACACAGAGCTATATTTTCTTCCCAGAAGCACCTATAGGACTTGAAGTGTGTTAGTCCCATTACACACACAGAGCTATATTTTCTTCCCAGAAGCACCTATAGGACTTGAAGTGTGTTAGTCCCATTACACACACAGAGCTATATTTTCTTCCCAGAAGCACCTATAGGACTTGAAGTGTGTTAGTCCCATCACACACACAGAGCTATATTTTCTTCCCAGAAGCACCTATAGGACTTGAAGTGTGTTAGTCCCATCACACACACAGAGCTATATTTTGTTCCCAGAAGCACCTATAGGACTTGAAGTGTGTTAGTCCCATCACACACACAGAGCTATATTTTGTTCCCAGAGGCACCTATAGGACTTGAAGTGTGTTAGTCCCATCACACACACAGAGCTATATTTTTCTTCCCAGAAGCACCTATAGGACTTGAAGTGTGTTAGTCCCATCACACACACAGAGCTATATTTTCTTCCCAGAAGCACCTATAGGACTTGAAGTGTGTTAGTCCCATCACACACACAGAGCTATATTTTGTTCCCAGAGGCACCTATAGGACTTGAAGTGTGTTAGTCCCATTACACATACAGAGCTATATTTTCTTCCCAGAAGCACCTATAGGACTTGAAGTGTGTTAGTCCCATTACACACACAGAGCTATATTTTCTTCCCATAAGCACCTATAGGACTTGAAGTGTGTTAGTCCCATCACACACACAGAGCTATATTTTGTTCCCAGAAGAACCTATAGGACTTGAAGTGTGTTAGTCCCATTACACACACAGAGCTATATTTTCTTCCCAGAAGCACCTATAGGACTTGAAGTGTGTTAGTCCCATTACACACACAGAGCTATATTTTCTTCCCAGAAGCACCTATAGGACTTGAAGTGTGTTAGTCCCATTACACACACAGAGCTATATTTTCTTCCCAGAAGCACCTATAGGACTTGAAGTGTGTTAGTCCCATCACACACACAGAGCTATATTTTCTTCCCAGAAGCACCTATAGGACTTGAAGTGTGTTAGTCCCATCACACACACAGAGCTATATTTTGTTCCCAGAAGCACCTATAGGACTTGAAGTGTGTTAGTCCCATCACACACACAGAGCTATATTTTGTTCCCAGAGGCACCTATAGGACTTGAAGTGTGTTAGTCCCATCACACACACAGAGCTATATTTTCTTCCCAGAAGCACCTATAGGACTTGAAGTGTGTTAGTCCCATCACACAGAGATCCTATATTTTGTTCCCAGAAGCAACTATAGGACTTGAAGTGTGTTAGTCCCATCACACACACAGAGCTATATTTTGTTCCCAGAAGCACCTATAGGACTTGAAGTGTGTTAGTCCCATCAAACACACAGAGCTATATTTTGTTCCCAGAGGCACCTATAGGACTTGAAGTGTGTTAGTCCCATCACACACACAGAGCTATATTTTCTTCCCAGAAGCACCTATAGGACTTGAAGTGTGTTAGTCCCATCACACACACAGAGCTATATTTTCTTCCCAGAAGCACCTATAGGACTTGAAGTGTGTTAGTCCCATCACACACACAGAGCTATATTTTGTTCCCAGAGGCACCTATAGGACTTGAAGTGTGTTAGTCCCATTACACACACAGAGCTATATTTTCTTCCCAGAAGCACCTATAGGACTTGAAGTGTGTTAGTCCCATTACACACACAGAGCTATATTTTCTTCCCAGAAGCACCTATAGGACTTGAAGTGTGTTAGTCCCATCACACACACAGAGCTATATTTTGTTCCCAGAAGAACCTATAGGACTTGAAGTGTGTTAGTCCCATTACACACACAGAGCTATATTTTCTTCCCAGAAGCACCTATAGGACTTGAAGTGTGTTAGTCCCATTACACACACAGAGCTATATTTTGTTCCCAGAAGCACCTATAGGACTTGAAGTGTGTTAGTCCCATCACACACACAGAGCTATATTTTGTTCCCAGAAGCACCTATAGGACTTGAAGTGTGTTAGTCCCATCACACACACAGAGCTATATTTTGTTCCCAGAAGCACCTATAGGACTTGAAGTGTGTTAGTCCCATCACACACACAGAGCTATATTTTCTTCCCAGAAGCACCTATAGGACTTGAAGTGTGTTAGTCCCATTACACATACAGAGCTATATTTTCTTCCCAGAAGCACCTATAGGACTTGAAGTGTGTTAGTCCCATTACACACACAGAGCTATATTTTCTTCCCAGAAGCACCTATAGGACTTGAAGTGTGTTAGTCCCATCACACACACAGAGCTATATTTTGTTCCCAGAAGAACCTATAGGACTTGAAGTGTGTTAGTCCCATTACACACACAGAGCTATATTTTCTTCCCAGAAGCACCTATAGGACTTGAAGTGTGTTAGTCCCATTACACACACAGAGCTATATTTTCTTCCCAGAAGCACCTATAGGACTTGAAGTGTGTTAGTCCCATTACACACACAGAGCTATATTTTCTTCCCAGAAGCACCTATAGGACTTGAAGTGTGTTAGTCCCATCACACACACAGAGCTATATTTTCTTCCCAGAAGCACCTATAGGACTTGAAGTGTGTTAGTCCCATCACACACACAGAGCTATATTTTGTTCCCAGAAGCACCTATAGGACTTGAAGTGTGTTAGTCCCATCACACACACAGAGCTATATTTTGTTCCCAGAGGCACCTATAGGACTTGAAGTGTGTTAGTCCCATCACACACACAGAGCTATATTTTCTTCCCAGAAGCACCTATAGGACTTGAAGTGTGTTAGTCCCATCACACAGAGATCCTATATTTTGTTCCCAGAAGCAACTATAGGACTTGAAGTGTGTTAGTCCCATCACACACACAGAGCTATATTTTGTTCCCAGAAGCACCTATAGGACTTGAAGTGTGTTAGTCCCATCAAACACACAGAGCTATATTTTGTTCCCAGAGGCACCTATAGGACTTGAAGTGTGTTAGTCCCATCACACACACAGAGCTATATTTTCTTCCCAGAAGCACCTATAGGACTTGAAGTGTGTTAGTCCCATCACACACACAGAGCTATATTTTCTTCCCAGAAGCACCTATAGGACTTGAAGTGTGTTAGTCCCATCACACACACAGAGCTATATTTTGTTCCCAGAGGCACCTATAGGACTTGAAGTGTGTTAGTCCCATTACACACACAGAGCTATATTTTCTTCCCAGAAGCACCTATAGGACTTGAAGTGTGTTAGTCCCATTACACACACAGAGCTATATTTTCTTCCCAGAAGCACCTATAGGACTTGAAGTGTGTTAGTCCCATCACACACACAGAGCTATATTTTGTTCCCAGAAGAACCTATAGGACTTGAAGTGTGTTAGTCCCATTACACACACAGAGCTATATTTTCTTCCCAGAAGCACCTATAGGACTTGAAGTGTGTTAGTCCCATTACACACACAGAGCTATATTTTGTTCCCAGAAGCACCTATAGGACTTGAAGTGTGTTAGTCCCATCACACACACAGAGCTATATTTTGTTCCCAGAAGCACCTATAGGACTTGAAGTGTGTTAGTCCCATCACACACACAGAGCTATATTTTGTTCCCAGAAGCACCTATAGGACTTGAAGTGTGTTAGTCCCATCACACACACAGAGCTATATTTTGTTCCCAGAAGCACCTATAGGACTTGAAGTGTGTTAGTCCCATCACACACACAGAGCTATATTTTGTTCCCAGAAGCACCTATAGGACTTGAAGTGTGTTAGTCCCATCACACACACAGAGCTATATTTTCTTCCCAGAAGCACCTATAGGACTTGAAGTGTGTTAGTCCCATCACACACACAGAGCTATATTTTGTTCCCAGAGGCACCTATAGGACTTGAAGTGTGTTAGTCCCATTACACACACAGAGCTATATTTTCTTCCCAGAAGCACCTATAGGACTTGAAGTGTGTTAGTCCCATCACACACACAGAGCTATATTTTCTTCCCAGAAGCACCTATAGGACTTGAAGTGTGTTAGTCCCATCACACACACAGAGCTATATTTTCTTCCCAGAAGCACCTATAGGACTTGAAGTGTGTTAGTCCCATCACACAGAGATCCTATATTTTGTTCCCAGAAGCAACTATAGGACTTGAAGTGTGTTAGTCCCATTACACACACAGAGCTATATTTTCTTCCCAGAAGCACCTATAGGACTTGAAGTGTGTTAGTCCCATCACACAGAGATCCTATATTTTGTTCCCAGAAGCAACTATAGGACTTGAAGTGTGTTAGTCCCATCACACAGACCTTTATTTTCTTCCCAGAAGCACCTATAGGACTTGAAGTGTGTTAGTCCCATCACACAGAGCTCCTCTATTTTCTTTGCAGAAGCACCCATAGGACTTCTAGTGTGTTAGTGGCATCACACAGAGCTCCTATATATTCTTCTCATCAGCACCCACAGGACTTCTAGTGTGTTAGTGGCATCACACAGAGCTCCTCTATTTTCTTTGCATAAGCACCCACAGGACTTCTAGTGTGTTAGTGGCATCACACAGAGCTCCTCTATTTTCTTTGCAGAAGCACCCACAGGACTTCTAGTGTGTTAGTGGCATCACACAGAGCTCCTCTATTTTCTTTGCAGAAGCACCCATAGGACTTCTAGTGTGTTAGTGGCATCACACAGAGCTCCTATATATTCTTCTCATCAGCACCCACAGGACTTCTAGTGTGTTAGTGGCATCACACAGAGCTCCTCTATTTTCTTTGCATAAGCACCCACAGGACTTCTAGTGTGTTAGTGGCATCACACAGAGCTCCTCTATTTTCTTTGCAGAAGCACCCACAGGACTTCTAGTGTGTTAGTGGCATCACACAGAGCTCCTCTATTTTCTTTGCAGAAGCACCCACAGGACTTCTAGTGTGTTAGTGGCATCACACAGAGCTCCTCTATTTTCTTTGCATAAGCACCCACAGGACTTCTAGTGTGTTAGTGGCATCACACAGAGCTCCTATATATTCTTCTCAGCAGCACCCACAGGACTTCTAGTGTGTTAGTGGCATCACACAGAGCTCCTCTATTTTCTTTGCATAAGCACCCACAGGACTTCTAGTGTGTTAGTGGCATCACACAGAGCTCCTCTATTTTCTTTGCATAAGCACCCACAGGACTTCTAGTGTGTTAGTGGCATCACACAGAGCTCCTCTATTTTCTTTGCAGAAGCACCCATAGGACTTCTAGTGTGTTAGTGGCATCACACAGAGCTCCTATATTTTCTTCTCAGCAGCACCCACAGGACTACCGACTACAATGGCTGGAAGACCGCCAAGGGGAGGCAGAGCGTGCAGAGCCAAGAACACAGGGCAGGCAGGCTCTGTTTCTAGTGGACGTGGCCGTGGACGTGGACGTGGTCGTGGTCGTGCATCGTCATCAGCACGTGGCCATGGGACACGCGCGTCTTTGTTTTCGGCAGCTGGACATGTGGAGCCGCATCATGCTGAAGGCTTGGTAGAATGGATGACCAAGCCCTCCTCATCCTCCTCATCCTCTCTCACCCAGGCTCAGGGTACTGACAGAGCATCATCAGCCACCCCTTCCCTAGACCCACCATGTCCTCCTGAGGAGTCCCCCGAACTCTTTGAGCACAGTGTTGGGTACATGCTCCAGGAGGATGCCCAACGATTCGAAGGCTCGGATGACGATACCCAGCTTGAGGAATCTGGCAGTACTGTTCCACATGCTGCAGCTTACTGCCAGGTTTGCTCTAGTGGTGAAGAGGGAGGGGATGATGAGGTCACTGACTCCACGTGGGTGCCTCAAGGGAGAGAGGATGAGGAGGAGGACGAGGAGGAGGAGGATGCGGCGTCACATGTCCAACGAGGCAGGATGCCCCCTGGAGGCCAGGTAGAGGCCAGCACAGCAACTGTACAACACCGCAGAGCTCCGCCTGTGCAGGGCGCTGCCTCTGCACGTTATCAGAAAAGTTCTTTGGTGTGGGCCTTTTTTGAGACGAGTGCAGCAGATCGCACCACTGCTATTTGCAATATTTGTCTCAAGCGTATCTCGCGTGGCCAAAACATCAGCCGCTTGGGCACGACAAGCATGACCAGACATATGGCGACCTGCCATGCAGCTCGTTGGCAGGCACACATAAAAGACCCACACCAAAGAACTAAGCGGACCTCTCCTTGCTCCTCCTCAGCTGGGATCTCCATCCCCACTACACCTTCAGTCCTCTCTGAAAGCTGCTCTGAGAGGACTGAAGGTGTAGAATTCGGTGTGTCACAACCAAGTACTTGCAGTACACCGACGTCCGATTGCAGCAGGCAAATTTCCCTGCCCCAGCTGCTGGACCGTAGAAAGAAGTACACTCCCAGCCATCCACATGCCCAGCGGTTGAATGCTAGCCTTGCTAAATTGCTAGCACTTCAACTGCTGCCTTTTCAGTTGGTAGACTCGGCCCCCTTCCGTGAGTTTGTTCAATGTGCGGTTCCTCAGTGGCAGGTTCCCAAACGCCACTTTTTCTCGCGGAAGGCGATTCCGTCTCTCTACCGGCATGTGGAGGGCAATGTCCATGCCTCGCTGGACAGGGCGGTCAGCGGTAAGGTGCATATTACCGCTGACTCATGGTCCAGCAGGCATGGACAGGGACGGTACCTTTCTTTCACGGCCCATTGGGTCACTCTATTGGCAGCTGGGAGGGATGCAGGACAAGGTGCAGTAGTGTTGGAGGTTGTTCCGCCACCACGCCTCCAAAACGCGACTACTGCTACTGGTTGTGACACACCTCTCTCCTCCACCCCCTCCTCTTCTTCTTCCTCCAGTGCTCTGTCCTTGGAACCAGCGGTGCTCCGTAGGCGTACAAGGGGCTACGCAAGTACGCAGGCAAAAAGATGCCATGCCGTGCTTGCGCTGGTGTGTTTGGGGGACAGGAGCCACACTGGGCCAGAGGTTCTGGCAGCTCTGCAGGGGCAGGCCGAGAGGTGGTTGACGCCACGTCAGCTTAAGCCAGGAATGGTCGTTTCTGACAATGGCACCAACCTCCTCTCCGCCCTGCGACAGGGGCAGCTCACCCATGTGCCCTGCATGGCTCACGTCCTCAACCTGGTGGTGCAGCGGTTCTTGGGCAGGTTCCCAGGCTTACAGGATGTCCTGAGGCAGGCCAGGAAAGTCTGTGTGCATTTCCGCCGATCTTATAATGCCAGTGCTCGGCTGACTGAGCTGCAAAAGGAGCTGAACCTGCCCAAGAACCGCCTAATATCTGACATGCCCACCAGGTGGAACTCAACGTTGGCCATGCTGCAGCGACTGCACACGCAGCAGAGGGCCATCAATGAGTACCTTTGCGACTACGGCACCAGGACAGGGTCAGGGGAGCTTGGTTTTTTTTCCCCACGTCAGTGGAGCATGATCAGGGATGCATGCACTGTCCTCTCACCATTTGAGGAGGCCACGAGGATGGTGAGCAGTGACAGTGCATGCATCAGTGACACTGTCCCTCTTGTCCACCTGTTGGAGCATACGCTGCGTGGGATAATGGACAGGGCACTTGAGGCAGAACAGAGGCAGGAAGAGGAGGACTTCCTTGCCTCTCAAGGCCCCCTTTATCTGGACAGTGTTCCTTCTGTCCCACCCATCACACAGGAAGAGGATGAGGAGGAGGAGGAGGAGGAGGAGGAGGAGGAGGAGGAGGATTGTGTGAGCATGGAGGTGGAGCCTGGCACTCAGCATCAGCAGCAGCAGTCTTTTAGGGATGATGTACAGTCCCAACAAGCCAGTGGACTTGTACGTGGCTGGGAGGAGGTGGCTGGCGATCATGTCATCCTCAGTGACCCAGAAGACTCCGGACCGAATGCCTCAGCTAACCTACGCTGCATGGCCTCCCTGATCCTGCAAAGCCTGCGGAAGGATCCTCGTGTTCTTCGGATCAAGGAGAGGGACCATTACTGGCTGGCCACTCTCCTTGATCCGCGGTACAAGGGTAAGGTTGCGGACCTTATCTTGCCGTCGCAGAGGGAGCAGAGGATGAGACATCTCAGGGAGGCCTTGCAGAAAGGTCTGTGCAACGCGTTCCCAGAAACTGGGAGGCTACAAACTCCTGGTCCTGGGCGACGAGTTGCTGAGGCTTCGGTCAGTGGCAGAAGGAGCGGTGGGGAAGGTGGACGTCTGACCGATGCGTTCAGACAATTTTTTAGTCCGCAGCCCCAAGGTATGATCGGTTCCAGCAACCATCGCCAGCGTCTGATATACATGGTGCAGGAATACCTTGGGGCAAGGTCAGACTTGGACACCTTTCCCACCGAAAATCCTCTGGCTTACTGGGTCCTGAGGATGGATCACTGGCCAGAGCTTGCACAGTATGCAATTGAGCTACTGGCCTGTCCTGCCTCCAGCGTTCTTTCCGAACGCACATTCAGTGCTGCTGGAGGATTTGTGACTGATCATAGGGTGCGCCTGTCCACCGCCTCGGTTGATCGACTGACATTCATCAAAATGAATCAGTCTTGGATCACCACCAGCTACCAGGCACCTGAGGCGGATATAACCGAATAATTTTTAATGTCACATCCCTTCAAGACTGCCTATGCTGATGCTGAGTGACTGTCCTCTTATGTTCACTGACTATCCTCTTCCTCCTCCTCAATGATCCATGCCACCACACCAGTGCCTAAGGCACAATTTTTCAGCCCCTGTTTAACAGGGGCGTGTACTTACAATTTTTTAAAAAAATGCTTCGCAACACGTGTGACTGCTGTGCTCCAAGTACAGTCTCTGTGAGGGCCGTGTTGCAGTGTTGTGGCACCAGCACCAGTGCCTAAGGCACAATTTTTCAGCCCCTGTTTAACAGGGGCGGGTACTTACAATTTTTTAAAAAAATGCTTCACAACACGTGTGACTGCTGTGCTCCAAGTACAGTCTCTGTGAGGGCCGTGTTGCAGTGTTGTGGCACCAGCACCAGTGCCTAAGGCACAATTTTTCAGCCCCTGTTTAACAGGGGCGGGTACTTACAATTTTTTAAAAAAATGCTTCGCAACACGTGTGACTGCTGTGCTCCAAGTACAGTCTCTGTGAGGGCCGTGTTGCAGTGTTGTGGCACCAGCACCAGTGCCTAAGGCACAATTTTTCAGCCCCTGTTTAACAGGGGCGGGTACTTACAATTTTTTTAAAAATGCTTCGCAACACGTGTGACTGCTGTGCTCCAAGTACAGTATCTGTGAGGGCCGGGTTGCAGTGTTGTGGCACCAGCACCAGTGCCTAAGGCACAATTTTTCAGCCCCTGTTTAACAGGGGCGTGTACTTACAATTTTTAAAAAAAAATGCTTCGCAACACGTGTGACTGCTGTGCTCCAAGTACAGTATCTGTGAGGGCCGGGTTGCAGTGTTGTGGCACCAGCACCAGTGCCTAAGGCACAATTTTTCAGCCCCTGTTTAACAGGGGCGTGTACTTACAATTTTTTTAAAAAATGCTTCGCAACACGTGTGACTGCTGTGCTCCAAGTACAGTATCTGTGAGGGCCGGGTTGCAGTGTTGTGGCACCAGCACCAGTGCCTAAGGCACAATTTTTCAGCCCCTGTTTAACAGGGGCGTGTACTTACAATTTTTTAAAAAAATGCTTCGCAACACGTGTGACTGCTGTGCTCCAAGTACAGTCTCTGTGAGGGGTTGCAGTGTTGTGGCACCAGCACCAGTGCCTAAGGCACAATTTTTCAGCCCCTGTTTAACAGGGGCGGGTAATTACAAATCTTGATCTAATAGTTCACAGCAGGGCCCATTCCTGCGCCCACCAAGAGTAACTATGAGGGCCTGCAGTCTTGTGGCAACACCGTCCACCACCACCGCCAAAGGCCCAATTTTTCTGCCCTGTTCATCAGGTGCTTGCAATTACAAATCTTGATCTAATAACTCACAGCAGGGCCCATTCCTGCGCCCACCAAGAGTAACTATGAGGGCCTACAGTCTTGTGGCAACACCGTCCACCACCACCGCCAAAGGCCCAATTTTTCTGCCCTGTTCATCAGGTGCTTGCAATTACAAATCTTGATCTAATAACTCACAGCAGGGCCCATTCCTGCGCCCACCAAGAGTAACTGTGAGAGCTTACAGTCTTGTGGCAAAACCGTCCACCACCACCACCACCACCCCCAATTTTTCTGCCCTGTTCAACAGGTGCATGCAATTACAAATCTTGATCTATTAACTCACAGCAGGGCCCATTCCTGTGCCCACCAGTCTTGTGGCTACACCAACATCTAATAGGGCAAATTTCTGCAGAGTATATACGCCAGGCCCCTACTTTCAAACATCCAACTTACAAACGACTCCTACTTGCAAATGGAAAGAGAAAACAGGAAGTGAGAGGAAATCTACCCCTAGGAAGGGAAATTCTATCCTGTTAGATTTAATTTGGGAAAAAGGTATCTCCTCTCTACTGATACTTTATCACCAATCCTTGTTTCAATTAAAACCCCACTTTTCCAAAAACATTTGTCATTGGGACGGAAAGTGAGGTGACATGTTCTGAACAGATGTGCAAAGACAGCAAATGTTACAGGGGTGATAACCCCTCCCTATGTTCTCCAAAAAGCTTAAAAATAGATTTTTTTGGGATGGAGCTACACTTCATAATGTACCTGTTCAGATTCTACTTAAGATCAAACCTAAAGCCGCAAGTGGTTTTAAATGGCTTCTTTTTTTCCTTTACAAATGTCATTTTGTGCAAGGACAGTTCTAAACACGGGAAACACATGCCACTTCACAGGCATACTTTAGACACCCCCCAGGTACCATATTTAAAGGAAAATTTCACTTTTTTTTTTTCACTTTATGCATCATTAAAATGACTGCTCCCGAAAAAACGTTAGTTTTTAAAAGTTCTTTTTGCATTGATATATGTCCCCTGGGGCAGGACCCGGGTCCCCAAACCTGTTTTATGACATTAACATGCATATTGGCCGTTGTAATTAGCACTTTTGATTTCGAACGTTCGCGTCCATTATAACGTATAGGGTTCGAAAATTCGCGCGAACTTTCGGTCCGTTCGAAGGTTCTGGTTCGAACCGAACCCGGGGTGTTCGGCTCATCCCTACTATAATGTAAATCGTGCTGCAATTCGTACCTGTGTCTATAACAGCACTACTTGAGCCCAGAAAGAAGTTAAATATTAACCCTTTGCTAGTTAAACTTTTGTTAATAACATAACTGTTACTCGTGACATGGACAGCCCCTCTCACTGAAGTAGCACTGAAGTCGTATCAAATCTCACAGAAGTAGCGTTGAAGCCAGGCTTTAAATCGCACTACTTTAAATCGTACCCGGGGTGACCGCAAGCTTAGTCTTATCACTTACTAATAATGAAGTATGTCCTACGTTGTGCAAGCACCTGGATTTAGAGAAATCTTCAGAGACAGGAAGAGGATTGGCATCCCTGAACTGAACTTCCAGCGCTGCAGTGGTTAACAGCTTAGGTTTTTAGACAGAACAGCAGTACAGAATGTCCAACGGAGACACGTCCCCTCCCTCCTCGTTCAATTTCATTGACTACCATGCCTGTAATACTGCCTGTGAATGAGGGAGTGAATTTTTGTACTGGTCAGGCTATCTGCTATTTACAGATATGTTAGGCCCCTTTCACACAAGCGGTCCGTTCAGGTCCGCCTGTCAGTTTTTTTGGCGGACCTAAACGGACCCTCCATAGACCTCTATGGAAGGATGGATGTCAGCGGTGAAATGTCAGCTGAAATCCGACCCGCTCCGAAAAAGTGTGACGGAGGAAAAAAGCTATTTTTCCATCCGTCTGCGGATCGGATCGGATGACGACAGACTCTACGGTCCGTCGCTATCCGATCCCCCATAGGGGAGAGCGGCACTCTGACAGGTCCATCCCTACACAGAGTGCAGAGACAGACCTGTCATCTTCCTGCACAGCGGGGGATCGACAGAGCGACCCCCCGCTGTGCAGAGCGGGCTCCGTACACAGACACGTCCGTGTGAAAGAGCCCTTACAGTTACAAGCAGTGTAATCAATGATATAACTTTTGTCAGTGGAGGAGGAGGAAGGAGGGGACCATTTGTACTGCCAGTGGCAACTTTAGAACAATACATAGGGGGAGTACATAAGATACCATAGTCAAAACTGGGTATGAAATAAGTGTGTATATGTATGTATATATATATATATATATATATATATATATATGAGCGCTTCTGTCAGGGACTTACCAGCATCAGGCAGGCGTATATGCGTGCGTGCATGCGCCTGTGCAACCCTCCTCAAACTGAGCAACGGCGCCCGTCCATTGCTATGCATCAGCGCGTTCCCTCAGGCACACGTGCATGTGCGTTAGCACCGTTTGGCGCCACTGAGCGCATAAAGGACCCTTAGCTGCACTGGTGCGGCGCTGTTTCGTCTTCAGCTTCTGCGTCCTGCTACCTGTATTCGATTGTTATCCTGCTATACTGACCCGGCTTCGTCTGACCTCTCTGCTCTCTCCAATCTGACCCGGCCTGCCTGACTCTGCTATTACTTCTGCCTGTGATCCATTGCTGACCTCTGCCAGTTTAACTGACTCTGCCTTTGCCTGCCGTTCTCACCTGCCTGATTGCCTGCCGACCCAGACTGTCTGACCCTGCTGTTGCCTGCTGCCCTGCTCAGTGTGCTGCTGTACTCCCGGCTCTTCTCACACAGCTCCAGTAACCGCTGCTTCTGCACTCATCAGCTCGTCAGGCCTCTGCCTGCCTCTGTCCATCATCACCTGCAGTCCAGCCATCCCTGGAGGGATCTCTACTCTGCTACCAGTGCCAGCAGCTTCTACATCAACAGGCACTCCTACCCACTGTGCTCACGAGACCACTGTCCCCATTCCAGTGGCTCCTGAACCAGCGTTGTAAGAGAGGTCTTCTCCTACAAGTCGGGCTCTACTACCAGATATCTAACAGCTACCCCCGGAAGAGCCGCTTACGTATATTTGGTTCCAGTGGCGGCTGGTGCTCAAAATTACCTTATGGAGGCAGGGGGAAGGAAGAGCCGGGGCCGCTCTGACTGATCCTCCTGATAGCACAGGAAAAGGCAGTGTGTCCTGAGACACAATTGGCCAGGGAGTCATAAGACTCCCTGGCCAATAGGGGCTTCCTGATTGGCAGGAAGGGGAATGAGGGACACTCTCAGATCCTCTGGCTCTAATCACGTGCTTCAAAAAAATTAATAAACCCCATTTGAATCCATGCTTCCGGCGCCCCACATCTAGATTAGGGGGCCAGACGCATGGATGGGGGAAAGCGTCCCTGCGCCCCTAATGGATTTCCTTCAGGAATGGTCAGTGCAGGTAGAAGTGTTAGTGCCTTTAGGAACTGTCAGTGCAGGTAGAAGTGTTAGTGCCTTTAGGAACTGTCAGTGCAGGTAGAAGTGTTAGTGCCATCAGGAACTGTCAGTGCAGGTAGAAGTGTTAGTGCCATCAGGAACTGTCAGTGCAGGTAGAAGTATCAGTGCCATGGGGAACTGTCCATGCAGGTAGAAGTGTTAGTGCCATGGGGAACTGTCCATGCAGGTAGAAGTGTTAGTGCAACAAGGCGCTCTGAGTGCATTTAGAAGTATCAATGTAATCTGGCACTGTCAGTGCAGATACATGGTGTGATGCTGAAGACTAACAAGTGGACAGGGTTTGGGCTCTCACCTGCAGGGCCCGCTGCTACTGCCCTGCCCGGCAGCCTAATTTAGCGTGGGAGGGGCAAGAAATAACCTAGGGGCGACACCCCTGTGTACTGGTGTTCTGGCTGAAGACCCAAAGCTGTTAAGCAGCAGCGCAGGAAGTTCAGAGACAGGAAGAGGACGGGGTATCCCTGCAGTGAAGATTTCTCCAGGATCCAGATGCCTACATGCCTCTATGTATGGTTTGTACATCTTCCACCAATGACATTGGGCAGATTTATAATTATGTTCTCCTTGTTGCGTTCTTAAAAATTGCAAATAATAGACTCATTTCTGCCATCAGATCGTTTATAGCTTTAAATAATATTGTTTTTTTATTCATAAAGACAGTTCATAGATTTGTATTATGTTTGTTAGATTAGATTTAATTAGCCTATTAGTCAATATATTCTTTTCCCCGAGTCTGTAATTTCTCAGAATTCTTCTTGCTAGCGTCTGCCAAATGTGTTTCGTCATCTTTTATCTCCTCTTTTATAATGTCTCCTTCTTTATCTTTTTCCTCTGTGTTGTAAACATCCAGAAGTGAACTTAATTCATTCTCCAAGCCAACCTTTGGCGTTTCCTCTGTGGCTTTTTTTCTGATAATAGTTTCTGGTGTTCTGTCTTCTGATAATGTGAGGTTACGTTTTTCCTCTCCATCACTTTGTGTTACATTGATTTGCGCTCCGCGTATTGCCAGATTACTTGAATTAGCCAGCTGTAAACGTAGATTTTTCAGTGCGTTTCTTTTCATTTCACTGACACGTTTATAATAACTGACATCTCTAAACGGATTTCGGAGCCCTCTCTCTGAATCTGAAAGCACTCTTTCTTTGGTCCATTGTTGCCTGGTGGAGTTTTCATTCACATCATTTTGGATGAGTGTCTCATTATGATTTCCATTTGGAAAGTTGTCATTTTGTTGGGTAAGCAGCATCTTCTCAGCTTTACTGGTCTTTTTCTCCTGTGTTGTTACATTTAGATAGCGTCCTTGTAGTGTGTTTTTAGGGGCCAATGCATTATATTGGTCTTTCTGCGGGCTTGTGGTATTTTCTGGGTCAGAGCTCACATTATTCACTCCAGGACCGACAGTCAAATGCCTTTGCTTGCCATCTAAAATGATATAACATAATTCAAAGGTTAGAACAGGTTAATGTATTCTGAAATAATTGCAGTAATATGAGTCATTGGGCCTATGTAACTGTGTTGGTGCCAATACCTGATATTTCCCGTATACCTGGGATGAGATTGAGAAATTCTAAGTTTTACTATCAGTTTCTAGGGCATGTATGAACCTGAACAATGACAATTACCAGCAATAACACTTGGGGGGGGGGGGGATTTACTAAAACTAGAGATTGCAAAATCTGATGCAGCTCTGCATAGAAACCAATCAGCTTCCATTTTTTTTTGTTTTTTTGTCAGAGCTTAAATGGTCAAGCTGGAGTTAGGATCATAGCTGCAGCAGTTTTAGTAATCCTCACCCTTTAATCAAAGAGGGTCAATGTTACTATTAAAGTGATACTAAAGTCTGTTTTTTTTCTTAAAAATAACAAACATGTTATACTTACCTGCTTTGTGCAGTGGTTTTGCAGCCCGGATCCTCCTCTTCTCAGGTCCCTCGCTGGCGCCGCTCCTGGCCCATCCCTCCCTACCAAGTGCCCCCACACCAAGCAGCTTGCTATGGAGGCACCTGAGTCGCTGCTCTGTGTGTACATTCAGACGCCCCTTCTCTCTCCTCATTTGCTCACTGAATTTGATTGACAGCAGCGAGAGCCAATGGTTCTGCGCTGCTGTTTCAGCAATGAGGAGGGGGGGGGGGGGATTCCCGGACAGCTGAGACTCTCCTGCAACATCCCCAGATCGAAAATGGTCAGGGAACACTCACACTATACTCTTTAAAAAAAAATAAAAAAGGAAAATTTGCAAATGAATGCCACAGTTACATGACATAAACGAACGCTCAGTGTTGATGCTATGCACAAAGTATGTTATACGAAAATATAAAAATAGCAGTTTTTACGTATGCAAAAGGAAAGGAAAACCTTTTTTTCAGTTTGGATAGTTTGGAGTAGAGGAGGATTATAACCCCTGTCAGTTTTTTTTCAATCTGTGTCCCATTGGGAGATTTCCCCTCACTTCCTGTCCTATAGCTAAAACCAGGAGGAAACAGAAATCCCTCCAAAGTGAGGAAATCCACCAAAACTAGTGTCCCAGTTGAAGATTATCCCCTCCTATTCCTGTTCTGGCAACAACCCAAAATGTAGGACTTTCTTTCACTTTTGGCGATAATGGTAAACCGGACACATAGAGAGGGTTAATCTCTCTAATGGGGGAACACACAGCAATAAAAAGTGACAGGTGTTCTAATATCTCTACACTGTATCCAAAACTGAAAAAAAAGACATGACTTCAAAAACATAGCTCTCACCTGATGATGATAAGGAGATGTCTGTTAAAGCTTGTATCAGAGGCGTCTGAGCTTTTGTGAAGCCACTTTCTGGACTTGGTTCCTCTGAAATGTTTTTAAGTTTGTTTATTACAGCGGGTGATTGGCTGGTGACTTCAGTCATGAAAGTATTTTTTTCTTTGATAAATGGTAGTATTTTTTGTATATTGTTTTTACCCATACTACATAATTTACCCATCAAACCAATGACATTCATGCACTGAGTCCTGCAAAGGAAAAAAAAAAACAACATTACCATGCTGGTAAATTGCTGAAGGGCACATAAAAATGTCTACGCCACACACAAAATTAATACGCTACCTGTATAGTATCACAAATGCTCAAAAAACTAATGTGCAGCTAAACAAGCAGTAATTGACCTATTCATTTTGTCCACACATTCCAATTTATGATGTGTTGTGACCTAAGCTGAGGCTGTAGACTGGCCTGGATGCGGTCACACTAAAAGGGTGTGGGATTTCATCTGGTTGGACTTCAAAAGCTGAGAAGATGTGTTGTATTTTCTTTTATTTGTAGAATGTTGATGGGACATTTTTGTATAAATATGGGACCACCGGATCAAGGAGGGGTTCCCTTTACTGATAATCTGTCCAGCTAAGTGACATGTGATATCTAGGTGCCTGCTATACAACTCCAGCATTTCTTTGTATTCTACAAACTTACTCCAGGTTTATGTTAAAATTAATATGCTTTACATTCCCTATCAGAGATAGTTATGGCTTTTATATTAACAAAATGGATATTCTTCAACAATGTAATCATAACGGAAAACAAATTTTGCTCATATACTAATATAAAATCAAAAGAAACCCAAATTAGCGCTTACAAAAGGAGACCTAGAATAATAAAAAAAAAAACAACGGGAGTTGTGTGTAGCCGGGTGCTGCTGCTGGCTGTGTGAGACTCGGCTTCCTTCTTCTGTTTCTCTCTCCCTCCCCGGCTGGGCTGCCGTGTAAACAGATCGGCTGTGTGGCTGCAGGCTTTCCTCTCACCCCTCACTTCCCTGCTGTATGAAATAGCCCTCCATCCTGGCAACAGCGGCTTTGAGTCAATTAAGCGGAAGGAGAACTTGCTATGCAATCACTGGGATGTCTAGAATTTGAATGAGCGCTGCACAATATGAGTAAATGGATGCCATTGGGCTGAGGACTTCACTACCCAGTATTCCCTGTGCAACAGAGGAGGAAAGACACAACTTTTCCTGGGCAATTCTGATGAGATCTGAGCCTTTTGCTGGAGAAAGCAAAGCTATACAGACCTGGGGTCTTGGATGGGACTGTACAGAGTGCCAACTTGTTACCTTAGCTGAGCCTGATCAGCGATCCGGTGCGCTTGCTGTGTCTGTAAGAGGACTCATCTGCAGAGGGATTGATTGCTGAGCTGGAAACTGAGCTGGAAGGACCCGTTGCCATGAATGTCTACAGCAGGGTTTCTCAACCAGGGTTCCGTGAAACCCTAGCGTTCCTCTAGAGGTTGCTAGGGGTTCCTTGAGAATTTCTGCCTCTCAGATAAGTTCCCACTGACACCATTGATCTTTTTAGCTATCTGTAAGGGGGTAATTCTTTTCAGTGACCACAAGTGTAAGGGGCATGCTTATCACTGACCATCACACTAATGTATCATGAGTTGTAGACTTAGTAATTTTTAGCAGGGGTTCCCTGAGACTGGAAATTGTCCAATTTGTTCACCTGCAATATCGGAGTCCCGATAAAAATCGCAGATCATCGCCATTACTAGTAAAAAATTGAAATAATAATAAAAATGCCATAAATCTATGTCCTATTTTATAGATGCTATAACTTTTGCACAAACCAATCAATATACACTTATTGCGATTTTCTTTACCAAAAATATGTAGAAGAATACATATCGGTCTAAACTGAGGAAAAAATTCATTTTTTATTTTTTTTTTATTTGGGATATTTATTATAGCAAAACGTGAAAAAAGCTCTTTTGTTTATAGCGTAAAAAATAAAAAAAACGCAGAGGTGATCAAATACCACCAAAAGAAAGCTCTATTTGTGGGAAAAAAAGGATGTCAATTTTGTTTGGGTACAGCGTCGCATGACCGTGCAATTGTCAGTTAAAGCGGCACAGTGCCGTATCGCCAAAAAATGGCCTGGTCATTGAGCAGCCAAATCTTCCGGTGCTGAAGTGGTTAAATAAAGATGGTGGGTGGGAAGGAATTAAAGGACAGTTTAAGTTGAGTTGTCCTGAAAGGGAAAAAAAATTGAACTTTCAAAGATAATAACTGATGACTACAATTTTAAACTGTGAAAATCATTTGTATCAAATGCAGTTCTATTGTTTGATTGTAACTTCACCATCTCCAGGAGCTATTTTAGGAGGTCAGTTTAAACTTACGACTGGGTGGCAAATTTTTCCAGAAGTCTTGACTGATTTTTTTCAACTTGTTCCATTACTGAGTGAAGATTGTCAAAACTTAATTTCAGGCTTTCGTATTTATCTGTAGTAATAAAAAAGAGAACATGATTTTTATTTGAGTAACCAAAGAATGAAATGCAATTTACAGAGCTTTAGCGTAAGGATAAGGATCTATATTTTATAAAAGAGGGGGAGGTTTGGGACTTTAAATGAAGCACAGTTAAGTGCCTCCATCCCGATAATCGGTAAATATGAAGGGAAGATTGGGACTTTAAATGAAGCGATTTGGATAGTGGAGGTAAATTACACCATGTTTAAATTTCATCATGTAATATTTATTGTCAACATACATATATATATTTATGGTCTAGAGCCCTACGGACGACATGAGTAACGATAACACATAGGAACAACACAAAACTCACCACCATGAAATAGACCTGAAAGTGTGCCTTGGTCTACCGTATGGTACGCCAAAATAAGGGGGCATACCCTAGATAAAGAATGATAAGAAGTAGTTATGGAATAATGTGGAATGAGTATTCAGTCTGGGGTAAGAATACTTGGAAGAGGCTTTTAAAAGGGGAGGGTGGGCGGGTATCACGCACAGGAAACCGACAAAGACCGGCGGCCTTTGGGCTGCTTAAATACCCTCCGGGCTCCTCCCATAACTTCAGGCCGGTACCCGGCCTTCCAATTTATGGTCTAGAGCCCTACGGACGACATGAGTAACGATAACACATAGGAACAACACAAAACTCACCACCATGAAATAGACCTGAAAGTGTGCCTTGGTCTACCGTATGGTACGCCAAAATAAGGGGGCAAAAACCTTCAGGTAGGGGATAATTATTTATTAAAGGCAATGTCACTGAGTAAGTCGAGCAAAAGCCTGAGCCATTTCTAACTGTGGGTTAGGAAAGTAGCGAGAGAAGCAGGCCGATTTCCACCGACCCAGTTTCTTAATCACGTGGTCCGGAACCCCCTGTCTTGAGGCCGTCGTGGCCGCCCCGATCCGGAATGAATGCCCGGAGTACTGGCTGGGGTCCAACTGAAGATTGCCGAGAAGGACCCGGACATGTTCCACGAATTGTGACGAGTTGAGGGGTTTTACCGGAAAGGGTAGAAGCGGGCTGGACCCTGGGCGGTCGGATAGTAGTGCCGTCAGGCGGTTCAACACGGCAACTGGGCACCAGTTATTGTGAGTCCTGTACAGGTGAATATCTACTCCGGAACCTTGCTGCTGAGTTTTGGATGTCACCAAGTGAAGGACGTAGTGATCCTGGTGGCGGTAGAGATTACTTCTATGCAAGACTGAACCGGCTGGGTGGCTGCGAGTGAACTCGCTGGGCCGTAGAAACCCATAAAATGCCATGTGTATCGCAGCCTGCAGGACGGTGCTGAGGAGGAGAACGAAAGGGGACCTATCCAGGATGTCTGACATCCCCTTGAAGATCTCCCCCGTGATAGGCAGCCGCTTCGGGCTGACTGGCGGCTGGTGTTTCTGAACTCCACGTAGTAGAGCCCTCACTGCGTGGCAGGAGAACACCGAAGGCCTTGCGGGTGTGAATGACAATAGGCGATGAACGCCATGACCTGCTTGAGGCTGGAAGACTCGCGAGGCCGCTGGGGCAGGAACTTGTTAAACGCCCTCCAGGCAGTCCGGTAGGCCCGACGGGTGTTGCGGGCGAGTGAGGCGTTAATGATGTTGGTAGCTGAGCGTAGATGGGGGGCTAGTCCAAGGTCAGTTGTGACCAATCCGGGATAGTGGCTGAATGATGGCAGGCTCCTGGCATCTGTTCAAAGAAAGAAATAAAGTTAAAACGGGAGAGTGCGTCCGCTGCTGAGTTAAACTTCCCTGGAATGAACGAGCAGTAAACATTGAACTGATGCTGTAGGGATAGCTGGACCAGTCTGCGGAGGAAGGACATGATGGGCCTGGACTTAGACCTGCCCTTGCTGATGATCTCGGCTGTGGCTTGATTGTCTGTCGAGAAAGCCACAGTCTGTCCAGACCAAAGGTGACCCCATAGGTGAGCGGCTGCTACAATAGGGAAGAGCTCAAAGAGGGCTGACGTAGTAGTGAAGCCCGGTGTGGCTAGTGCTTGAGGAGGCCAAGGGGCGGCGAACCACAAATGGCCAAAAATGGCGGCGCATCCTGTGGATGCCGCCGCGTCGGTCACCACCTGTGGTGACTGCGTGGACACGACTGGGTTGAACAGGGACACACCGTTCCAATCACTAAGAAAGTGTTCCCACATGGCCAGATCTGCCCTGGCTGCAGAATCCAGCCTGATGACCTGGTCTGGGTCCTGAGTGTAGGACAGGAAGACCAGCAACCGGGACACGAAGGAGCGGCCCTGGGGGATGATCCTCACAGCAAAGTTCAGCATCCCGAGGAGAGACTGAAGTTGCTTCTGAGTACATCCCCCCACCCGGGTGAATTCTCGCAGAACCGTCCTGATACGGTCCAACTTATCTGCGGGAAGGCTGGCCTGCATGGCAAGCGTGTCAAGGTCGACGCCCAAGAACGTGATCTTGTGTGCCGGGCCGTCAACCTTGTGCTCTGCTATGGGGACGTTCAGATTGTCGAAAACCGTCCTCAACTTTCCAAGGTCCCCTGGGGGAGCCCCGGGCGGTTCTATCAGAAGGAAGTCATCCAAATAATGGATGACCTCGTGGCACTGTGCCTCATGGAGAAGGATCCACGCCAGGGTCTCCGCGAACTTGTCAAATAGCCAAGGACTACTCTTAGACCCGAAGGTCAATTTGGTCGCGAAGTAATATCGCTCCCTCCACTTGATGCCGTGCCAGCACCACAGGGAAGGATGAATGGGCAGCAGCTTGAAGGCGTCGGATATGTCCGCCTTCGAGAGCCAAGCACCCACCCCTGCCCTGAGAATGGCCTGGATAGCCATGTCTACCGAAGCGTACTTCAGCGAGAACTCCTCGGAGGGGATGAGCGAGTTGAGACTGGGAACGACGGAAGAATGAGGCGCTGACAGATCATACACCAGACGTTTTTTATTTGAAAACTTTCCCTGCACAAGCCCGATAGGGCTAACCCTCCAGATGCTGAAGGGAGATTGACAGAACGGGCCTATCATGAAGTCCCGATCCAACTCCGTCTGCAAAAGGACGTCAATCGATGGCTCATCTGTTGCTGCTGAGCGTAGGTTCGGACATTCGTGGGTGGAGTGGGGCAGGGTGATGAGCCCGGTATGAAACCCATCAGTGAAGCCTCGGATGAGGTAGCTGGCGAGTGACGGAGTGGGGTGTGAGGTCAAGTAAACACCGAGCCAAAGGACATTGACCCGGCTTAGTCATGGTTTCTTCTGTTTGACCTCACACAGGATCCTGGGGTGCGCCCTCTGGCATAGGGTGCAAACGTGCAAGAGCCGGCACTGGCTGAAATTGCAGGAGCCGTAATTAAAATTGTTGCAAATGGCGGCTCCCCCAACCATCCGCACCGGACGTCCCAACTTGTCCACCTTTTGCCCATGTGCCGGGGCCTGCTGAGCCTGGCTCGTGCTGGTAGAGGCCGTGCTAGCTATCGGATGGACAGAGGCTATGTTGGCACACCAGACCGTGGTGTGGGACGCTGACTGACAGACAGCACATAGCGGGGAGCGAAGGCCTGCGAAGTGGCGGCAGAATAACTCCGTGTCCACTACGCTCCAGTCCATTGACAAATGAAACTGTGAGAATCTGGCTGCGGCTTTGGCCGAGAAGGACCGATGATAGTCGTAGAACGCTGAGCCACCGTATTTGTGGCCCAGGTCTACGATCAAATGGAGGTAGAGGTCCAGTTCCTCCCGTCTGCCGGGGGAGGCTGAGCACAGCACGTCCCTAAACATGCCGAAAGCGAGCGTGAACTCGGGCACCGTGAGCTTCCTGTTGAGCCTCGGATCCTTCGCTTTCAAAACCACCGAGACGTCCCCCCAGGTGTAGGCCTTGTTCTCGGCCAAGTCATGGACCGAGATCAAGAGTGAGGCCAGATTAACGTCTCTGCCCTCTAGTATGTCCTTCCTTACGCTGGGTGGCACCAGGTGGGAAGGGTGAACGGTAGTCGTGGCAAACTCACTACCTGCGGCCGGTGCACTGATGGCTGGGACCACCGCAGGGTCCGGAACCGTGGCAGCCGGGCTGGCCTCTAGACGAGACACCCTGTCCTGGACCTCAATGATTGAGGAAGACAGGGAAGACACGAGGGTGTGTAGCTGAGCGACGGCGGCTGAAATCGATTCCAGAGACGCCTGCTGGCTGCTGGGGCTTGCTGCGGCCGGTGGTGGGAAGAGGAGCCTGAATAGCTCCGCCTTCCTGGCCGCGGACGAGAAGGGTATCCCTCTGCGTCTCAGCTCGGCGGACAGCCTGGGAATTGTCCATGCCCTGAGAGACTGGACACTGCCAGCCTCGGAGGCTGACGCCGGAGATAGCGGGGTGGTGAGGTCATCGCTGCCGACTGATGACATGGCGGCTGTCAAGACCTGTCACTTGGTAGACTGGTCACGTGTCTGCAGGCTGGGCCTATAAAAGGTGACAAGAAATGAGTTTGGATGTGTCACCTATGATATACGTACCTGCCACTAGAAAGCAGGAGCCCCCGTGCCACTGCGTTTTTTTTTTTTTTTTTTTTTTTATACCTGCTGGAACCCTGATCAAGCTGGTGCAGGTGGACCTACTGAAGTGTGAGAGAAAGTACCTATTTAAGAGCCTAAAACTGCTGCCGTCCAGAGCGACGGAACCCAACGTAGATGATAACAACAGGCGATAGTGACTTGAGTCGACTGCCGAGACCGCTGTGGGATCAAATGACAGATGACAACACGAATGACTGACTTGACATGTTGCCTTAACTGAATGAAACTTCCCGTGACAGGGCCCGGCCCGTTAGTACCGTATGGGGGTGACTGTGGGCCGGACTCTGGAGCACGTACAGAAATGAGGCAACCGTGAAACGAGGCCAACTGCCTGGGTATGCTGAGGCCGAACTGTGACATCCAGCTGCCACCGGGTCCGACTCCAAGCTCCCTTCTTCTTTTTTTTTTTTTGTAGAAATGCGGCCGGCCTAGGGCACGCCGGCGTGAATTCGTACAGGCGGGTGACCAATTAACGCCGGGGCGTGGTAAGGTGACACAGAAATGATATAACATGACAAGGGCAAGAATCAAAGTTTTTTTTTTTTTTTTGCGACTCCGCCCCTGGCGCATGTATTGAAATGAGGCCGGGCCTAGGGCACGCCGACACGAATCAGTGCGAGGAAGTGACTGCATTCATGCCGGGCGTGGTAAGGTGACAGAAATGAGATACCATGACAGGGGCAAGAATCAGGAATGTACGCAAACCAGTGATGCGATTCCGCCCTTGGCGCATGTATTGAAATGAGGCCGGGCCTAGGGCACGCCGACACGAATTAGTGCGAGGAAGTGACTGCATTCATGCCGGGCGTGGTAAGGTGACAGAAATGAGATACCATGACAGGGGCAAGAATCAGGAATGTACGCAAACCAGTGATGCGATTCCGCCCTTGGCGCATGTATTGAAATGAGGCCGGGCCTAGGGCACGCCGACACGAATTAGTGCGAGGAAGTGACTGCATTCATGCCGGGCGTGGTAAGGTGACAGAAATGAGATACCATGACAGGGGCAAGAATCAGGAATGTATGCAAACCAGTGATGCGATTCCGCCCTTGGCGCATGTATAGAAATGAGGCCGGGCCTAGGGCACGCCGACACGAATTAGTGCGGGGAAGTGACTGCATTCATGCCGGACGTGGTAAGGTGACAGAAATGATATACCATGACAGGGGCAAGAATCAGGAATGTACGCAACCAGTGATGCGAATCTGCCCTTGGCGCATGTATTGAAATGAGGCCGGCCTGGGGCACGCCGACCCGAATCAGTGCAGGGAAGTGGCTGCATACAAGCCGGGCGTGGTAAGGTGACAGAAATGATATACCATGACAGGGGCAAGAATCAAGAATGTACGCAACCAGTGATGTGATTCCGCCCTTGGCGCATGTATCGAAATGAGGCCGGGTAGTCGTGCATCTGGATCGCCCCGATCGGAGCATGCATGGATGCGACCGGACCAGGATGGAAGCGATGGCATGAACACCCTGTTTTAACTGATGCGAAATGATTTAGCATGACCGAATGGCCTGATACGTTGGCCACGTTTGAAATGATGAAATGATTGTCATGCTAACACGTGAAATGTTTCGACACGGTCAAAGTGATTCGTACAATTTAGTATGCCAACAGTGCTTCGGAATGTAAATAGCGATTTGGCACGCTCGCTGGCGCCACCGATTCGAATACTGGCAGGACATGAACGATACGTGTGAGTGCGAACGGCACCCGTGCATGAGTCACGTTTGAACGATTCGAAGACTGCGTAGCACGACCGCGAAAGGGGAACCCTTGAGTGCCGGATGCGGCATCGGTCGGAGTGTAGTGGCGGGCGGCCCTGAATGTGCGTGCCGCTAGATGGCTCCCGATCGTGTACAACCAAACGTGCGAGTAAGTGTTTAGTTTTCGAGACAAGCAGCGCGTGGTTCGTGAGCTACGCAGACCACAGTTTAGTGACATGATAAGCAGTGCATGAGAACGTAAAACATGGGAGCCGAAGCCCTACCTGCGACAGCCGAACCAGACTCTTTGCACGAAACTGCGACTCGGCGACACGAGTGCGACACGAAGGGACAACACGACTTACGAACACGGACCCGGGACTGCAACAAGAGGAGACGGACAGACGAAAACGGAGCTCACGAACCGGCACCAACAGCGCTTGTCTCGAACGAGTCGGTCCTAGATGTCTGACGTATCAGATATCACGCACAGGAAACCGACAAAGACCGGCGGCCTTTGGGCTGCTTAAATACCCTCCGGGCTCCTCCCATAACTTCAGGCCGGTACCCGGCCTTCCAATATATATAGACAACGAGGAATGACAACTTCATATACATGCAAGTAGCGTACACATGGCATGAGTATAATAAAAAAGTACATATATAGTAGCAATGAAAGCGCATGATTAGGCTGGTAAATGGCTTAAAAAATATAGCACAATGTGGCCAACGGTAACATGCCTGGCACCGACACATGCATCCACATGGTACATATGAGTCCACAAAAAAGAAAATAATATATTAGGGTACATGAAATAGTTCATTGAGTATGATTCCATATAAGGTGTAGCTGGGGCATCAAAGTAAAACTCGACGCGTTTCGTGGATAATCTTTCCACTCATCAGGAGCTGATGCAGCCAAAATTCCTATGGAATAAATGTATATAAATATAATGGATCATACTAGAATTGTAAAAAAGTAGCAAGATAGAAATAAATTTTTGGTGTGTATAGATGGTTATCCAGACACACTCACCAACCCAGACAGCGAGTGCAGTGCATCATGGCAGGCGCAAGGTGGGCCAGGAAAACAACTTCTCCACGGGAGCTGGGGCGGCATATATGCGGATGCGATGGTGGGCAAAAATGGGAAAGTGCACAGTAGCGGAGGTGACCACAAACAAGGTTGAAGTGTAAATGTTGAAACCAGTGTATCTGGGAACAGAGCATTGAGTATATGTATAATTCATAATGAATACTTATAGTATCTTGTGTGGTAGTAGTTGATGGTGAACCCAGGGAGTTCTAAAGAAGTGTTGATGCGAAGGGGAGTAGTGATAGTGTTGAAAGAGCTTGTCTAAACATGATAGCATAAAGTTAAATGTGACAAGTGCAGATATTAGTGCAAAGTATAGCTAAAGACGTGGAAAGGAAAGTCCAAGTGGGGGAAGAATAGGAAAACACCATAGAACTAGAACTAAAGAGCTGAAAACAAAGAAACATAAAAATCACCAAAGAAAGAGAGTCTCACCCAAAAGTCGCACCTAAGCACCACCAGCAGCAGAGCATGAAGCTGTTGTGCAATAACCCCAGGGGGAGACTAGCCATGTACACAGCCACGCTCCACCTGTGGGGTATATATGTATGCCGCCAACGCCACGTGCGTGACAAACGTGGAGGAGGAGCCGCATCCGGGCCGAACACATGTTCGGCGGCCGGCGCGAAAAAACCTCTCCATGAAGACACGCCTGCGCATGCCATGATGCACTGCACTCGCTGTCTGGGTTGGTGAGTGTGTCTGGATAACCATCTATACACACCAAAAATGTATTTCTATCTTGCTACATTTTTACAATTCTAGTATGTTCCATTATATTTATATACATTTATTCCATAGGAATTTTGGCTGCATCAGCTCCTGATGAGTGGAAAGATTATCCACGAAACGCGCCGAGCTTTACTTTGATGCCCCATCTACACCTTATATGGAATCATACTCAATGAACTATTTCATGTACCCTAATATATTACTTTTTTGTGGACACATATGTACCATGTGGATGCATGTGTCGGTGCCAGGCATGTTACCGTTGGCCACATTGTGCTATACTTTTTAAGCCATTTAACAGCCTAGTCATGCGCTTTCATTGCTACTATATATGTACTTTTTTATTATACTCATGCCATGTGTACGCTACTTGCATGTATATAAAGTTGTCATTCCTCGTTGTCTATATATATGTGTATGTTGACAATAAATATTCCATGGTGAAATTTAAACATGGTGTAATTTACCTCCACTATCCAAATCGCTTCATTTAAAGTCCCAATCTTCCCTTCATATTTAAGGATCTATATTTTAGCCTTGTGACTGAGTTTAAAATCTCATTTGTGTTTCAGCTTCCTGAATTAAGCCTATAGTATTACATTTCTAATGAGAACTTTTTTTCCTGTTTATTGGCCTTAAAATCTTACACACTAAAGCAGCCTTTTTCAACCAGGGTGCCTTGAAGTTTCTTCAGGGGTTCCTTGGCAAAATGCCTAAAATTTGCCCAAAAAAATGTATACAAGCCGGCGTGTGGCTGAAGCCTGCCTTTTAGTTGCACTTAAATCGGTTATGCACACACTTATTTTATTTATTTTTTCTCATGTTAAAAGTATTATGAGTCTAACAAACTCACTTGTTAGGTGTCCGTCCGGCTCACTGCCTATATCCACTGAGTCCATCCATACCTTACACCTGTTCGGAGGTCCATCTGGAGGTCATATCTGGATAGAGCATCTGATCCCCTTGGTATAGTATACCACAAAGCTTGATTGACTCACTAGGTGTACACCTATTTGAGTTCAATCCCTCTGGTAAGCAGCTTCTGATGTCTTTGATGGTGGATCTACTGTCAACTGGTATTACATCATATATATTTGAAGTTTAAGACTGTCACTATATCATATCCACATGTGGTTGAGGATTATCATCACACATGATTGAAGTTTGTCACTGACTTTTTTTGGACATCACACGTCCAAGTTCCACATCACATGTCATAATAGAAGACTGCTTGGAGTATTTTTAAGCACATCATTTATTATTTAAGTTTTTTGTATTTATATAATTTGTTATGGTTTATATGATCACATAAGCGTTGCACATTTTACCCAATTTGTAAATGTTCATTTGGCTTTTCCTCTAACAACAGCACAAAGCATCTTGAAAAGAACGTGTCCTTTTGAGGAACCATATGATGCCCTTGGAAAAAAGTAACTGTTTTTGCACATTGTGGTGCTGCTTGCTATGGGATTCATCATTCTATATAAGCAGTGTGCAGTGTATGGTCTGAGCACTGACAGGCTGACCCCCCACCCATTCAACCTCGCAGCAATGCTGGCAGCACTCATATGTCTTTTTCCCAAAGACAACCTCTGGATATGATGCTGATATAATCTATTTATGGGCTGAAAAGCACAACTAAAGCAGCTGTGTAAATATAGAGATGGGCCGGTCAGACGTGGTAATTTAATAGACATAATTTGCGCTCAAGCATAAATGTAGTTACTAGAATAGAAACAAGCGTCATCCATCATGAAAACAACCTTTGCTGTTTAGATGATTTACTTCTTTCAATGGAACTATAGCTATGATGTACTTGACTTGTATGACTATTATAGACTGCTAATGGCATTTTTAAAGTTTTTAATAATTTGATACATGAGCACTTTGCTATCCTCTGTAATTACTGACAATATCCATATGCCACAAAAGTGACAATGCAGGCAAGATGAACTAAAATGAATAGTTGGTGGCTTTGGATTACTGGGGACAATATGGCTGACTGTACAATTGACTAAATACATGTCATATTGTATTGTTATAATATAGCTCAGAGCCAAGAATGTGCTTTATTAGGTCACTGTCCAGAGATCTGAAATCATGTTTCACTCGGCAGTATACTCTACAGGGGGTAGCTGGATGGGGCCAAAGTCATCATAATTGGGGGGCCTAGGTCAGAATTGGCTGTTTAAACCTGGCTTTCTTAGTCTTTTTTAAATGTTTAAATAATTTTAAAGGTCTCAACCCTTACAAAAAAAATTATTTGGGATCAACTTATAAATATATAAAAAATATCCCTTATCTTTGGTCACTATGAAGAATGTACAATAGTGGTCAGAATGCCACCCTTACAGACAGCTAAAAAGATCATTGGTATTATGCCACTAGCTCTGCCAAGTGGCATTGGACCTGGTATTATGAAGGCACCATCAAATGGGGGTCAATCAGCCATAGCTCAATGAACCCCTAGCAACCACTGGAGGAACTCTACAGTTCCCTGGAACCCTAGTTGAGAATGGCTTGTTTAGACCAACAGAGTGGCTAAAGGCCTGCTGTACTTTTGGAGGTTTCCAAAAACTGGTTCTGCTATAGGCACTGGTCTTTAAAGGGCTCATCATGAGCAGAAATATGTGACAACACTCATAGGGGTTGATTTAATAAAACTGGAGTGCGCAAAATCTGGTGAAACTCTGCATAGAAACCAATCAGCTTCCAGTTTTTGTTTTTTTTCGCTTAATTTAGAAGCTGATTGGCTACCATGCACAATTGCACCAGATTTTGCACTCTCCAGTTTTAGTAAAATCAACCCCAAAGTAGACATGGGCACCGTCAAAAAATTTGTTTAGTTTTGTATAAAAAAAAAAAAAATCGTAATTCGTGTACGAAATTCAATTAAATTCAATTTAAAATAACGAAAGTTCCTTATGATGAATTTATCATTATGAGGGGTTCCCACCATCCCACCATCCCTGTGCTGTGCTGACTTCCTCTGAGTGATTGGTGAACAAAACACCAGTCACGTTTCTGTTAATTTGGATCCGAAATTCGTAAACGAAATTACGTATTTCGTACAGAATTCGTATGCATAAAAATTTGTATTTCGGATTCGTACGAATCGCATATGTCTACCCCAAAGTCGATTATGCATAATCCAGGGTCAGTTTAAGAAAAAAATTAAGAAATAAGTGCGTTTAAATGCCTTGTGATGGCTCAAGCTTAAAGTGGTTGTAAACCCACAAAAAAAAAACCTGCAAGACAAAGGCATAATGAGCTAGTATGCATAGCGCTGTGATTGGCTGGAGCCTTGATGACGTCCAGTAACGGCACACTAGCTGTAGCAACGGCACGAAAGAGTAATTGCTTCAGTGCGCATGTGCCGATGACGTCGGCACATGCTGATACAGGGGATATCTCAAACCATGCAGGTTTAGGAGATATCCAGGGTAGCTAGAGGTAAGCCTTATTATAAGCTTACCTGTAGTAAAAAGTGGTCTATATGGGTTTACAACCACTTTAAATGTGTTTGAGAAAATGAAAAATGCGTATAAAATATGTTACAGGTGGAAAATGGTATACAGGGTAACTACACATTAAATTGTCCCTTTCACTATAGGATCGAAAGTGAAAAAAGTACATCCAAAATAAGAAGAAGCTATATAGTCACCTTTCCAGTGCCCTGTGTGTTTAAATGCCACAGCCTTGTTGCTCATGGCAGGTATTTCTCACTTTCAGGTGCAAGATTATTCGCTCCCCTGCCACACACTTTGGTTCATCCCACCACCTCATATGTGACTATAGGAAATGCTAGCCATCAGGGAGAACCACTGTGTGCAGTGGGGAGAGCATGTATTTACACACCCGAAAATTTTACATGGACCCAAACGATTTAGCTGACTCTGGGTTAAATATGAATATGAGCAGATTAACTCACTAATCTGTTTTTGGTGTCTTCCTCTACAATGTCCTTATACTTTGTAATAATATGCATATTATTTTCTTAACGAATTCAATAAAATGATGGTTCTATCTCACAAAAGCACCACTTGTTGAACAGGCTAGAAGAATTTAGCTTTGATTTTCCACACACTGTAAATATTTTTTCTAATTTTCTTGTCGACATCTTTTTTTAACCTACAGATGTTGATATAAGTCTGCTTCTTGTTCCAGAGGAGGTTAACCACTTTCAGACCGACCAATTTGCAGCCAAAGGACCAGGCCCCTTTTTGCGATTCGGCACTGCGTCGCTTTAACTGACAATTGCGCGGTCGTGCGACGTGGCTCCCAAACAAAATTGACGTCCTTTTTTTCCCACAAATAGAGCTTTCTTTTGGTGGTATTTGATCGCCCCTGCGGTTTTTATTTTTTGCGCTATAAACAAAAATAGAGCGACAATTTTGAAAAAAATGCATTATTTTTTATTTTTTGCTATAATAAATATCCCCAAAAAATATATAAAAAAACATTTTTTTTTCCTCAGTTTAGGCCGATACGTATTCTTCTACATATTTTTGGTAAAAAAAAAAATCGCAATAAGCGATTATTGATCGGTTTGCGCAGAAGTTATAGCGTTTACAAGATAGGGGATAGTTTTATAGCATTTTTATTAATCATTTTTTTTTTATTATTAATGGCGGAGATCTGCGATTTTTTTTGTGACTGCGACATTATGGCGGACACATCGGACATTTTTGACACATTTTTGGGACCATTGTCATTTTTACAGCAATTAATGCATTTAAATGCATTGATTTCTGTATAAATGACACTAGCAGTTTAGGGGTTAACCACAAGGTGGCAGTGTAGGGGTTAAGTAGGCCTAGGGGTGTGTTTTTTACTGTGGGGGGGCGTGGCTGTCAGCTAGTGAATGCTGATCTCTGCTCCAATCACAGGGAGCAGAGATCGGCGTCACTAGTTGCTAGGCAGAACAGGGAGATGCTGTTTATCTCGGCATCTCCCCGTTCAGCCGCTCCGTGAGACGATCGCGGGAGTCCCTGCGGCGATCGATGGCTCCCGATGGCACGGACAGGCGAAAGGAGGGACGTATATATACGCCCTCCTGCCTGTACGTGCCATTCTGTCGACGTATATCGTCGTGCGCCGGTCGGCATGTGGTTAAGAAAATACTGACCCCACCAGTTTCTTGTCTGCTCCTTCTACAGCTCACAGTCATAACATTCATGTGAATGGACTGTAGTAATAGTGTCCCAGGGGAAAAGAGCTTCAGGAGCCACACTGTCATGTCACAGTAGTGGCGATAGATAGACTTAAAGCAATAGTAAAGTCTTTCTTTTTTTTTAAATAACAAACATGTTATACTTACCTGCTCTGTGCAGTGATTTTGCACAGAGCAGCCCAGATCCTCTTCCTCACGCTGGCGCTTCTGGCTCCTCCCTCCTGCTGGGTGCCCCCACAACTGCTTGCTGTGGGGGCACCCAAGCAGGCATGCTCCCGAGCATGGTTTTGTGTGTCCATTTACAAATAAAGCTGCAGCTCGCCCCGCCCCTAAGTCTCCTGATTGGCTCACTGGCTGTGATTGACAGCAGCGGGAGCCAATGGCATTTCCTCCCTATCACTTCTAAACAGGCCCATGTGACTATAGAGTCACACATGTGGGCATATACACCAGTGGTAAAAAACAGCCCACTCCCTCCCTTATTATATCTTTTCATGTGACAACACTGAAGAAATTACACTTTACTACAATGTAAAGTAGTGAGTGTACAGCTTGTATAACAGTGTAAATTTGCTGTCCCCTCAAAATAACTCAACACACAGCCATTATTTCTAAACCGCTGGCAACAAAAGTGAGTACCACCCCTAAGTGAAAACTTCCAAATTGGGCCCAATTAGCCATTTTCCCTCCCCGTGTCATGTGACTCGTTAGTGTTAGAAGGTCTCAGGTGTGAATGGGGAGCAGGTGTGTTAAATTTGGTGTTATTACTCTCACTCTCTCATACTGGTCACTGGAAGTTTAACATGACACCTCATGGTAAAGCACTCCCTGAGGATCTGAAAAAAAGAATTGTTGCTGTACATAAAAATGACCTAGGCTATAAGAAGATTGCCAGGACCCTGAAACTGAGCTGCAGCACGGTGGCCAAGACCATACAGCGGTTTAACAGGACAGGTTCCACTCAGAACAGGCCTCGCCATGGTCGACTAAAGAAGTAGAGTGCACGTGTTCCGCGTCATATCCAGAGGTTGTCTTTGGGAAATAGACGTATGATTGCTGCAGAGGTTGAAGGGGTGGGGGGGGGGGGGCAGCCTGTCAGTGTTCAGACCATACTCTGCACACTGCATCAAATTGGTCTGCATGGCTGTCATCCCAGAAGGAAGCCTCTTCTAAAGATGATGCACAAGAAGCCCACAAACAGTTTGCTGAAGTCAAGCAGACTAAGGACATGGATTACTGGAGCCATGTCCTGTGAGCTGATGAGACCAAGATGAACTTATTTGGTTCAGATGGTGTCAAGCGTGTGCGTGCGGCAACCAGGCGAGGAGTACAAAGACAAGTGTGTCTTGCCTACATTCAAGCCTGGTGGTGGGAGTGTCATGGTCTGGGGCTGCATGAGTGCTGCCGGCACTGGGGAGCTACAGTTCATTGAGGGAACCATGAATGCTAACATGTGCTGTTACATCCTGAAGCAGAGCATGATCCCCTCCCTCCGGAGACTGGGCCACATGGCAGTATTCCGACATGATAATGACCCCAAGCACTCTTTTAAGATGACCACTACCTTGCTAAAGAAGCTCAGGGTAAAGGTGATGGACTGGCCAAACATGTCTCCAGACCTAAACCCTATTGAGCATCTGTGGGGCATCCTCAAACGGAAGGTGGAGGAGCGCAGGGTCTAACATCCACCAGCTCTGTGATTTCGTCACGAAGGAGTGGAAGAGGACTTCAGTTGCAACCTGTGAAGCTCTGGTGATCTCCATGCCCAAAAGGATTAAGGCAGTGCTGGAAAATAATGGTGGCCACACAAAATATTGACACTTTGGGTCCAATTTGGACATTTTCACTTAGGGGTGTACTCACTTTTGTTGCCAGCGGTTTAGACATTAATGGCTGTGTGTTGAATCATTTTGAGGGGACAGCGAAAATTTACACTGTTATACAAGCTGTACACTCACTACTTTACATTGTAGCAAAGTGTAATTTCTTCAGAGTTGTCACATGAAAAGATGGAATAAAATATTAACAAAAATGTGAGGGGTGTACTCACTTTTGTGAGATACTGTATATTTGTATACCAATTTAAAACAGTTTATTGATTTTACTTATTTATGTATTCCTAAGGCTGCTTTTTTTTTTTTTGTTTTTATTTTTTGTTTTTATGTGACCAGCAGCAGAGGACTAGAAGCTCATCCTGCTTATGTTTTCCTACAGACAGGCTGAGAATTGTAATTAAATTTTAATTAAAATAATTACAGTGCCATCATCCACATACAGAAATAGAAGGTACAATGTCTATTAAATTGTGTGTGTTTAGTATCACTTTAAGCTGGCCATACACATATAATTTTCTTCCTTCAGGCTGAACAGAAAGCATATAATAGATTCCTCCAATCAGGCTACACAGCTTGGTTGACAGATCTCTTGTTGAGATTATTGTGATGACCTGTTGAGGTTATTGTGCGATTGTGACTTTTTATAGTAATGCAAAACCATGGACCTGTAATGGTTGTACACATCTGTGCAGGAGTGGTCCGTTGCAGTGTAAGTACAAGTGTAATGTGGCATACAAACGGTCGGAATTTCCGATGGAAACAGTCCGATGGGAGCTTTTCATCGGATTTTCCAACCATGTGTATGCCCAACGGTCTTTTTCTGTCGGAATTTCCAACGGACTTTGAATTGAGAACCTGATCTCAATTTTTCAGACGGAAAACCTTTCTATCGGATTTTCTGATCATGTGTAGGCAATTCCGACACGCAAAATTCCGACGCATGCTCGGAAACAATTCGACGCATGCTCGGAAGCATTAAACTTCCCTTTTATAGTGCTGTTGAACGTGTTTTATGCCGCTGTGTTATTGACCGTCGGAATTTGGTGTCATCGTGTGTAGGCAACACAGCTTGAGCGGAATTCCATCGGAAAAAACGTCAGCAGCGCACGCCAATTTTTTTTTTTGCTTTTCTGTAGTACATTACAGGAGAGGAGTGCGGAGCGTATGATGGGTGCAGTGTGTACAGGAGAGGAGTGCGGAGCGTATGATGGGTGCAGTGTGTACAGGAGAGGAGTGCGGAGCGTATGATGGGTGCAGTGTGTACAGGAGAGGAGTGCGGAGCGTATGATGGGTGCAGTGTGTACAGGAGAGGAGTGCGGAGCGTATGATGGTGGCACAATGGGGAAGGATTTCTTGCAGTGTCTATAGGGTGACCAGGGAGTGATGTTGGGAAGAGAAGGGATGGAAAGTGACCATGGAATGATGTCCCTCAGCTGGGGGGTAGGAAGCAGCTCGGTGTGGTATCTGTATGAAGTGGTCTGGGGGTGATGTAAGCTGGGTGGAGTTGGGGGCTGAGAAGTAGTCAGATAGCGATGTTTTTAATAAAAAAAAACTCTTGTGCTCATCCACTAAAAACATATAACAATAAATCATACAACAGTACTACTTGATGGAAATAATCTGTTATAAGATGTAAGTACAGATCTATGTAATGCAGCCCCCAGCACTGTATGTACAGATGATGTGAATGTGATGTATGACCTCTCATATATCCCTGTGTTATCCAAGCTCTGAGTCTATCCAATCAGAGGTGTGCACTCATCACATATATATATATATATATATATATATATATATATATATATATATATATATATACACAGCATTACATGAATGGGTTATAAATTACTTCACATTATCGAGTCTGAACAATTGGGGGATGTTTGCACAGACAGACTGATGAGGCTTAGAAGTTATCTGTTAAATGTGATCGGGCTGCAGACTGCCCAGCCCCCCCCCCCCCCCCCCCCACACACTCACAATCTCCTCCGATGCTTCTGTCAATTTAACCCTTCACTGCATCTCCTGAAGAACACATCCTCCTGAAAGTTTCTAACTTTCCACAATAGGAGAATTCTCCCAGAAAAAAATCAGCTCACCTCCTTCCTTCCTTCCTCTGGCCAGCCCCACAGGAGCTACAGTGAGCTCCGCCTCTCAACACACCGTACTGGTGATTGGAGGGGGTTGTGTCAGAGGTAACAGGCACCCTGCACAAGACTGGATGGGGAGGAGACAGAATGGAGCTGCCGAACACACACCGCAGGCACAATGTATTCTGTACAATGCCGCTGCTGCTGTTTCACAGTCCCCGTTCTGGGCTGAGTCATGTGCCCGGGTTACAGGCAGTACAAAACTCGGGCACATGATTCAAGACCCGTACTGTCCGGGTGAGTCCCGGACAGGTGGCAACCCTAATCATAGCCCCATATTGCATGCTAAGTTTTGTGGCAGGGATGACTATTTAATGAATGCATTGGCAAGAAAAATATGTGCATGAAAGACTGTGCATGTTTCTGCCTTTGTGTTGATCATTTCCTGGTGACATTTCTGGTTTACACTTTTTTTTAAAACAGCATTGGCTAGTGTCCAGTGTAATAACAAGGACTGGTAAACAATCTTCATCGAAATTTAAGAAGCTCATCCGGGACACAATAATCGTCTAGCATACACATGGCCCTATAATTCAAATAGTTTGAATTATTCAAGCACAAGCTTGGCAGTGATTCATAAATGTGCCCCAAACCAGGCCATTTGTCACTGCATACACTAAGGGCTTCTGTTTTACTGCGGATCAGAAGAAATTCACAGACAGATGTGTGCCAACATTTTAATTAATCTTGCTTGTGCATCCTGTTATTTTCTATAGTTTTTCCCATGAGAAATGAAAGCTTATCAGGGGTCTCAAACTGGCGGCCATCCAGCTGTTGAAAAACTACAAGTCCCACCATGCCTCTGCCTGTGGGAGTCATGCTTAAAACTGTCAGCCTTGCAATGCCTCATGGGATTTGTAATTTCGCAACAGCTGGAGGGCCGCCAGTTTGAGACCCTTGTGATATTAGACAATAATCAGTTTTTACTTTGTGTACCCTTCCGTTTTAAAGGGTAACTCCACTTTCGTGGGGAAAAAAAATGGCAAATAAAAGAAACAATAATATAGCGTATAAAATTACAAGTCATATTGTAGTTGAATGTTATTAAAAATTACGTTTCCTTTTCAATCTGCAGCCTCTGTAAATTTTCTGAAAATGTAACGCAATATGGCTACCTGGAGGTGTTCTGTACACAGAACGCCCCCCCCCCCCCCCCCCAGAAACATAATTTCCTGTTTGTGTGATTGGCTCACTGATTTTCCCAGAAGTCTACACTAAGATACAAGTCAGATTTCAGGCATCCCCTGCAACAATTTTTTTTATTTTTGGTGAGATACTCCCAATAGGAAATCACGTCTAAGGCCCCTTTCACACTTATACGACTTGTCCCACGATTTGGGACTGCAAAGTAGCATGACAAGTCGTTGTCCATGATTTCCAATGACAGCCATTCATATTAGTACGACTTCAAGTCGTTCCGACTTCAAAGTAGTCTCTGCACTACTTTGGTCCGATTTTGATGCCACTTACACAGGCATTCGTTGAAATCGTGGCAAAAATCGCGGCCGCGATTTTGCAGCGATTTCGCTGCCATTTCAAGGAACGCCAAGGTAAGTGGCATCAAAATCGGACCAAAGTAGTGCAGGGACTACTTTGAAGTCGGAACGACTTGAAGTCGTACTAATATGAATGGCTGTCATTGGAGATCATGGGGAACGACTTGTCATGCTACTTTGAAGTCCCAAATCGTGGGACAAGTCGTATAAGTGTGAAAGGGGCCTAAAGGGATGCAGGCCCAGCAGATTTCCTCATTAGAGCTTTGCAGGTGCACAGCTGATTGATAATTATGAAACCTTTCCCACATGGGCACAGACAAAACACACAAGGATTTCTTCAGAATAACAAAAGGTAGGAATCTGCAACAAAGTTTGCTATAATCCTTGTAATGTACATAGATCACCCAGGGGGGAATGTTTTTTTCTCAACAAAAGTGGAGTTACGCTTTAAACTTTACAGTATATAACCACTTCCGGACCGGCTCACGACGATATACGTCGGCACTTTGAAGAGGGATATTGTTGTTATGGCAGCAGCTAGCTGCCATAACCCCAGTATCCTCTTCTTCAGGGAGAGGTTCGGTTTCAGATAAAAGTGGTCTCAGGAGGGGATTCACCGCAAGATCACTTTTATCGATGGCAGCAGGAGAGGGCCCCCCCTCCCGCCGCTCTCCAGTGCCCTCCGCCACTTACCAGAGCCGCTGGCAGCGGTGAAGGCGATCGGATCCTTCTCCCTGTTAGGTATGGAGATGAGTGAGGAGAAGATGGCCCCCACACGTCTCCATACCATTGCAGGGCTGAAGAAATGTCAAAACATCACTTCCGCCCATAGCTCTTTTTTTTTTTTTTTTTCTTTCAAACGACAATTTTTCATTTTTTTTTATTGCATTTTAGTTTTAAATATGAGATCTGAGGTCTTTTTGACCACAGATCTCATATTTAGGAGGTCCCGTCATGCTTTTTTTCTATTACAAGGGATGTTTACATTTCTTGTAATAGGAATAAAAGTGACACATTTAAAAAAAAAATTAAAAATAAAAAGTAAAATAAATAAGAAAAAATTAATTTTTTTAACACGCCCCGTCCCGCCGAGCTCACATGCAGAAGTGAACGCATACGTGCGTGAATATGAAAACGGTGTTTAAACCACACATGTGAGGTATCGCTGCGAACGTTAGAGTGAGAGCAATAATTGTAGCCCTCCTCTGTAACTCAAAACATGCAGCCTGTAGATTTTTTTTTAAGTGTTGCCTATAAAGATTTTTAATGCAAAAAAGTGTATTTTTTCCAAAAAAAGTGCGCTTGTAAGACCACTGCACAAATACGGTGTGACAGAAAGTATTGCAACGGTCGCCATGTTATTCTCTAGGGTGTTAGAAAAAATATATAATGTTAGGGGGTTCAAAGTAATTTTCTAGCAAAAGAAAAATGATTGATGTAAACACCAAATCTCAGAAAGAGGCTTGGTCCTTATGTGGATAAACATGACTGAAGCAAAAATAAAATAAAATGTAAGACAGATTACTCAGTAATATCTGATGTCAAGGCCCACTGTCCCATGTGTGTAAAATGGTCACGTCCTCCCCAATAGATTCAACAGAATTCAGCGCATCAGAATTGTGAGAAATTCTTCAAATCTCATCTTTATTAAAGGTTCATAAATATAAAATCATTGTGGCTATTATTTTATTTCTTTATATCTTTAGTACAGATGATTGATTGTTTAGTCATTTTGTACTCTCCCAATGCACTCAATTATTTTGGATGTAAATATGCAAATTACTCATATAGCAAGAATGTAGTTATTCTGGCTTCCAATCTATTTACGGGACTTGGATCGGTAAGAATGCTAATATGTATGTTGCGCATTCCGAGCAAAACAATAGATCTGTTGTCATTCCTCTCATTCCCAGCAGCTTGTACTTACCTTTCCTTTTAGTATCATATACTCTGTTTAGCACTGGCAGCCAAAAGGAAATGTCCAGTTATCTCAAGTATGGAGAACTCCATATAACTGCATTATCAGTCAATCAGAACTGTCACTTGAGTCTAAGGCTGGGTTCACATTTGTGCGATCACAGACATCGCATGCGATTTGCATTGCATTGCAGAGCAGATCACATGCAATGTCTGTGCGATGCAAATTCAGCCTGAATTGCTGAAATCACATCGCATTTGCACCAAAATGGTGCAGGATCCTTTTTTTAGGCCGCACTGGAATTGGATCGCATGGGCGTTCACACCTATGGGATCCGATTCCTGCACCATTTCACAGTTTTCACTGCAATCTGCAAACTGATCTGGGGGTGTCACTAACTTTACATTGACACCCACAGCTGATGTGAGTGTGAACCAACGGCAATTAAGGTGCGATGCGGGAACCCGCACAGGATCTTCCACATCGCACAAGTGCGAACTAGGACATGCGATGCGGGAAACCCTGCGAATCCTGTGCGGGATTTCCTTATCGCACACTGATATCTGCGAATCACAGTGCGAACTGTGAAATGGACAATGAACAGCACAGCAATGCGGTACGAATCACATGCAATGTCTGTGATGGCACAAGTGTGAACCCAGCATAAATCCCTGTGTAGACTTCAACTTTGGTGACTTAGTTTTCACAGGGCTTTCCTCACACCCTATGGCTAAAATAACCACGCACAAATCACAGATTTTCTATTTAAATATGGGATATTTGTGTGTTGGCTCCCTTATCCTTATTCAGCTGTTATTTGTCATTTTTTTCTACTTTTCTAAAATGTATTTGTAGCACCCTGATGTTTAGGCAGGGTTGCTAGTAAATAAATTTGCCAAGTGATAGTTGCCTTGGCCAATTGTTAGAAGGTCAATTGATTTGGCCCCAACTCTGGAATTTCTGCACTTCTCTCATCTGTCACTAGAAGGCTGTGTGTCTGGTGACATTAGAAAAGACAAGGGCATTGCAAGAACAGATTAGGAATGAATGGGGTGTCTCACCCAATGGGCAGGGATTTTCTTGGGTCCCTTGGCCTGCTGGGAGAACCTATTTAGTTGGAGTCAGGTTAACAGGATTCTGTGCCACCTGGATGGCTAGCTGGGTGGAATTGTGCCATATTACCCCAGGCTGCTAGACCAGAAACCTAAAGCCTATCCCGGGGACATCTGGCTGCTAGGCTATCTGAGAGCCTATCCAGAAGTAGTGTAGGGTTGGGACTGCGGGCTTGTAGTCCTACCAGAAGTAACGGTTCTGCGGGCTGGGGAACCAGTCGTGGTCAGAGGTGGACAGGAAGCTGTCGCTACAAAGGGACCATCCACCTTGCTATCAGAGATCGCTGTGAGTAAGTTGAGGCCAGTACCACAGCAGACTTCTCGCCAGCCAGGGACGGTGAAGAAGTGGAACAGCATCAGCAAGTGCTAAGTCAGGGACCCAGCAGGACAGCAGAGGTGACGCTTGTGGAGTGCCAAGCCAGGGACCTAACATGTCAGCACGGGTAAAGCTTGAGGAGTATCTGTGAGTACCAAGCCAAGGACCCAGCAGTGAAGCGGCGGGTGACTCTTGAGGAAGATACTGAGTACTACAGTGAAAGAGCTCAGAGGATCCAGTGCCTAGTGGATAGTGGATCTGAAGTCTAATGAGAGAGACTGCGGGCTCTTTGAGTGAAGACCCACAGAGAGTGAGTGTGGGGTAAAGAGAACTGTTCGTGCTGCAGATAGTTGAAAACATTTACCGTTAGTATAGCTACAAGATTGTTGCCATAGGGGACAGCGGTCCTACCTATACAGAAACGGTGTCCGGCTGGAGGCCTTCACCTGTATACCTATAGAAGTCTCGGAGTCTGACAATTAACTAAACCTCTCCCCCACAGTTATTTTTAAGAAACAGAGAACAGGGTTCCCCCTTATGGGATTTTAAAGGCCCCAGTGGTGATATAACACCTACAAGCAAAAATGCGTATTATATCTAAAAATATAAATTTATTATACTATAAAGGATTTAAAAAAATACATGACATGTTACAATACAATACATGTTTTACCATCAACATAAATCTGTCCTTGGACTTGGTTTCCATAAATAGACAAATGCTATTTTTTTTATGCCTCGATACGCTGTATTTGTTTAAACTTTATCTATTTGTATTTATAGTATGAATGCCTGCATCTTTTGATACACTCCTGAAGAAGGAAGTAATTTCTGAAACGCGTTGGGTGTGAAGCCTGCATTCTATATTGTCTCCCGGGGCCCTTACAACATCTAGTCATTATGTCAAGTTGTCATGTAATTGTATTAGCCACGCTTTTCGCAGCAAGTATTTGTATGTCATGTATTTTTTTAAAATCTTTAGATTATTAGTTATTATAGTATTATTTATAGTATATTACATTTCTATTTTTATATATAATGCACATTTTTGCTTGTAGGTGTTATATCACCACTAGGGCCTTTAAAATCCCATAAGGGGGAACCCTGTTCTCGGTTTCATGTACACAGGGATGTTGGCCCATCTTTAATCCTCTCTATCTCAGCTCTCTCTGTACAGTTCTGTTTAAGAGACAATAAATCTTTTTGCATTCAAACGGTGTCTGGCGCTCATCTGTTCATCTTGCATTACACCCACCGTGCCTTGGAACCCACTCTACACTGAAGGATGTCAGCTGTCCTTAACTCTGGAGGTCACTATTGGGCTTCAGGGGCCCCGGGACTTTGCTACATATTTATAATTAAAAAAATACCACACAGGTGAATATCCTATTCATACTCAATGCAGATTTCAGTTACTTCTTATTCATATATTTATTTATTTTCCTAAGGATTTTTAAGTACCGGTAATAGGTTATGTTTCGATGGGTTTGTAGCTTAAAAAAGATTCCCCAAAGAAAAATAAAAGGTAGGTATTTATGGAAACTTTTTTTTCAGTATAATACACAGGGGTAGATTTACTAAAACTGTTTTACACATCACTGATCTCTGCTCCAATCACAGGGAGCAGATATCAGTGACACCGTCGTGCGTGCGCCGGTCGGGAACTGGTTAAAGCCAAATCAGTGAAAAATTTACGGTTTGCAAATCAATAAATTATTAATAAATAAGTCAGTAGGGTTGATTTCCTAAAACTGGAGAGTGCAAAATCTGGTTCAGCTCTGCATAGAAACCAAATAGCTTCCAGCTTTTGTGGTCAAAGCTTAATTGAACAAGCTGAAGTTTGAAGCCGATTGGCTACCGTGCACAGTTGTACCAGATTTTGCACTCTCCAGTTTTAGGAAATCAACCCTACTGACTTATTTATTAACAATGTATTGATTTGCAAACAGCAAATTCAGAAACTAAAATCAATAGTCAGAGTAAAGTGTCACTGTGCCCCTAGGACACACTTAACCCCTACAGTGATGTGTAAAACACAGCCACGCCCCCCACAGTTAGCAACACGCCCCTAGGACACACTTAACCCCTTCACTGCCAGTGTCATTTACACAGGAATCAGTGCATTTGTATAGCTCTGATTGCTGTATAAGTGATAATGGTCCCAAAATGTGTCAAAAATGTCCGATGTGTCCGCCATAATGTCACAGTCACAATAAAAATTGCTGATCGCCGCCATTACTAGTAAAAAATAAAAAATTATTAATAAAAATGCCATAAAACTAAAAAAAAATCCCCTATTTTGTAAATGCTATAACTTTTGCGCAAACCAATCCATAATCGCTTATTGCGATTTTTTTTTTACCAAAAATATGTAGAAGAATACGTATCGACCTAAACTGAGGGAAAAAAAAAAAGTTTTTTTATACATTTTTGGGGGATATTTATTATAGCAAAAAGTAAAAAATAATGTGTTTTTTTCCAAATTGTTGCTCTTTTTTTGTTTATAGCGCAAAAATTAAAAACCGCAGGAAAGGACGTCAAGTTTGTTAGGGAGCCACGTCGCACGACCGCGCAATTGTCAGTTAAAGCGACGCAGTGCTGAATCGCAAAAAGTGGTCTGGTCTTTGGCCAGCAAAATGGTCCGGTCTGAAAGTGGTTAAGCAGATTGACACTTAATTTGGTTTCTTTCGACTGTTGACATTGGCACATTAAAATATGCACCTTTTTAATTAAATAAACCTTTTAAGTAAACGTGAAAAAAAATAAAAATGTATATTATAATATAATATATATATTTTTATCTTACCTTTTAGTTCTGCTAGTTTCTCCTCTTTTAAGGATATAGTCTCTAGAAGGTCTTTCTACAGGAAAAATAATTGCACATGTATTAAACTAAATATTCCTTTATATCATGATTTTTACTATTAAACATAGTAGTACTCACTGATACCTGCTTTTAATTCAAAAGGCTACAACAATGAATATTATGCATTATGAAATATAAAATGTTACAAATATTTTAGAGTGCACAGTTTTCTTACAACCAGCAGGTGTCAATGTTTTAATTGTTATATGGATAGTTTCTAGTGGCCTACATATCAAGTAGTATTTTGTTTGACAATTTCATTTATATTTAAAGTGTATGTAAATTCTAAAAATAAAATTCTCCAATTTCCTCCCTCTTGGTCTGTTAAATATATTATTGAAAGGCTTTTATTATACATGTTCGATAAGTGCAGACAAAAAACATAGCCGTTAATCCTGCTAGAAATCTTGCTCTCTGCCTCAGAACTGCAATCAGTTAACACTGTACCCTGCTATCTCTGTGGACTGCAAAACATCTCCCTTTTTTATAGAGAAGAGAGGGAGGTGTTATGTGGTTGTAGCATTGTAGTAGTAACACATTCCCTGTCCTAGGGTGACCACACTCCTCAGTATGATTGTCATTAGGGTTGCGCCGATACCAGATTTTTATCGGTGAAGCCGAGTAGTTTCAGTCAAGTACTCGCTGATACCGAATACCGATATTTTGCGATTTACTGCAATACAAAAAAAATTGTCGCAAATCGCACTGCAAAGAGTGGCATGCGATTTGAACAGGAATGCAGTGCAATTCTTCTCCAAATCGAATGCGATTTGTGTGTGTGTGTGTATAAAAAGGGAAAAGCCCCATCTAGTGGGCAGTTTAAAAAAATGTTAGAACTCACAATACATCTGGCCACATGTAATCTACATACTGTAGGTGTTCCAGGCAACCAATGGTAGCAGATCAGGGCTGCTGGAGGTGCTCACATGACTGGAGGAAAAGTTCCAGGACCCCGTGGGTATAGGGCAGAAGTGATGTCAGCTTGGGGGGCGGACCATCTCTCCTCCAGCCCTGTGAACACCTACAGTGGCCTGTGCATGCAGGCTCTATGTACTGTGAGTTCTAACATTTTTGGAACTGCCCACTAGATGGCGCTTTAATCCCTTTCTATACACAGGAGCGATGGGAGAAATTGCATGCAATTTGGTCAGGAATCGCACCACCTTCATGTTCAAAATCGCATGCGATACTTTGCAGTGCGATTTGCGCCCATACATTTTGTATTTAACAGTAATACAAAACTTTGTATAAACAATGTTGCTTGAATTCAGTGCCTTTGGTCTTACAGCACAAAAAAAATCTCTTCCCCCACACCCCTAATAGGATATAGAAAGCGAAGAATGAAAACTGACACGATGCCAGGAAATTGTAAATTTATCATAACAAATTTTTAACACGTATTGCTCATTCAAGCCATAATATGTGAGTGTTAATGTGTTTGTGTTGACGTGCATTGCGTTAAGGCATTCCATTAGGATTTGGTGACCTTCAGTGCACCAAAAATGGCACTTGCTATATTTGTGCCAATACAGGGTACTGCTATAAACACGGACTTCACATATATATATTTGTTTTTATTTTTATAGCCATGGAATCCTTTATGTCCCATTATTACAGATTTATTTAAAGCTGATCTCAATCACATAGCTAACAAGACCCCAAATATTTACCTTTTCCCTTTCAAAATTTGTATTGTGCTGCTGCGATTGAAATCCATGCATATCTTCTAACCTCTTCCTTTCTTGGACGGCACCTTCTAGTTTCAACTCTAATTGAGATGCCTTATGTTGAATAATTGATTTCTCCGATATAGAATGTTGCATTTGTCTTTCCACAATGGCCAAGTCTGTCTGAAAAAGAGAAAATAAAGTAATAATAAAAGAAAAGAAAAAAAAAAGTGTTCCAAAACACAGAAACACAGGGTTATTTACGAAAGGCAAATCCATTTTGGAAGTGCAGTCACTCTTATGCCCCGTACACACGGTCGGATTTTCCGACGGAAAATGTCCTATCGGACCATGTTGTCGGAAATTCCGACCGTGTGTGGGCTCCATCTGACTTTTTCCGACATCTCAAATTTTCCGACAACAAAGTCCTATCGGACTATTTCCGATCGTGTGTAGCGAATTCCGACGGACAAAGTGCCACGCATGCTCAGATCAAATTACAAGACCAAAGCTATTGGCTACTAGCCTCTACGTAGTCCCGTCGTACGCAACGAACGTCACCACGTTCAGGATGATCGGATTTTCCGACAACTTTGTCCGACCGTGTGTATGCAACTCCAGTGTCGGACAAAATCCGTCGGAAAAAATCTTACGGATTTTGTGGTCGGAATTTCCGACCGTGTGTACGGGGCAGATCTGAAATGTGTGGAAGCTCTGCTGATTTTATCATCCAATCATGTGCAAGCTAAAATGCTGTTTTTTATTTTCCTTGCCTGTGTAGTACTTTCACTGCGATAATAGAAATATTAAAATGCACTCACAAGTCCTGGCTGCCATGGACGGCTTATACTTGCACTTCACAGTACCTAGACCTAATACCTGGAATCACAGACACTGCGTGAATTACCTAAACCAACTGTCTGGGATCTAATGCTTGCTATTACTATATGAAAATTCATATCTGATGACCCCCCCCCCCCCTCCCTTATTTTTGTACTTCCACCCCAGTTGCCTTTTTTTAGTTATTTTTTTCTTCCTGCCCTGCCTCTACATGCCATGTTTTATGGTTTTGAAGCTAAACCAGTATTCACTTAATGTTGGGACCCATGTCCCCTGAGTTTTTTCTCTTGTTCCCCTCTTCATTCCACATACACTAGGGAATGAGACCTATTATACGATTAAAAAAAGGCAAGCATTGTGCGGACCATGATACTTACCTTCTTCAAGCTCCAAGTCAGACAGCATTATCCTAATTCCAGTCACTTCATGAAGGATCTGTTATACCTTCTTAGAACTATGTGGTATACTGCAGACTGATGTTCTTTTTTACATTGTACATTTTTTTATTGACAGTACTATGTATTTTAGATGTACTGATGTAGCCTGTATTTACAGACTCAGAAAATCCTTGCACAATGCCTAAAACACATATGTCAAACACAAGGCCCAAAGGATCCTGTCATGTGGCCCTCGAACCATTGCAGCCGGAATGTGGAGGAACTCCATTGTTCCACCTCCGGTTCTCACTCTACGCTCCCCATTGTCACAAGGGACAGGTCTCAGTGACTCCTGGATCTGACAGATCCCTGCATGCACTCACAGGGGGCACAGTGGGGACAGATCTTCAGAGAGAGAGACAGAGAGAGACCGATCTCCCTGCAAGCTGGCGGGCCAGGTAATGGAGAGTAGGGCTGTGAAGAAGCCTTGTGGGGTTGAAGCTGGGGTTGCGCACTGTGCATAGCGCATCCCTAAACTCTGTACTCTGTAAACAGTGCACCCCTGAACTCTGCACTCTGTACATAGTGTACTCCTGCACTCTGCACATAGTGTACTCCTGCACTCTTCACCCTGTACATAAGGCACCCCTGACCCCTGCACTCTGTAGCATACTCCTGACCTCTGCACGTATCTCTCTCCTGACCCCTGCACTCTGTATGTAGTGTACTCCTGAACTCTGCACGCATCTCACTCTTGAACAGTACCTTAAAGTGGTTGTAAAGGCTCAAGATTTTTTACACATGAAGGTAAAAAGTCTTCTGTGTGCAGCTGCCCCCCCCCCCCAGCCACTCCTAATACTTACCTGAGCCCCATCGCGATCCAATGATGTGCACGGTACCCTCAGCTTCCCCTCCTCATTGGCTGAGACAGCTGTGGGAACCATTGGCTCACATTGCTGTCAATCACAGCCAGAGTGCCAACAAGGAAAGAGAGGGGGTGGGGCCAAGCCATGGCTCTGTGTGTGAATGGACACAGAGCAGCAGCTCGGAAGGGTCACTGCTTGGGTGCCCCCATAGCAAGTTGTTTGCTCTGGGGGGCACTTGGAAGGAGGGAGGGGCCAGGAGTGCTGGCGGGGGACCTGAGAAGAGGAGGATCATGTGCTCCTTGCTGTGAAGGCCAGTTATAGGTGGGGGCAGTGGCCAGTTGTTTGTTACTGATTTAATATTGGTGAGGTGACACACTGGACACCTACGCTGCCATTGTGCTATGCGCTGGATGTCCAGTGCGCCCCTGTGCCTTTAAGGAGGGCTGGGCTCCCTCCAGGCCAACCTGCCCTCTATCTATCCATTAGAATGCATGTGCTTCTATTGTAGAAGATCTCATACATTTACAGTGGCTTGCGAAAGTATTCGGCCCCCTTGAACTTTTCAACCTTTTGCCACATTTCAGGCTTCAAACATAAAGATATAAAATTTTAAATTTTTTGTGAAGAATCACCAACAAGTGGGACACAATTGTGAAGTGGAACGAAATCTATTGGATATTTTAAACTTTTTTAGCAAATAAAGAACTGAAAAGTTGTGCGTGCAAAATTATTCGGCCCCTTTACTTTCAGTGCAGCAAACTCACTCCAGAAGTTCAGCGAGGATCTCTGAATGATCCAATGTTGTCCTAAATGACTGATGGATTTGGATACAAAAAGATTTCCCAAGCTTTAAACATCCCAAGGAGCACTGTGCAGGCGATCATTTTGAAATGGAAGGAGTATCAGACCACTGCAAATCTACCAAGACCTGGCTGTCCCTCTAAACTTTCAGCTCAGACAAGGAGAAGACTGATCAGAGATGCAGCCAAGAGGCCCATGATCACTCTGGATGAACTGCAGAGAACTACAGCTGAGGTGGGAGAGTCTGTCCATAGGACAACAATCAGTCGTACACTGCACAAATCTGGCCTTTATGGAAGAGTGGCAAGAAGAAAGACATTTCTCAAAGATATCCATAAAAAGTCTCATCTAAAGTTTGCCACAAGCCACCTGGGAGACACACCAAACATGTGGAAGAAGGTGCTCTGGTCCGATGAGACCAAAATCGAACTTTTTGGCCACAATGCAAAGCGATATGTTTGGCGTAAAAGCAACACAGCTCATCACCCTCAACACACCATCCCCACTGTCAAACATGGTGGTGGCAGCATCATGGTTTGGGCCTGCTTTTCTTCAGCAGGGACAGGGAAGATGGTTAAAATTGAGGGAAGATGGATGCAGCCAAATACAGGACCATTCTGGATGAAAACCTGTTGGAGTCTGCAAAAGACCTGAAACTGGGACGGAGATTTATCTTCCAACAAGACAATGATCCCAAACATACAGCAAAATCTACAAAGGAATGGTTCACAAATAAATGTATCCAGGTGTAAGAATGGCCAAGTCAAAGTCCAGACCTGAATCCAATCGAGAATCTGTGGAAAGAGCTGAAAACTGCTGTTCACAAACGCTCTCCATCCAACCTCACTGAGCTTGAGCTGTTTTGCACGCCCCACTTTTCATTTTTTTATTATTTAAAAAAATCCAAAAGATTTCGTTCCACTTCACAATTGTGTCCCACTTGTTGGTGATTCTTCACAAAAAATTGTATATCTTTATGTTTGAAGCCTGAAATGTGGCAAAAGGTTGAAAAGTTCAAGGGGGGCCGAATACTTTCGCAAGCCACTGTACAAGAGTTAGGACTGCAGAAACATTAGGATGCCTTGGAGCGGCTCTGCACCTTATGCATGTATTTGCAAATGTGTGCTAACTAAACCCCGGTCTTTAATGCAAACTGTTAGACAGGATAATTTGGTTAGTAGCAGATTGGCTGACAAGTTGAGCTGGAAGTTCTCTGGTTTTGTTTTGCAAAGAATATTACACCTATCAGTTCAATTTCCTGCTTTACTCCTTGAACAGTACCTTAAAGTGGTTGTAAAGGCTCAAGATTTTTTACACATGAAGGTAAAAAGCCTTCTGCGTGTAGCCTCCCCCCAGCTACTCCTAATACTTACCTGATCCCCATTGCGATCCAATGATGTGCACGGTAACCTCAGCTCCCTCTTCTCATTGGCTGAGACAGCAGCAACAACAATTGTCTCCTGCTGCTGTCAATCACAGCCAATGAGGAAAGAGAGGGGGCAGGACCACACAAATGGCCACACAGAGCAGCAGCTTGGAAGGGTGACTGCTTGGGTGCCCCTACAGCAAGCTATTTTCTCTGGGGGCACTTGGCAGGAGGGAAGGAACAGGAGTGCTGGCAGGGGATCGAGAAGAGGAGGGTCTGGGCTGCTTTGTGCAAACCACTGCACAGAGCATGTAAGTATAACATGTAAACATATGTAAAAAAAATAAAAATAATTTGTCCTTAGTGCACGAATAAGTAATATGGGTTTTCCCCCTCAACCCCCCTCCTTTTATATTCTTTTTTTACGTGTTGATTGTATGTGTTTGTGTATATTCTTGCAATGTGTATCTTAGACAATGTTAGTGGGAACTTATGCAAAGTTTTTAGTTCTATCCATATTAGAAAAATGAAGCATCACATTTTACTAGAGTTGCCAAATATAAACGAGGCTGCTGCAGCACGATTGTCCATGCAAGAGTAATGATTGCAACTAAAAAAAAATATATATAGATAAATGTAGATTGAATTCCCTGAATCGGCCAGACGATCTCTCTGTTAATGTAAAAAAGTTCAGACACTCTACAGCTATATAATGGGTATAAGACAGAGGTTTTTATAACCGTAGCCTCACTTTAGCTAGGTGGATAATACATATAAGGGACAGGCCTCTAAACACATTTCTTGGAGTGCTGGTGATCTTTGTATAATTGCTTCACCTTTACTAGTGACCTTTATATGTCTGTACTGATGCCCGAGTCCCCCATGGACTTGCACTGAAATATCTTGTTTTAACAAGGAGGATGTTCCTCTGTACAAGTGAGCTAAGAAATGTGCCATAGGCAAAGAGATGTGCCAAACCACTTGTAGAATTTCTTTTGAAAATGTTTGAAATGTTCGTTTGATTTCCGTATAGATAACGGGGACAAATTAATGTTTGGTTGAAATTGCATGGACAAGAACATTTGAAGGATCGGGATGGAAAATGTTTGTTGTTTCTTATCTGAACGAACAAAATTCTAATGCCCCGTACACACGGTCAGATTTTCCGACGGAAAATGTCCTATCGGACAATGTTGTCGGAAATTCCGACCGCGTGTAGGCTCCATCGGACTTTTTCCGTCGGTTTTTCCGACGGACAAAGTTTTATCTCCTGCTCTCAAATTTTCCGACAAGGTCCGATCAGACTTTTTCCGATCGTGTGTAGAGAATTCCGACGGACAAAGTGCCACGCATGCTCAGATCAAATTACAAGACCAAAGCTATTGGCTACTAGCCTCTACGTAGTTCCGTCGTACGTAACGAACGTCACCACGTTCAGAATGATCGGATTTTCCGACAACTTTGTCCGACCGTGTGTATGCAACAGCAGTGTCAGACAAAATCCGTCGGAAAAAATCCGACGGATTTTGTGGTCGGAATTTCCGACCGTGTGTATGGGGCATAAGAGTCAACATGGTCCTCAGTCGGGAAAAAGCATTGTATTATAATTGTATACTATTGTACAGGATCCAAAATCAAACATTGAAATTGTATACAAATTCATTGCAGTTGAATGAAAATTCTTTGGGGTTGGTTCACTAAAGTAAGGGTCAAGAATATGTACTGTAAAGTACAGCACAGAATACAGAGTGCAACTGCCTGAGTTCTCCATACATTGGTGGTCAGTGGTAGGAAAAAAAATGTCCCAGCAGCAGTGATCAGGGGAGGAATAAAGCCCCAGAGTTATGGTTAGCAAGAGAAAAAAATGCCCCAAAGTCAGTGGTTAGCAAGGGAAAGCATGCGATGGTGTTGGTGGTTAGTTGGAAAAAGAGAACCTGGTATTAGTGTCTGTCAGGTGAATAATTCCCCATTATTACTGGTCAGTGAGTGGAAGAATGGCTGTTACCTCATGTGCTGGAGACACAGTTTCATAACTATGTAATGTATATATTAAGCAAATAATCATTTTGTAAATGTACATGTAAAAAACATTTAAAAAAAAAAAAAGGATGACCAGTTTCCCTTTACAACTACATACTCTGCTATGACTACGCCCCTCAATAATATGCTGTATGTTCTTGAATTTTTATTTAACTTCCTGTTTTTTTTTTTCCCTGGTTAAACTTTGAACTTCCTTGTTTAGGTCTAAACATTATGAGAGAGGTGGTGATAGTTTGCAGTCTGGTTCCTCCGCTCGACCAAGCCCTGTGAAACAACTGCCAGCAAAACTAAGCAGCGTGATTGTTTATCTGATTAGTCCTAAGGAAGATCATGTCTTTCAAACTATTTTTTTTTTTGTTCCAGACTTTACTGTAATGAACAATCTAATATATATGAATTCACCTATAATCTTACATTCATCAATAAATGTTTTCTTTCAGTTTTCCTAATCCTAAATCCTAACAAGATTCTGCAATCCTATAAAGCTTTTTATATATGATTCTGCATTAATTAAAAGGTAAACAATATGTAATGTATGTAACTTGATTAGGTCTCATTTTAAGGTAAACCCGTGATTTGTTCACGTAGGGGAAAGGAACAAATACATGACTAGGGTAGCTAAGAGCTAACCACCCACTTACCTCATCACCTTTCCCTTGTAACCCATGTACACCCGTCCTGTCCAAAACCACACAACACCTGGGGTGGGGTAAAATGGCCGAAAACTACCTTTCATTAACAAAACAGCTTTATTTAAATAACCAACATAAAATTTAACTGACCAAAAAACAGATATAATGATTTTGAGATCCTTGACGGTACCAATATACCCATATCATTTATTATGTCAGAGGCACCAGTTAGCTGAGTTGCCACCCCAGCCGCGACCTATTGACTCGGGGCCTAAACCCAGCTGACCTCAGCCACCCAGGGTTCTTAACGCTACCCGGTCACCTCGCAGTGAACCATTCCCACTGGAGGATACCATACCTGAGATGGTTCCCCACCGCTTACCCAGTGAACAGAATTAAACCGCCGTCAAGGACCCCAAAAAAGCCACAGCGTCGCAGGTGTAAAGCCTTACACCTGAGCGCCCTGCCACACAAGAAAGGCCCTCTGCAATCCATCCTCCAACCTCAGAAACCACAGGTCAGTGGCCACTGCGTTGAGGTGAACTCTGTCGCCCCTCAGAAATTGCCAAGTGTCAGACTCCAACTCCAAGTGTCTGATGGCCAGGCCCCCATTCCTAACAAAAAACTTCCCCACCTCCTTATTGACTTTGTTAATCTTTTCCACTCATCTGGCCTCCTGCCATGCCGTTCAGTCCACAATATCTGACCAAAGTATGATGTTGCCCGGGAAATCACTACGAAGCCTGAGAAAGTCAAAACAAATATCTCAGATAAGCTTTCTAGAGGATCTGATACCTAAACCATTGCCCCCTGCATGTGTAATAAGTACATCCGGAGCCCTGTCCAGTCTGGCAAACCGGTTAACCTCGGGGACCACCCGACTCCACAGCATGCCCTAAACCCGATCCATATGACGCTTCCTAACTCCCAGGGGAGGCCTAGCTGCCTGGCCTCAGGCCTAACCTCTGCCCTTCTGGTTCCCCAGTACATGCAAGAATGCCCCAGGATCCATAAGAGGCATCTCTGACCTGTAAATAAACAAAAAGAACCACAATTCCACCCACCAACCTGCCAACACATTGATATACAGCATAAACAAAAGGAAGACATAGGGTGGAAAAGGGGAGATTGCAACAAAATAGAAATCCCAAGCACCTACAATAAATGAGGCCTAACATACAGCGTGAACCTGTTGGACTCCCACCTGACGATCCGCTTGACCGCATTGTCGTTCAACACCCACCGAGACGCCTTAGACGCAGACCCATACTGCATGGGAACCATGCCCGCCTCCCCCAGATATTTACAAAAGACCGCCACAAACTGAAACCTGTATAAACAGGAATCATCAGCATGCGCAAACAGGGGGCCCACCAGCTGTGGTCGTTTTGCAGAAAATTGTTCCAGAGCAACAACCGGGCAAAGACCCACGATGTTTCCCTGGAATAATTCCAAGTGCACCCCTCTGCCGCCCTGATCCGGTTTGGAACAACGTATTCCAATCCGTACCGATGCATCCGTAATTACCACAGCCTCCCCCAATACACCCCCAGCTATCTTCTTGGAAGGGCTGACCAATTCACCTATCCGAAGGGCACCGAAAAAGGCTGCCTGAAACATAGTTCGTTCATAAGCTAAAGAACAGATCGAAAGCAGGCGCTCCAATGCAACCTGTAATATGGAGACAGATATTGGACGCCTGGAGTACGGCAACCCCTGCGATACACCTTCATAGCTTGCCTGACCACAAAGGATTTTGTGTCATCCCCACTACCCTGTAACTTAAACCAGAAGGCTAGGCCTGCCAATTTGCAGTCTACGGCCGACGCAGAAGCCCCCCCCCCGAATAAAATTATGCACCACAAAATACAGAACCAAGGAGGACACCTCCACCCCGGGCTCCAGCCCCCCTACCTCCGTCAGCAAATAATTCTATTCCCGCCATGCCGTGGAATACGCTTCCAACGTCGCAACACTCAGGGATTAAACCTGCGGCGACTCCAATGCGATCGTCCACAACTGCCGCAGACAAGGCATCCCATGCTGCTCCGCCTCCGGTGCCAACCCACAAAACTTGTCCCACTGCAAACGAGACAACGCATCCGCTATATTGTTACATACCCCCCCCCAGGAATGTGCACAGCGTAAATGAAAGCATTCAGTTGTAGGCAGAGCAGTACTAAATTGCGTAAAAGGTGCACCACAGGCAGCGAGGAGGCCAAGATGTTATTTATAGCTGTCACCACCCCCATATTGTCAAGCGTACCTTTTTATTTCGAAATGAACCCCCCAAATTTCATCCATCAGCACAATCGCAAACAATTCCAACAGTACCAGGTTTTTTAACCAACCTGCTGAATTCCATTGCTCTGTCCTGCGCTCCATTTACCCTGAAAGAATGCCCCCTAACCTACCGACCCAGCCGCATCCGTAAACAGGGCCAAGTCAGCATTGTTGACCGGGCCCCACATTCACAGGGATCGCCCATTATAAGACTCTAAAAGTGTCCCAAATCCTAAGGTCGGCAAAAAATCCTGCCCATAGGAATGATCCTGCAGGCAAAATTTAATTTCCCAAGCAAGGACTGCAACTCCCTCAACTATACCTTGAGCCTGCTTGCCATGACTCCCACTTCCCTCTGCAGGGCCACCAGTTTATCCTCGGGCAAATGGCACTCCATGGCCACCGAATCCAATCGTTATGCCCAGAAAAAGCAGCTCAGTCGCCGGGCCTTCCGCTTTCTCCGGGGGCCAAAGGAATGGTGAAACAGTCTGCTATGTGTTGCAGCGTCCCCAGCAAAAGCGCACAGGCGTTGGAAGCAGGTGGCCCAATGCACAGCAAATCATCCAGATAGTGGATGATGGAATTCAGACCGGACACATCCCGCACAACCATTTGACAAAAGAACTAAAGGCCTCGAACAGCGCACAGGAATTGGAACACCCCGTTGGTAGACAACGATCAACGATATACGAACCTTGCCACTGACAACCTAAAAGGTGCACACTGTCCGGATGAACCGGGAGCAGACGAAACGCCGCCTCCACATCCATCTTGGCCAACAATGAACTGCGGCCATACTTACGCACCCAGGACATGGCCACGTCAAACGATGTATAGGTGGACCGCACAGGCCTGCGGGTCAATACCATTGTTGACCGAGCCCCCTTTAGAGTAGGAGAGATGATGAATTAAACTGTACTTGCCTGGCTCTTTTTTGGGAACAACCCCTAGGGGGGACACGACCAGGCCTGGAAAACTGAGGAGAGGAAAAAGGTCCGCTCATTCTAATTAGTGGACAAAGGTGGAACCCCCACCAACGTGCATGGGATACTAAAACCCTCCATAAAACCCTCCCAAAGGAGTCGGGCAGACTCACGATCCAGGTATCTACTTAGGAACCATCCTTTCCCCCATCACTGGAGTCCTCCCTTTTTACAGACGCATCACCCGACCTTTTCCTGCCTTGAAGCAGCATGCGAGAGAATGGCCACCGCCACCCCCGGAACACTTGTGTTTAAAACGACACGTCCCACCGAATCGGCAGGAACTGTCGTTAAACTGCCAGCATATGCCATTCTTCCTAGAGGCCAACGTACCTGAGGTGGAGGTGCTGCCAGCCCCTCCTGGAAAAAAACTGGTTCCCCACTCTGGCTGGGGTCATCGGTTTCAGTTTCCAGAGACCGATATCCTTATGGTCCTAGCGAATAGCAGGCTGGACGCTGCAGGAACTGCTCATCGTAGCGGAGCCATGCCACACCACCAAAAAACCCTATTAGCCTCCCCAATAGCATCCAAATAACAAAATGGGGCCAACTCTCTGGTTCTTTCGCTGATCACATTTGCCAATATCGCAAATGCTTGCAACCAATTAGCAAACGTGCAAGGGATGAGGCAATACCTAAGTTTTTCCTCATCTTCCTTCTTGCTTTCCTCAGGTTTTACCCGGTCTAGGTTACATTTTTCAAGAGGGAGTAGGGAAAACATTTCCACCTACTCCCCTTTCCAAACCTTGTCCCTTACCTCAGGCTTGAGGTGAGCCCTCAGGGACCCCTCGAAGCAAACGTATACCTCACATTTTGTCGAGTCTGCCAATTTCACCTTGTCCGTTTCCTTGTCCCCATCCTTGGACTTCTCTGCTCCCGCAGCTACACTGCCCGTCACCTGATGTATCCCCGTCCCCAACCCCACTTGCACCGGGGAGGGGGGGATTCCAGGGACCCCTCGCTAGGTCCCGCGACGTGTTAGTCGCCCCCCCCTGTACCGCACCCCCCTCCAGTTTCTGCAAGAGCTCCCTCAAACCTGCCAGAACATCCCGGGCAAACACATCGGACCCCTGCACAGTAGCCCTATATCGTGCCTCCCGACCCTTGACCCCCCCAGTCAGTAAAGAAGGGGAAAGAAAAGGTAAAAGCAGCAGGCCCTGTAGGAAGAGCCGCTGGCCACACCAGGGGACAGGCCGGAGCCCGCAGTCTCTGCTCTCCCACGTTGAGGCGACATGCCGGCCGGAGCCTCGCCAGACACCTGCTCTGGAATCCCGACGATGGAGGATGGGACCGGGGGCCACACTCAGGCAAGTACCCATCCCCCAAGGGCTCTGCCTGAGCTGGGGATTCCTCCCAGGCACCCCACCCGCCCAAAGCCAGTGTGTACTTGGTAGGGGGGCCGGAAGGGTCTGAATGTGGGCTCCCATTGTGGCGCAGAGCCCGGGGGGTCTTGTCAGGACTGAAGCGCTCCTGAGGCTTGGACCTTCGAGCATGTGGTGACGCAGGCCCCGGTTACAGGGTTTCTGCCAGACCCCTTGCAGGGAAGCCTCGACCTGGCTCTGCACCCAAGTCAAGCACATCGGCTGCAGTCCTGAGCTGGGCTAACATGAGCCAACAGGAATGTTCTTCCACTCCATCCAATTCTCCAACTGTTGAGGCCCCACCCCACCCTGCAGCTAATATCTCTAAGCTCCCCCCAGATCCCTTTCATCCACAGTCAATGGGGTAAACTCCTAGTTTAAACCCCGCTACCTATGTTAACCCCTCATTGCTTGGATACCCTTACCACCCTGCCATGTCCCCCCTCCGCTGACTGCGTTCCTGCTCAGCTATGGTCCTTTCTTATCCCCTTCAGATACTTTTTTTTAGCTTTTTTTGCCCTCCTCTTAACATGTTCACTTGGAGATGCATGTCATACTTAGTACTTTTGGGTATGGGAGTACATGTGCTCCAATTCTTCCCACATAATAGCGTTGGTACTTGGTGATTGATGCTGAGGCACTCAATGCTGTCAAATGGGGGTGGGGAGAGAGAGTCCTAAGACAGCCCATAGCAAATTAATTTATTTTTTTGATGTGGATTATTATTATTATACAGGATTTTATATAGCGCCAACAGTTTGCACAGCGCTTTACAACATGGGAGCAGACAGTACAGTTAGAATACAATTCATTACAAGAGGAATCAGGGGGCCCTGCTTGGGGGATCAAAGCTGGCAGCTATAGCTAGTGGCGCAGATCCAGCTGCACTAATCCGATAGCGCAATCGTACAGAAATCAATCGGTAGATCGACTTCTGTACAACCACCCTGCTCATACATGGATCAAAATTCGTCTGATCCCTGCTAAACTAAATTTCGACCCATGGCTGGCTTTAGTTTTGTGCACATCAAACTGTGATTTGGAACTTACACAGGGGGTCTTCTTTGTTCCTGCGAGTGAAAAGAGTGGCAGGGGAGCAAAAGAAAAGAAAAAGGTGCTGATTGACAGGGATGTTTGCATTAGAAATTTTTCTGAACCAAATTTCATATTTTTTTTTGTCAGGTAAGACATCCCCACCCTTAAGTGTCAGACTTTTGTCTCAAGGGCATTGGCCATGAACTTGTCTTGCATACAAACGGCACACAATTGTCGGCCAACAAACACGAACGTAGTGACGTACCACGTGGCTTTTCAGCTCTTTAGCGCCACCCTTTGGGCACCTTCTGCCAATGTTGTGTTTGGTGAGCATTGATTCCGAGCATGCGTGTTTGTACTTTGGACTTTTGTCTGACAGATCGTGTACAAACGATCGGAAAATCTGTAAGCCTGCCATCCAATTGTCCGATGGAGCGTACAAACGGTCGGATTTTAGGACAACAGTCTGTCAACACACAATTGCCATCGGAAAATCAGATTGTGTGTACGGGGCTTTACATATTTCAGCTGTGAATTTAATTGTTTGCATTCACTTCCATTTTAATGGAGAATTCCACCTGTTGCAAAGAATTAGAAAATGCAATCATTTTGCAAAAAAGTAAAAATGTGTGTTAATTTTTTTTTTTTTTTTTTTGCATTTGAGGCTGGAAAGCATTGCAACCATGATTAGTGGATTGTGGGTCCAATGTTCTGACTTCTGCAGACTATTACTCTAGTTCAGGTCCATATTGAGGTACCGACCTTTAGTTACGGAGATGGAGCAAGTATCAATGAACTGCAAATGTGGTGACGTCACAAATTCTAATTTGAGCTACAAATTCAAATGATAGCAGGGAGAAGACCCCCCAGATTCTGTAAGTGGGGGAGCAGTTTAAGGTTGGGGGCTGTGGACTCCTGTTTCATGTTACACCCTAAATATAACCTGATCAGAAAAGCGGAGTTAACTTTTACATATATTGATATGAATGTGGAGCTTATCCCTACTGCATCAGCACATACAGAGTGACGAGCTCCACAATGGGCGCTAGACAACAGTAAACATCTGAGCATCACACGTGAAGCCTGCAGAGTGAAACAGGTCTTCTATTATGTCTAATAAAAAAAAAGAAACTGCTGAAAGGCAAGCAAATCCATACCGAAATGTAAACGATTAAAACTGATGGAAAGACAAATGCATTCTTTTATGATCAAAATATAATAATTTCTATAAAGTCATACCTGAAGCTGAATCCTTTGATACATCTCATTCATATAGCTAATGCCCAGTAATATTGAACTGGCTACAAGCAACAAAAGGAGCATATGGCCAGATCTCAGGGTGTTGTCCGTCCCCAACATTGTGATTGTACAAGCAGGTGTTCTGAAGGTGAAAACAAAATCAGTTTAACAAGATACATAGAACTGCATACTTTTATTACCATCAATATAACATTTTATGACTGCGTAGCACATATCAATTAAAGGGACACGTATAGTACAAACTGTAGCAATAGCAATGACTAACTATATATTTTAGTATATCACACTAAATTGATATATCATAATTATAATAACAGTATTTTTATTTTTTTACAACTGTATCATAAAATGTGAACCACTGACGTGGTGCAGTGTCTTATGACCCCCATTTTATTTGCCACTGACCCCGTACTGCTCCACTAAGGCAGACAGGTTGAATATCTAATAAAAACATCAAGGTCTGCTAAATGTTTAGTAGGACAACACTGGAAATCTCTAATGTGTAGCATTGCATATGCTAATGTGCACATTAATGTAATATTCACATCACTGGTTCCAATGCTGAGAGCAGTCAGCTGTGAGTCTTATGCTCTCCTGCCTACAACTCCTATTTCACAAAATATGCTACTTCAGGCTGCATTCACACCTGCGCTCTTCCTAAATGCGTGACAAAACAAAAAAGGCAAAAAAAATGCATTACACATGTACGTCGTGGTTGTGGTACCTTAAATTAATAATGACACCCCAAACGTGGCTAGTAGACACGTGCTTGTCATATGAAAAATGCACTATAAGTGCGCCAAAATGTGCTCTGAAAAAAACAGGCAACACTCCACGACCAGAAAGGTTCTGGAGCTACTTTGACGCGCTTGTCACGCCTAGGGCAGGCACATTAATGCAGAAAAAAAAAATGTGAGAGTGGGAGCGTGTTCCCGCTATGCTCAGGTGTGAATGGGGCCTCAAAGAGGGCAATGTTATCCACCCAGAGCTCCAAAACTATCAGCCCAATTATGAATTCAGCTAGCTAAATCCCCTGCAAATAGACCAAAAGTAAGTCCCATAAATTTGGGAATGACTTCCACTTGGTCTATACCCTCCCCCAAAAACTATTAAAACAGATGATCCATATAGTCCATCCTTCCCACAATGAAGATGGAAATATGTAGTCCGTGGATTCCTCCCTCCTTCCCTCAATAAAGAGCACTACCAAGAAAACACCTGTTATTAACCCAAGCCACCTAGGGCGAGGACTGAACTGAAAATTTCCTGAAATTCTGATTCTGTTATACAGAAGTATTCACACTAGGGTTGTCCCGATACCGATACTAGTATCGGTATCGGGACCGATACCGAGCATTTGCGCGAGTACTTGTACTCGCACAAATGCTCCCGATGCCTTATCCGATACCTGGTCGGCGGGTGGACGGATAGGGCGGGCGGAGTCAGGGCGGGTGAAGGCAGAGGGGGCGGGCGAAGTCTGCGGGTGGACGCAGAGGGCGGGTAAAGGCAGAGGGCGGGTGAAGGCAGGGGGGCGGGCGAAGTCTGCGGGTGAAGGCAGAGGGCGGGTGAAAGCAGAGGGGGCGGGCGAAGTCTGCGGGTGAAGGCAGAGGGCGGGTGAAAGCAGAGGGGGCGGGCGAAGTCTGCGGGTGAAGGCAGAGGGCGGGTGAAGGCAGAGGGGGCGGGTGAAGTCTGCGGGTGGACGGAGAGGGCGGGTTAAGGCAGAGGGCGGGCAAAGTCTGCGGGTAAAGGCGGAGGGCGGGCGGAGTCAGTGGGTGGACGAAGAGGGTGGGCGGAGTCAGCCTGTGTAATTAACACATTGAAAGGGGGCGTGTGTGAAAAGGGGTGTGTCTTCTGCTGCCCTTTACTTCACTGTGAGATTGAAGCGTTTTCTTTCACTTTTCTATCTCCTCTGGAGATCCGAATACAAAACTACAGAGAGCGATCAGGGTGAGAGAGATGAGAGAGATGAGAGAGATGAGAGAGATGAGAGAGATGAGATCAGAGAGAGAGAGAGAGAGAGAGAGATCAGAGAGAGAGAGAGAGAGAGAGATCAGAGAGAGAGAGAGAGAGAGAGAGAGATCAGAGAGAGAGAGAGAGAGAGAGAGAGAGAGAGAGAGAGAGAGAGAGAGAGAGAGAGAGATGAGAGATGAGAGATGAGAGATGAGAGAGAGAGAGAGAGAGAGAGAGAGAGAGAGCGAGAGAGATCAGGGAGAGAGAGAGCGAGAGAGATCAGGGAGAGCGAGAGAGATCAGGGAGAGCGAGAGATCGAGAGCGAGATCAGGGAGAGAGAGAGAGATCAGAGAGAGAGATCAGAGAGAGAGATCAGAGAGAGAGATCAGAGAGAGAGATCAGAGAGAGAGAGATCAGAGAGAGAGAGAGAGAGAGAGATCAGAGAGAGAGAGAGAGAGATCAGAGAGAGAGAGAGAGAGAGAGATGAGAGAGAGAGAGAGAGAGAGAGAGAGAGAGAGAGAGAGAGAGAGAGAGAGAGAGAGAGAGAGAGAGAGAGAGAGAGAGAGAGAGAGATCAGGGAGAGAGAGAGAGCGAGAGAGATCAGGGAGAGAGAGAGCGAGAGAGATCAGGGAGAGCGAGAGAGATCAGGGAGAGCGAGAGATCGAGAGCGAGATCAGGGAGAGAGAGAGAGATCAGAGAGAGAGATCAGAGAGAGAGATCAGAGAGAGAGAGAGAGATCAGAGAGATCGAGAGAGATCGAGAGAGAGAGAGAGAGAGACACAACAGAGAGAGATCAGGGAGAGAGAGACAAAAGAGAGGGGGGGAGAGGGACAAAAGAGAGGGGGGGGGAGAGACAAAAGAGGGGGGGGAGAGACAACAGAGAGGGGGGGAGAGACAACAGAGAGAGGGGGAGAGAGAGACCAGAGAGGGGGAGAGAGAGACCAGAGAGGGGGAGAGAGAGACAACAGAGAGAGGGGGAGAGAGAGACAACAGAGAGAGGGGGAGAGAGAGAGACAACAGAGAGAGGGGGAGAGAGAGACAACAGAGAGAGGGGGAGAGAGAGAGACAACAGAGAGAGGCGTCAGCGGCTGAACATCCCGATACCCATCTTGGTACACCCTGCACTCGGCTGTAGTAAGCCAGCAGTGGACATCTTGTTACACCCAGCCCATATAGTTCGAGCTGGGTGTAACAAGATGTCTGCTGCTGCTTACTGCGGCAGGGTGTACAGCATTTAAAAAAATAAATCCTTTCCTCATGTCATTTATTGCTGCATTTCAGTGCCAGCCACCTGTCAGTGCCCATAAGTGCCATCTATCAGTGCCCAGAAGTGCCATCTATCAGTGCCAGCCACCTGTCAGTGCCACCTATCAGTGCCCATAAGTGCCACCTTTTAGTCCCCATCAGTCAGTGCTAGCCATCAGTCAGTGCCACCTATCAGTGCCCATCAGTCAAACTGTCACATGACATTAAAAAAAAGTATCGGTAATCGGTATCGGCGAGTACTTGAAAAAAAGTATCGGTACTTGTACTCGGTCTTAAAAAAGTGGTATCGGGACAACCCTAATTCACACTGTTCAATTCGGAATGACACAATGAAGGCAGCCTAAAGGATGTGCACAAAATAGAACCCAAATGTCAAAGGTCAGTCAGGGACATCAAAAAAGCGTCATAAGGAAAATGTAAAAAGGACATCAAAAAATGTTGTATGATAACTCAAAAACAACTCTTATGCCCCATACACACGGTCGGATTTTCCGACGGAAAATGTCCTATCGGACAATGTTGTCGGAAATTCCAACCGTGTGTAGGCTCCATCAGACTTTTTCCGTCAGATTTTCCGACGGACAAAGTTTTATCTCCTGCTCTCAAATTTTCCAACAACAAAGTCCTATCTGACTTTTTCCGATCGCGTGTAGCGAATTCCGACGGACAAAGTGCCACGCATGCTCAGATCACATTACAAGACCAAAGCTATTAGCTACTAGCCTCTACGTAGTTCTGTCGTACGCAACAAACGTCACCACGTTCAGAATGATCGGATTTTCCGACAACTTTGTCCGACCGTGTGTATGCAACACCAGTGTCGGACAAAATCCGTAGGAAAAAATTTGACGGATTTTGTGGTCGGAATTTCCGACAGTGTGTACGGGGCATTATAAGGAAGGGAGATATATTCCTCTCAATGTTTCCATGTGTCTTCTCATACAGTACTTTCTGCTGTTTTCCGTCCTGCACAAATAGTAAGTGACAGACACTAATTGGATTGCTATACACTGCAGTCCAGGTTGGTCAGACAGATAAAGCCAGATATATTCAGTGTAACCTTGTGTCGAGGTGCTCACAACATGCAGGTGTATCCTCTAGACAGTTGAAGCTTAGTATCATATACAGCAATATAAACCAAGCACATTGCCCCTCGTTTGCACTGCTCCTACTCTCTTCCAATGCCCCCTCCCACCCCCACCGTACCAATGTAATAATGACAATAATCATACCCCCCAACTTTTTGAGATGGGAATGAGGGACACCTATCAGCAAAAGTATGCAGGCATAGCACACACCCCCTTGACACGCCCCCTTAAAGGAGAATTGTACAAAAAAAACAAGATTGGTTAAACCCACAAGTGCTTTTTTTTTACCACTACTATGCCTTTATATTGGCTTTTGGAATTTACAAATGCAGCAATTTAGAAATCAGATGAAAGGTTTAGCGCTGGAAAACACTTTTTGATAGCTAAAAAGTGCATTTTATATACATCTATATAGATCAGACCAAAATGAGGGACAAAATGAGGAGGAATGAGGGACAGAGGGACATTGCTCCAAAATCAGGGACAGTTGGGAGCTATGCAATAATGTATCATATACCACTTGATTAACCTGAAGATTTTACCCCCTTCACGACCAGGGCATACTTTGCTATTCAGCACTGCGCTACTTTAACTGGTAATTTCCCTGTCATGCAACACAGTTCACAATTTATCACAAATGACATTTTTGCTTTTTTTTCCCCACACAAATAGAGCTTTCTGTTGGTGGTATTTGATCACCTCTGGGTTTTTTATTTTTTATCATATAAACAGAAATAGACTGAAAACTTTGAAAAAAAAAAAATCGAATTTCTTCATAAATTTAGGTCAAAATGTATTCTGTTACATGTCTGTTGTTAAAAAAAATCTCAATAAGTAAGTGCATATTAATTGGTTTGTGTGACAGTTATAGCATCTACAAATGATGGTATATGTACTGGACTTTTTTTTTTTAGGCCCCTTTCACACGAGGCGGACTCTGCTTCCACGGAGTCCGCCTCTGTCCGCCGGCTCAGCGGGAGATCTCTCCGTTGATCTCCGCTGAGCCGGTGGATGACAAGTCCCTCTCTGCTCACTGAGCGGGGAGGGTCTTGCGAGCGCCGCTGGTCTCTATGGAGAGATCGGATGAAAACGGACAGTGTGTCCGTTTTCATCACATCTCACCCGATCCGTCTGCTTTTGGCAGGGTCAGATGTCAGCGGACATGTCTCCGCTGACATCTGACGCTCCATAGACTAACATGGAGCGCCCGTTCAGATCCGCTGTCAAAACTGACAGGCGGATCTGAACGGTCCGTCCATGTGAAAGGGGCCTTATACTCGTAATGGCGATGATCAGCGACTTATAGTGCAGTGGGAAATCTGACACTAACTGACACTGTGTGGGAACTGACATCACTAGTTGCACTAATACAGTGATCAGTGCTAATAGTATACACTGACGTGACTAATGACACTGGCTTTAAAAGGGGTTAACATCGAGGGACAATCAAGGGGTTAAGGGCTCTTTCACATGGACGTGTCCGTGTACGGAGCCCGCTCTGCACAGCGGGGGATCACTCCGTCAATCCCCCGCTGTGCAGGAAGATGACAGGTCTGTCTCTGAACTCTGTGCTGGGATGGACCTGTCAGAGTGCCGCTCTCCCCTATCGGAGATTGGGTGACGATGGACCGTAGAGTCCATCGTCACCCGATCTGATCACGGATGGAAAAAATAGCTTTTTCCTCCGTCACACTTTTTCGGATCGGAGCGGGTCGGATGTCAGCGGACATGTCACCGCTGACATCCGTCCCTCCATAGAGGTCTATGGAGGATCCGTTCAGGTCCGCCAACAAAAACTGACAGGCGGACCTGAACGGACCGCCCGTGTGAAAGGGGCCTAACTGTGTGGCTAACAATTTGTAATGTGTGTCATCATTGCTGCTTTTACTAATCAATGTGGCTGATTTTTCTCCCTGCTTATTTTCCCTCGCTGGAGCAAATTGAATCGCGCTTTATTGTTTTTTGTTTATCAACTGTGGATATATGATCGTATACATGGAGGTTTTCTATTTATGTGTGTGTGTTTTTTTTTCTTTTCTGTGTTGGTTGAACTGGATGGATTTTTTTTTTTATTTCAATCAAATTAACTACATTCCGCCCACATTATAGCCGAAATATGGCTACAGCACGGGCTTACTTTGCCGGGAGGGCGTACATGGACGTCCTCCCGTGATCGCGGGAATCAGACTCAGCTGATCACAGATCGGGGTAAAGGGCCAATCACAGCAGCCTTTTACCACATGATCAACTGTTCAATGACAGCTGATCACGCATTTGTAAACACAAGCCGGGTATCGGCTTTTCTTTCCTCGCGCTGACAGCATTGGGAAAAGAGAAAAGAGACAAGAGACAATAACCGGCTTGTGTTAGTCCCCTTTCACACTGGGGCCACGGCCGCGTTAGCGCTAAAGTGCCACATGTTTTAGCGCCGCTTTAGCTGCGCTTTTCGCCCACTAGCGAGGTGCTTTTAACCCCAAAGAAGGGCTTTTCAGGCGCTTTGGAAGTGCTACCCATTCCAATGGGCTTTTTTAGAGGCGGTTCACACCAGCGCGATTCCAGTGCCGGTTCCCACATCGCATAAAACTGACAGGCAGTTCACAACCACTGTGGGTGTCAATAAAAAGTAAATTACGCCCCCGGATCAGTTCGCATATCGCAGTGCGAACTGTGAATTCGGACAGGAATCGGATCGCCTGGGTGTGAACACCCATGCGATTCCCAGTCTGGTGTGGACAAAAAAAAAAAAGGGTCCTGCACAATTTTGGTCTGAATGCTATGCAAATTCAGCCATAAAATCTGTATGGCTGAATTTGCATTGCACAGACATTGCATGTGCGGTGCGAATCACATGCGATGTCTGACATTGCACAAGGGTGAACCGGCATTTAGCATATCTAATTGTCCACCTGGTGTAATTGAGTATTCAATAATTTTGTTTATTAACACTGTTAACATGGAAGTAAGCTAGGGTTGCCACCTCATCCCTTTTAAACCCAAACACACATGAATTACACAGGTTCAGAGGCTAATTTAATGCAGATAAGGCAACAAGTGAGTTTAATTACCACCTTAATCAGCTACAGAACCTGTGTAATTAATGTGTTCGGTTTTAAAGGGATGAGGTGGCAACCCTAAAGTAAGCAAGCATAAGCAGTGCTGCTCTCATGAAGGTTAAATTTAGTGGGTTGTAGTGTGGGAAGGACGCAATGGAGGAGATTTTCTTTAAACTGGTGCAGCTGTGCATAGTAATCAATCAGCTTCTAACTTCAGCTTGTTCAATTAAGCTTTGATAATAAAACCTGGAAGCTGATTGGTTACTATGCACAGCTACACTACATTCTTTCTGATCCAGTTTTAGTAAGGCTCGGTTCACACAGGGGCAACCCGACATACAGCGTGACTTTGCAAGGCGATTTGGAGGCGGAAGGACCAGGAGTGCTGGCAGTAGGGATGAGCCAAACACCCCCGGGTTCGGTTCGCACCAGAACCTTCGAACGGACCGAAAGTTCGCGCAAATTTTCGAACCCTATTCGTTATAATGGACGCGAACGTTCGAAATCAAAATTGCTAATTACAATGGCCAATATGCATGTTAATGTCATAAAACAGGTTTGGGGACCCGGGTCCTGCCCCAGGGGACATATATCAATGCAAAAAGAACTTTTAAAAACTAACGTTTTTTCGGGAGCAGTCATTTTAATGATGCATTAAGTGAAAAAAAAAAAGTGAATTTTTCCTTTAAATATGGTACCTGGGGGGTGTCTAAAGTATGCCTGTGAAGTGGCATGCGTTTCCCGTGTTTAGAACTGTCCCTGCACAAAATGACATTTGTAAAGGAAAAAAAGAAGCCATTTAAAACCACTTGCGGCTTTAATGTCATGTCTTGTCCTGGCCGCCATATGGCTGAAAATCCTTGAGAAAAATTGCATGGCTACCCCATCAAGCCCCCCCCCCCCACCCCAGCCCCTTTGGGCTCTTGTATGTATATTAAGGGGGACCCCGCACCCAAAATAAAACCCTATACCTACAACCCTATATACTCTGAACAGCAGTATACAGGAGGTGCAAACAAGACACGGACTGTAGGTTTGTTCTTAAGTAGAATCTGACCAGGTACATTATGAAGTGTAGCTCCATCCCAAAAAATCTATTTTTAAGCTTTTTGGAGAACATAGGGAGGGGTTATCACCCCTGTAACATTTGCTGTCTTTGCACATCTGTTCAGAACATTTCACCTCACTTTCCGTCCCAATGACAAAATGTTTTTGGAAAAGTGGGGTTTTAATTGAAACAAGGATTGGTGATCAAGCATCAGTAGAGAGGAGATACCTTTTTACCAAATTAAATCTAACAGGATAGAATTTCCCTTCCTAGGGGTAGATTTCCTCTCACTTCCTGTTTTCTCTTTCCATTTGCAAGTAGGAGTCGTTTGTAAGTTGGATGTTTGAAAGTAGGGGCCTGCCGTATATACTCTGCAGAAATTTGCCCTATTAGATGTTGGTGTAGCCACAACACTGGTGGGCACAGGAATGGGCCCTGCTGTGAGTTAATAGATCAAGATTTGTACTTGCATGCACCTGTTGAACCGGGCAGAAAAATTGGGCCTTTGGTGGTGGTGGTGGTGGTGGTGGACGGTGTTGCCACAAGACTGTAAGCCCTCACAGTTACTCTTGTGGGTGCAGGAATGGGCCCTGCTGTGAACTATTAGATCAAGATTTGTAATTACACGCCCCTGTTGAACAGGGGCTGAAAAATTGTGCCTTAGGCATTGGTGCTGGTGCCACAACACTGCAACCCCTCACAGATACTGTACTCTTAGCACAGCAATGAGACCTGTTGCAAAGCATTGCCTAAAAATTGTAATTACACGCCCCAACAGGGGCTGAGAAATTGTGCCTTAGGCACTGGTGCTGGTGCCACAACACTGCAACCCCTCACAGATACTGTACTTGGAGCACAGCAGTCACACCTGTTTGCGAAGCATCTTTTTAAAAAATTGTAATTACACGCCCCTGTTATACAGGGGCTGAAAAATTGTGCCTTAGGCATTGGTGCTGGTGCCACAACACTGCAACCCCTCACAGATACTGTACTCTGAGCACAGCAATGAGACCTGTTGCAAAGCATTGCCTAAAAATTGAAATTACATGCCCCAACAGGGGCTGAAAAATTGTGCCTTAGGCACTGGTGCTGGTGTCACAACACTGCAAGCCCTCACAGATACTGTACTTGGAGCACAGCAGTCACACCTGTTGCGAAGCATATTTTTAAAAAATTGTAAGTACACGCCCCTGTTATACAGGGGCTGAAAAATTGTGCCTTAGGCACTGGTGTGGTGGCATGGATCATTGAGGAGGAGGAAGAGGATAGTCAGTGAACATAACAGGACAGTCACTCAGCATCAGCATAGGCAGTCTTGAAGGGATGTGACATTATAAATTATTCAGTTATATCCGCTTCAGGTGCCTGGTAGCTGGTGGTGATCCAAGACTGATTCATTTTTATGAAGGTCAGTCGATCAACCGAGTCGGTGGACAGGCGCACCCTGTGATCGGTGACAAATCCTCCAGCAGCACTGAATGTGCGTTCGGAAAGAACGCTGGATGCAGGACAGGCCAGTAGCTCAATTGCATACTGTGCAAGCTCTGGCCAGTGATCCATCCTCAGGACCCAGTAAGCCAGAGGATTTTCGGTGGGAAAGGTGTCCAAGTCTGACCTTGCCCCTAGGTATTCTTGCACCATGTATATCAGACGCTGGCGATGGTTGCTGGAACCGATCATACCTTGGGGCTGCGGACTAAAAAATTGTCTGAATGCATCGGTCAGACGTCCACCTTCCCCACCGCTCCTTCTGCTACTGACCGAAGCCTCAGCAACTCGTCGTCCAGGACCAGGAGTTTGTAACCTCCCAGTTTCTGGGAACGCGTTGCACAGACCTTTCTGCAAGGCCTCCCTGAGATGTCTCATCTTCTGCTCCCTCTGCGATGGCAAGATAAGGTCCGCAACCTTACCCTTGTACCGTGGATCAAGGAGAGTGGCCAGCCAGTAATGGTCCCTCTCCTTGATTCGAAGAACACGAGGATCCTTGCGCAGGCTTTGCAGGATCAGGGAGGCCATGCTACGTAGGTTAGCTGAGGCATTCGGTCCGGAGTCTTCTGGGTCACTGAGGATGACATGATCGCCAGCCACCTCCTCCCAGCCACTTACAAGTCCACTGGTTTGTTGGGACTGTACATCATCCCTAAAAGACTGCTGCTGCTGATGCCGAGTGCCAGGCTCCACCTCCATGCTCACACAATCCTCCTCCTCCTCCTCCTCATCCTCTTCCTGTGTGATGGGTGGGACAGAAGGAACACTGTCTGGATAAAGGGGGCCTTGAGAGGCAAGGAAGTCCTCCTCTTCCTGCCTCTGTTCTGCCTCAAGTGCCCTGTCCATTATCCCACGCAGCGTATGCTCCAACAGGTGGACAAGAGGTACAGTGTCACTGATGCATGCACTGTCACTGCTCACCATCCTCGTGGCCTCCTCAAATGGTGAGAGGACAGTGCATGCACCCCTGATCATGCTCCACTGGCGTGGGGAAAAAAAGCCAAGCTCCCCTGACCCTGTCCTGGTGCCGTAGTCGCAAAGGTACTCATTGATGGCCCTCTGCTGCGTGTGCAGTCGCTGCAGCATGGCCAACGTTGAGTTTCACCTGGTGGGCATGTCACATATTAGGCGGTTCTTGGGCAGGTTCAGCTCCTTTTGCAGCTCAGTCAGCCGAGCACTGGCATTATAAGATCGGCGGAAATGCACACAGACTTTCCTGGCCTGCCTCAGGACATCCTGTAAGCCTGGGTACCTGCCCAAGAACCGCACCACCAGGTTGAGGACGTGAGCCATACAGGGCACATGGGTGAGCTGCCCCTGTCGCAGGGCGGAGAGGAGGTTGGTGCCATTGTCAGAAACCACCATTCCTGGCTTAAGCTGGCGTGGCGTCAACCACCTCTCGGCCTGCCCCTGCAGAGCTGCCAGAACCTCTGCCCCAGTGTGGCTCCTGTCCCCCAAACACAGCATGGCATCTTTTTGCCTGCGTACTCGCGTAGCCCCTTGTACGCCCACGGAGCACCGCTGGTTCAGAGGACAGAGCACTGGAGGAAGAAGAAGAGGAGGGGGTGGAGGAGAGAGGTGTGTCACAACCAGTAGTAGCATTTTGGAGGCGTGGTGGCGGAACAACCTCCAACACTACTGCACCTTGTCCTGCATCCCTCCCAGCTGCCAATAGAGTGACCCAATGGGCCGTGAAAGAAAGATAACGTCCCTGTCCATGCCTGCTGGACCATGAGTCAGCGGTAATATGCACCTTACCGCTGACCGCCCTGTCCAGTGAGGCATGGACATTGCCTTCCACATGCCGGTAGAGAGACGGAATCGCCTTCCGTGAGAAAAAGTGGCGTTTGGGAACCTGCCACTGAGGAACCGCACATTGAACAAACTCACGGAAGGGGGCCGAGTCTACCAACTGAAAAGGCAGCAGTTGAAGTGCTAGCAATTTAGCCAAGCTAGCATTCAACCGCTGGGCATGTGGATGGCTGGGAGTATACTTCTTTCGACGGTCCAGCAGCTGGGGCAGGGAAATTTGCCTGCTACAATCGGACGTCGGTGTACTGCAAGTACTTGGTTGTGACACACCTAATTCTACACCTTCAATCCTCTCAGAGCAGCTTTCAGAGAGGACTGAAGATATAGTGGGGATGGAGATCCCAGCTGATGAGGAGCAAGGAGAGGTCCGCTTTGTTCTTTGGTGTGGGTCTTTTATGTGTGCTTGCCAACAAGCTGCATGGCAGGTCGACATATGTCTGCTCATGCTTGTGGTGCCCAAGCGGCTGATGTTTTGGCCACGCGAGATACGCTTGAGACAAATATTGCAAATAGCAGTGGTGCGATCTGATGCACTCGTCTCAAAAAAGGCCCACACCAAAGAACTTTTGTGATAACATGCAGAGGCAGCGCCCTGCACAGGCGGAGCTCTGCGGTGTGGTACAGTTGCTGTGCTGGCCTCTAGCTGGCCTCCAGGGGGCATCCTGCCTCGTTGGACATGTGACGCCGCATCCTCCTCCTCCTCCTCCTCCTCCTCTCTCCCTTCAGGCACCCACGTGGAGTCAGTGACCTCATCATCCCCTCCCTCTTCACCACTAGAGCAAACCTGGCAGTAAGCTGCAGCTGGTGGAACAGTACTGCCAGATTGCTGTCCTTCAGCATCCCCTCTCTCTGCGCGCACACTACTGCCTTCCTCAAGCTGGGTATCATCATCCGAGCCTTCGAATCGTTGGGCATCCTCCTGGAGCATGTACCCAACACTGTGCTAAAACAGTTCGGGGGACTCCTCAGGAGGATATGGTGGGTCTAGGGAAGGGGTGGCTGATGATGCCATTGAGTACGCGTTGGCAGCTGCTCTGCCAGTACCCTCAGCCTGGGTGAGAGAGGATGAGGAGGATAAGGAGGGCTTGGTCATCCATTTTACCAAGCCTTCGGCATGATGCGGCTCCACATGTCCAGCTGCCGAAAACAAAGACAAGCGTGTCCCATGGCCACGTGCTGATGACGATGCACGACCACGTCCACGGCCAGCACTGTTGTCTCTAGAAACAGAGCCTGCCTGCCCTGTGTTCTTGCCTCGGCACGCTCTGCCTCTCCTTGGCGGTCTTCCAGCCATTGTAGTCGGTAGTGTATATAGTATAAAAAATAGAGCTCCTATGTGTGCTCACAACATACTGTAGGTCCTATGGGTGCTGACACTAACACACTATAGGTACTATGTGTGCTGCTGACAAGAAAATATAGGAGCTATGTGTGCTGCCACAAACACACTATAAGTCCTATGGGTGCTGCTGACACAAAGACACTATAGGTACTATATGTGTGCTGCTGTCAAGAAAATATAGGAGCTCTGTGTGCTGCCACTAACACACTAGACGTCCTATGGGTGCTGCTGACACAATAGGTAGTATATGTGTGCTGCTGAGAAGAAAATATAGGAGCTCTGTGTGCTGCCACTAACACACTAGAAGTCCTATGGGTGCTGCTGAGAAGAAAATATAGGAGCTCTGTGTGCTGCCACTAACACACTAGAAGTCCTATGGGTGCTGCTGAGAAGAAAATATAGGAGCTCTGTGTGCTGCCACTAACACACTAGAAGTCCTATGGGTGCTGCTGACACAATAGGTAGTATATGTGTGCTGCTGAGAAGAAAATTTAGGAGCTCTGTGTGCTGCCACTAACACACTAGAAGTCCTATGGGTGCTGCTGACACAATAGGTAAAATATGTGTGCTGCTGTCAAGAAAATATAGGAGCTCTGTGTGCTGCCACTAACACACTAGAAGTCCTATGGGTGCTGCTGACACAATAGGTAGTATATGTGTGCTGCTGAGAAGAAAATATAGGAGCTCTGTGTGCTGCCACTAACACACTAGAAGTCCTATGGGTGCTGCTGACACAATAGGTAGTATATGTGTGCTGCTGAGAAGAAAACATAGGAGCTCTGTGTGCTGCCACTAACACACTAGAAGTCCTATGGGTGCTGCTGAGAAGAAAATATAGCTCTGTGTGCTGCCACTAACACACTAGAAGTCCTATGGGTGCTGCTGACACAAAGACACTATAGGTAGTATATGGATGGGACAGAAGGTTGGGACAGAAGTTGGGGTGCAATGCTGTGTCTTTAATGCACGAATAAGTAATATGGGTTTTCCCCCCTCAACCCCCCTCCTTTTGTATTCTTTTTTATGTGTTGATTGTATGCGTTCGTGTATATTCTTGCAATGTGTATCTTAGACAATGTTAGTGGGAACTTATGCAAAGTTTTTAGTTCTATCCATATTAGAAAAATGAAGCATCACATTTTACTAGAGTTGCCAAATGTAAACGAGGCTGCTGTAGCACGATTCTCCATGCAAGAGTAATGATTATATATTATATATATATATATATATATATATATATATATAAATGTAGATTGAATTCCCTGAATCGGCCAGACGATCTCTCTGTTAATGTAAAAAGTTCAGACACTCTACAGCTATATAATGGGTATAAGACAGAGGTTTTTATAACCGTAGCCTCACTTTAGCTTGGTGGATAATACATATAAGGGTCAGGCCTCTAAACACATTTCTTGGAGTGCTGGTGATCTTTGTATAATTGCTTCACCTTTACTAGTGACCTTTATATGTCTGTACTGATGCCCGAGTCCCCCATGGACTTGCACTGAAATATCTATTTTAACAAGGAGGATGTTCCTCTGTACAAGTGAGCTAAGAAATGTGCCATAGGCAAGGAGATGTGCCAAACCACTTGTAGAATTTCTTTTGAAAATGTTTGAAATGTTCATTTGATTTCCGTATAGTTAACGGGGATAAATTAATGTTTGGTTGAAATTGCATGGACAAGAACATTTGAAGGATCGGGATGGAAAATGTTTGTTGTTTCTTATCTGAACTAACAAAATTCTAATGCCCCGTACACACGGTCGGAAAATCCGACCACAAAATCCATCGGATTTTTACCGACAGATTTTGTCCGACAATGGTGTTGCATACACACGGTCGGACAAAGTTGTCGGAAAATCCGATAATTCTGAACGTGGTGACGTTTGTTGCCTACGACGGGACTACGTACAGTGGTGTGAAAAAGTGTTTGCCCCCTTCCTCATTTCCTGTTCCTTTGCATGTTTGTCACACTTAAGTGTTTCGGAACATCAAACCAATTTAAACAATAGTCAAGGACAACACAAGTAAACACAAAATGCAATTTGTAAATGAAGGTGTTTATTATTAAAGGTGAAAAAAAATCCAAACCATCATGGCCCTGTGTGAAAAAGGGATTGCCCCCTAAACCTAATAACTGGTTGGGCCACCCTTAGCAGCAACAACTGCAACCAAGCGTTTGCGATAACGTGCAATGAGGCTTTTACAGCGTCCTGGAGGAATTTTGACCCACTCCTCTTTGCAGAATTGTCCTAATTCAGTTACATTAGAGGGTTTTCTAGCATGAACGGCCTTTTTAAGGTCATACCACAACATCTCAATAGGATTCAGGTCAGGACTTTGGCTAGGCCACTCCAAAGTCTTCATTTTGTTTTTCTTCAGCCATTCGGTGGTGGACTTGCTGGTGTGTTTAGGATCATTGTCCTGCTGCAGAACCCAAGTTCGTTTCAGCTTGAGTACACGAACAGATGGTCGGACATTCTCCTTCAGGATCTCTTGGTAGACAGCAGAATTCATAGTTCCTTTTATCACGGCAAGTCTTCCAGGTCCTGAAGCAGCAAAACAGCCCCAGACCATCACACTACCACCACCATATTTTACTGTTGGTATAATGTTCTTTTTCTGAAATGCAGTATTCCTTCTACGCCAGATATACTTGGACACACACCTTCCAAAGAGTTCCACTTTTGTCTCATCGGTCCACAGAATGTTGTCCCAAAAGTCTTGGGGATCATCAAGATGTGTTGTGGAGAAATTGAGACGAGCTTTGATGTTCTTTTTGCTCAGCAGTGGTTTTCTCCTTGGAACTCTGCCATGCAGGCCATTTTTGCCCAGTCTTTTCCTGATGGTAGAGGCATGAACGCTGACCTTAACTGAGGCAAGTGAGGCCTGCAGTTCCTTGGACGTTGTTGTGGGGTCTTTGTGACCTCTTGGATGAGTCGTCGCTGCGCTCTTGGGGTAATTTTGGGTGGCCGGCCACTCCTGGGAAGGTTCACCACTGTTCCATGTCTTCGCCATTTGTGGATAATGGCTCTCACTGTGGTTCGCTGGATTCCCAAAGCTTTGGAAATGGCTTTATAACCCTTTCCAGACTGATAGATCTCAATTACTTTCTTTCTCAATTGTTCCTGAATTTCTTTGGGTCTCGGCATGATGTGTAGCTTTTAAGGATCTTCTGGTGGACCTTACTGTGTCAAGCAGCTCCTATTTAAGTGATGCCTTGATTGTGAACAGGTGTGGCAATAATCAGGCCTGGGTGTGGCTAGAGAAATTGAACTCAGGTGTGGACAACCACAGTTATAGTATGTTTTAACAAGGGGGGCAATCACTTTTTCACACAGGGCCATGATGGTTTGGATTTTTTTTCACCTTCATTTACAAATTGCATTTTGTGTTTACTTGTGTTGTCCTTGACTATTGTTTAAATTGGTTTGATGTTCCGAAACACTTAAGTGTGACAAACATACAAAGGAACAGGAAATGAGGAAGGGGCAAACACTTTTTCACACCACTGTATATATTAAGCAAATAATCATTTTGTAAATGTACATGTAAAAAACATAAAAAAAAAAAAAAAAAAAAAGGATGACCAGTTTCCCTTTACAACTACATACTCTGCTATGACTACGCCCCTCAATAATATGCTGTATGTTCTTGAATTTTTATTTAACTTCCTGTTTTTTTTTTTTCCCTGGTTAAACTTTGAACTTCCTTGTTTAGGTCTAAACATTATGAGAGAGGTGGTGATAGTTTGCAGTCTGGTTCCTCCGCATGACCAAGCCCTGTGAAACAACTGCCAGCAAAACTAAGCAGCATGATTGTTTATCTGATTAGTCCTAAGGAAGATCATGTCTTTCAAACTATTTTTTTTTTGTTCCAGACTTTACTGTAATGAACAATCTAATGTATATATGAATTCACCTATAATCTTACATTCATCATAAATATTTTCTTTCAGTTTTCCTAATGCTAAATCCTAACAAGATTATGCAATCTTATAAAGCTTTTTATATAGAATTCTGCATTAGTTAAAAGGTAAACAATATGTAATGTATGTAACTTGATTAGGTCTCATTTTAAGGTAAACCCGTGATTTGTTCATGTAGGGGAAAGGAACAAATACATGACTAGTGTAGCTAAGAGCTAACCACCCACTTACCTCATCACCTTTCCCTTGTAACCCATGTACACCCATCCTGTCCAAAACCACACAAGACCTGGGGTGGGGTAAAATGGCCGAAAACTACCTTTCATTAACAAAACAGCTTTATTTAAATAACCAACATAAAATTTAACTGACCAAAAAACAGATATAATGATTTTGAGATCCTTGACGGTACCAATATACCCATACCATTTATTATGTCAGAGGCACCAGTTAGCTGAGTTGCCTCCCCAGCCGCGACCTATTGACTCAGGGCCTAAACCCAGCTGACCTCAGCAACCCAGGGTTCTTAACGCTACCTGGTCACCACGCAGTGAACCATTCCAACTCGAGGATACCATACCTGAGGTGGTTCACCACCGCTTACCCAGTGAACAGAATTATACCGCCGTCAAGGACCCCAAAAAAGCCACAGCGTCGCAGGTGTAAAGCCTTACACCTGAGCGCCCCGCCACACACGAAAGGCCCTCTGCAATCCATCCTCCAACCTCAGAAACCACAGGTCAGTGGCCACTGCGTTGAGGTGAACTCTGTCGCCCCTCAGAAATTGCCAAGTGTCAGACTCCAACTCCAAGTGTTTGATGGCCAGGCCCCCATTCCTAACAAATTGACTTTGTTAATCTTTTCCACTGATCTGGCCTCCTGCCATGCCGTTCAGTCCACAACATCTGACCAAAGTATGATGTTGCCCGGGAAATCACTACGAAGCCTGAGAAAGTCAAAACAAATATCTCAGATAAGCTTTCTAGAGGATCTGATACCTAAACCATTGCCCCCTGCATGTGTAATAAGTACATCCGGAGCCCTGTCCAGTCTGGCAAAACGGTTAACCTCGGGGACCACCCGACTCCACAGCATGCCCTAAACCCGATCCATCTGACGCTTCCTAACTCCCAGGGGAGGCCTAGCTGCCTGGCCTCAGGTCTAACCTCTGCCCTTCTGGTTCCCCAGTACACGGAAGAATGCCCCAGGATCCATAAGAGGCATCTCTGACCTGTAAAAAAAAAACAAAAAGAACCACAATTCCACCCACCAACCTGCCAACACATTGATATACAGCAAAAACAAAAGGAAGACATAGGGTGGAAAAGGGGAGATTGCAACAAAATAGAAATCCCAAGCACCTACAATAAATGAGGCCTAACGTACAGCGTGAACCTGTTGGACTCCCACCTGACGATCCGCTTGACCGCATTGTCGTTCAACGCCCACCGAGACGCCTTAGACCGAGACCCATACTGCATGGGAACCATGCCCGCCTCCCCCAGACATTTACAAAAGACCGCCACAAACTGAAACCTGGATAAACAGGAATCATCAGCATGCGCAAACAGGGGGCCCACCAGCTGTGGTCGTATCGCAGAAAATTGTTCCAGAGCAACAACCGGGCAAAGACCCACAATGTTTCCCTGGAATAATTTCAAGTGCACCCCTCTATCCGCCCTGATCAGGTTTGGAACAACGTATTCCAATCCGTACCGATGCATCCGTAATTACCACAGCCTCTCACAATACACCCCTAGCTATCTTCTTGGAAGGGCTGACCAATTCACCTATCCGAAGGGCACCGAAAAAGGCCGGCAAAAAGGCTGCCTGAAACATAGTTCGTTCATAAGCTAAAGAACAGATCGAAAGCAGGCGCTCCAATACAACCCGTAATATGGAGACAGATACTGGACGCCGGGAGTACGGCAACCCCTGTGATACCCCTTCATAGCTTGCCTGACCACAAAGGATTTTGTGTCATCCCCACTACCCTGTAACTTAAACCAGAAGGCTAGGCCTACCAATTTGCAGTCTACGGCCGACGCAGAAGCCCCCCCCCCCGAATAAAATTATGCACCACAAAATACAGAACCAAGGAGGACACCTCCACCCCGGGCTCCAGCCCCCCTACCTCCGACAGCAAATAATTCTATTCCCGCCATGCCCTGGAATATGCTTCCCACGTTGCAACACTCAGGGAATCCCGAATTAAACCTGCGGCGACTCCAATGCGATCGTCCACAACTGCCGCAGACAAGGCGTCCCATGCTGCTCCGCCTCCGGTGCCAACCCACAAAACTTGTCCCACTGCAAACGAGACAAGGCATCCGCTATATTGTTACATACCCCCCAGGAATCTGCACAGCGTAAATGAAAGCATGCAGTTGTAGGCAGAGCAGTACTAAATCGCGTAAAAGGCGCACCACAGGCAGCGAGGAGGCCGAGATGTTATTTATAGCTGTCACCACCCCCATATTGTCAAGCATACCTTCTTATTTCGAAATGCACCCCCCAAATTTCAACCGTCAGCACAATCGCAAACAATTCCAACAGTACCAGGTTTTTTAACCAACCTGCTGAATTCCATTGCTCTGGCCACTGTCCTGCGCTCCATTTATCCTGAAAGAATGCGCCCCAACCTACTGACCCAGCCGCATCCGTAAACAGGGCCAAGTCAGCGTTGTTGACCGTGCCCCACATCCACAGGGATCGACCATTATAAGACTCCAAAAAAAAAAAAAAAAGTGTCCCAAATCCTAAGGTTGGCAAAAAATCCTGCCCATAGGAATGATCCTGCAGGCAAAATTTAATTTCCCAAGCAAGGACTGCAACTCCATCAACTATACCTTGTGCCTGCTTGCCATGACTCCCACTTCCCTATGCAGGGCCACCAGTTTGTCCTCGGGCAAACGGCACTCCATGGCCACCGAATCCATCGTTATGCCCAGAAAAAGCAGCTCAGTCGCCGGGCCTTCCGTTTTTTCCGGGGTCAAAGGAATGGTGAAACAGTCTGCTATGTGTTGCAGCGTTCCCAGCAAAAGCGCACAGGCGTTGAAAGCAGGTGGCCCAATGCACAGCAAATCATCCAGATAGTGGATGATGGAATTCAGACCGGACACATCCCGCACAACCATTTGACAAAAGAACTAAAAGCCTCGAACAGCGCACAGGAATTGGAACACCCCGTTGGTAGACAACGATCAACGATATACGAACCTTGCCACGGACAACCTAAAAGGTGCACACTGTCCGGATGAACCGGGAGCAGACGAAAAGCCGCCTCCACATCCATCTTGGCCAACAATGAACTGCGGCCATACTTACGCACCCAGGACATGGCCACGTCAAACGATGTATAGGTGACCGCACAGGCCTGCGGGTCAATACCATTGTTGACCGAGCCCCCTTTAGAGTAGGAGAGATGATGAATTAAACTGTACTTGCCTGGCTCTTTTTTGGGAACAACCCCTAGGGGGGACACGACCAAGCCTGGAAAACTGAGGAGAGGAAAAAGGTCTGCTCTTTCTACCCAGGGAAACTTCCTTCGAAAGTTCCTCCGACACCACCTCCGGGAACTGGAGTGCGGAATGTAAACTGGTTCCCCACTCTGGCTGGGGTCAGCGGTTTCATCCAGAGACCGATATCCTTATGGTCCCAGCGAATAGCAGGCTGGACGGCCTTCCGCTGCAGGAACTGCTCATCGTAGCGGAGCCATGCCACACCACCAAAAAACCCTATTAGCCTCCCCAATAGCATCCAAATAACAAAATAGGGCCAACTCTCTGGTTCTTTTTCGCTGATCACATTTGCCAATATTGCAAATTCTTGCAAACCAATTAGCAAACGTGCGAGGGATTAGGCAATACCTACGTTTTTCCTCATCTTCCTTCTTGTTTTCCTCAGGTTTTACCCGGTCTAGGTTACATTTTTCAAGAGGGAGTAGGGAAAACATTTCCACATACTCCCCTTTCCAAATCTTGTTCCTTACCTCAGGCTTGAGGAGAGCCCTCAGGGGCCCCTCGACGCAAAGGTATACCTCACATTTAGCCGAGTCTGCCAATTTCACCTTGTCCGTTTCCTTGTCCCCATCCTTGGACTTCTCCGCTCCCGCAGCTACACTGCCCGTCACCTGATGTATCCCCGTCCCCAACCCCACTTGCACCGGGGAGGGGGGATTCCAGGGACCCCTCGCTAGGTCCCGCGACGTGTTCGTCGCCCCCCCCTGTACCGCACCCCCCTCCAGTTTCTGCAAGAGCTCCCTCAAACCTGCCAGAACATCCCGGGCAAGCATATCCGACCCCTGCACAGTAGCCCTATATCGTGCCTCACGATCCTTGACCCCCCAGTCAGTAAAGAAGGGGAAAGAAAAGGTAAAAGAGCAGTAGGCCCTGTAGGAAGAGCCGCTGGCCGCACCAGGGGACAGGCCGGAGCCCGCAGTCTCTGCTCTCCCACGTTGAGCTGACATGCCGGCCGGAGCCTCGCCAGACACCTGCTCTGGAATCCTGACGATGGAGGATGGGACCAGGGCCACACTCAGGTGAGTACCCATCCCCCAAGGGCTCCGCCTGAGCTGGGGATTCCTCCCAGGCACCCCACCCGCCCAAAGCCAGTGTGTGCTTGGTAGGGGGGCCTGAAGGGTCTGAATGCGGGCTCCCATTGTGGCGTGGAGCCCGGGGGGTCCTGTCAGGACTGAAGCGCTCCTGAGGCTTGGACCTCTGAGCATGTGGTGACGCAGGCCCCGGTTCCCTTGCAGGGAAGCCTCAACCTGGCTCTGCGCCCAAGCCGAGCACATCGGCTGCAGCCCTGAGCTGGGCTAACATGATCCAACAGGAATGTTCTTCCACTCCATGCAATTCTCCAACTGTTGAGGCCCCACCCCACCCTGCAGCTAATATCTCTAAGCTCCCCCCCAGATCCCTTTCAACCGCAGTCAATGGGGTAAACTCCTAGTTTAAACCCCACTACCTATGTTAACCCCTCGTTGCTTGGTTACCCTTAACACCCTGCCATGTCCCCCCTCCGCTGACTGCGTTCCTGCTCAGCTATGGTCCATTCTTATGCCCTGCAGATACTTTTTTTTTGCTTTTTTTGCCCTCCTCTTAACATGTTCACTTGGAGATGCATGTCATACTTAGTACTTTTGGGTATGGGAGGACACGTGCTCCAATTCTTTCCACATAATAGCATTGGTACTTGGTGATTGATGCTGAGGCACTCAATGCTGTCAAATGCGGGTGGGGAGAGAGAGTCCTAAGACAGCCCATAGCAAATTAATACATTTTTTCAATGTGGATTATTATTATTATACAGGATTTATATAGCGCCAACAGTTTGCACAGCGCTTTCCAACATGAGAGCAGACAGTACAGTTAGAATACAATTCATTACAAGAGGAATCAGGGGGCCCTGTTTGGGGGGATCAAAGCTGGTAGCTATAGCTAGTGGCGCAGATCGAGCTGCACTAATCCGACAGCGCAATGGTACAGAAATCAATCGGTAGATCGACTTCTGTACAACCACCCTGCCCATACATGGATCAAAATTCGTCCGATCCCTGATAAACTGAATTTCGACCCATGGCTGGCTTTAGTTTTGTGCACATCAAACTGTGATTTGGAACTTACACAGGGGGTCTTCTTTGTTCCTGCGAGTGAAAAGAGTGTCAGGGGAGCAAAAGAAAAGAAAAAGGTGCTGATTGACAGGGATGTTTGCATTAGAAAGTTTTCTGAACCAAATTGCATATTTTTTTTTGTCAGGTAAGACATCCCCACCCTTAAGCCTCATACACACGTTTGTATTTTCCGCAGACAACGTGTCAGACTTTTGTCTCAAGGGCATTGGCCATGAACTTGTCTTGCATACAAACGGCACACAATTGTCGGCCAACAAACACGAACGTAGTGACGTACCACGTGGCTTTTCAGCTCTTTAGCGCCACCCTTTGGGCACCTTCTGCTAATGTTGTGTTTGGTGAGCATTGATTCCGAGCATGCGTGTTTGTACTTTTGTCTGACAGATCGTGTACAAACGATCGGAAAATCTGTAAGCCTGCCATCCAATTGTCCGATGGAGCATACAAATGGTCGGATTTTAGGACAACAGTCTGTCAACACACAATTGCCGTCGGAAAATCAGATTGTGTGTACGAGGCTTTACATATTTCAGCTGTGAATTTAATTGTTTGCATTCACTTCCATTTTAATGGAGAATTCCACCTGTTGCAAAGAATTAGAAAATGCAATCATTTTGCAAAAAAGTGAAAATGTGTGTTAATTTTTTTATTTTTTTGCATTTGAGGCTGGAAACCATGATTAGTGGATTGTGGGTCCAATGTTCTGACTTCTGCAGACTATTACTCTAGTTCAGGTCCATATTGAGGTACCGACCTTTAGTTACGGAGCTGGAGCAAGTATCAATGAACTGCAAATGTGGTGACGTCACAAATTCTAATTTGAGCTACAAATTCAAATGATAGCAGGGAGAAGACCCCCCAGATTCTGTAAGTGGGGGAGCAGTTTAAGGTTGGGAGCTGTGGACTCCTGTTTCATGTTACACCTTAAATATAGATGTACCATGAAACATGATCAGAAAAGCGGAGTTAACTTTTACATATATTGATATGAATGTGGAGCTTATCCCTACTGCATCAGCACATACAGAGTGACGAGCTCCACAATGGGCGCTAGACAACAGTAAACAACATCTGAGCATCATACCTGAAGCCTGCAGAGTGAAACAGGTCTTCTATTATGTCTAATAAAAAAAATAAACTGCTGAAAGGCAAGCAAATCCATACCGAAAGATTAAAACTGATGAAAAGACAAATGCATCCTTTTATGATCAAAATATAATAATTTCTATAAAGTCATACCTGAAGCTGAATCCTTTGATACATCTCATTCATATAGCTAATGCCCAGTAATATTGAACTGGCTACAAGCAACAAAAGGAGCATATGGCCAGATCTCAGGGTGTTGTCCGTCCCCAACATTGTGATTGTACAAGCAGGTGTTCTGAAGGTGAAAACAAATCAGTTTAACAAGATACAGAGAACTGCATACTTTTATTACCATCAATATAACATTTTATGACTGCATAGCACATATCAATTAAAGGGACACGTATAGTACAAACTGTAGCAATAGCAATGACTAAATATATATTTTAGTATATCACACTAAATTGATATATATATATCATATAATTATAATAACAGTATTTTTTTTTACAACTGTATCATAAAATGTTAACCACTGACGTGGTGCAGTGTCTTATGACCCCCATTTTATTTGCCACTGACCCCGTACTGCTCCACTAAGGCAGACAGGTTGAATATCTAATAAAAACATCAAGGTCTGCAAAATGTTTAGTAGGACAACACTGGAAATGTCTAATGAGTAGCATTGCATATGCTAATGTGCACATTAATGTAATATTCACATCACTGGTTCCAATGCTGAGAGCAGTCAGCTGTGAGTCTTATGCTCTCCTGCCTACAACTCCTATTTCACAAAATATGCTACTTCAGGCTGCATTCACACCTGCGCTCTTCCTAAATGCGTGACAAAACAAAAAGGCAAAAAAAATGCATTACACATGTACGTCGTGGTTGTGGTACCTTAAATTATTAATGACACCCCAAACGTGGCTAGTAGACACGTGCTTGTCATATGAAGCGGGGGATCGCTCCGTCGATCCCCCGCTGTGCAGGAAGATGACAGGTCTGTCTCTGAACTCTGTGCAGGGTTGGACCTGTCAGAGCGCCGCTCTCCCCTATGGGAGATCGGGTGACGATGGACCGTAGAGTCCATCGTCACCCGATCCGATCCGCAGACAGATGGAAAAATAGCTTTTTCCTCCGTCACACTTTTTCGGATCGGAGCAGGTCGGATGACAGGCGGACCTAAACGGACCGCCCGTGTGAAAGGGGCCTAACTGTGTGTCATCATTGCTGCTTTTACTAATCAATGTGGCTGATTTTTCTCCCTGCTTATTTTCCCTCGCTGGAGCAAATTGAATCGCGCTTTGTTTTTTTTGGATCAACTGTGGATATATGATAGTATACATGGAGGTTTTCTATTTATGTGTGTGTGTTTTTTTTTTCTTTTCTGTGTTGGTTGAACTGGATGTTTTTTTTTTTTTTATTTCAATCAAATTAACTACATTCCGCCCACATTATAGCCGAAATATGGCTACAGCGCGGGCTTACTTTGCCGGGAGGGCATACATGGACGTCCTCCCGTGATCGCGGGAATCAGACTCAGCTGATCACAGATCGGGGTAAAGGGCCAATCACAGCAGCCTTTTACCACATGATAAACTGTTCAATGACAGCTGATCACGCATTTGTAAACACAAGCCGGTTATCGGCTTTTCTTTCCTAGAGCTGACAGCATTGGGAAAAGAGAAAAGAGACAATAACCGGCTTGTGTTAGACCCCTTTCACACTGGGGCCACGGCCGCATTAGCGCTAAAGTGCCACTCGTTTTAGTGCCGCTTAAGCTGCGCTTTTCGCCCACTAGTGGGGTGCTTTTAACCCCAAAGAAGGGCTTTTCAGGCGCTTTGGAAGTGCTACCCATTCCAATGGGCTTTTTTAGTGGCGGTTCACACCAGCGCGATTCCAGTGCCGGTTCCCACATCGCATAAAACTGACAGGCAGTTCACAACCACTGCGGGTGTCAATAAAAAGTAAATTACGCCCCCGGATCAGTTCGCATATCGCAGTGCGAACTGTGAATTCGGACAGGAATCGGATCGCCTGGGTGTGAACACCCATGCGATTCCCAGTCTGGTGTGGACAAAAAAAAAAAGGGTCCTGCACAATTTTGGTCTGAATGCTATGCAAATTCAGCCATACAATCTGTATGGCTGAATTTGCATCGCACAGACATTGCATGTGCGGTGCGAATCACATGCGATGTCTGACATTGCACAAGGGTGAACCGGCATTTAGCATATCTAATTGTCCACCTGGTGTAATTGAGTATTCAATAATTTTGTTTATTAACACTGTTAACATGGAAGTAAGCTAGGGTTGCCACCTCATCCCTTTTAAACCCGAACACACATGAATTACACAGGTTCTGAGGCTAATTTAATGCAGATAAGGCAACAAGTGAGTTTAATTACCACCTTAATCAGCTACAGAACCTGTGTAATTAATGTGTTCGGTTTTAAAGGGATGAGGTGGCAACCCTAAAGTAAGCAAGCATAAGCAGTGCTGCTTTCATGAAGGTTAAATTTAGTGGGTTGTAGTGTGGGAAGGATGCAATGGAGGAGATTTTCTTTAAACTGGTGCAGCTGTGCATAGTAATCAATCAGCTTCTAACTTCAGCTTGTTCAATTAAGCTTTGATAATAAAACCTGGAAGCTGATTGGTTACTATGCACAGCTACACTACATTCTTTCTGATCCAGTTTTAGTAAGGCTCGGTTCACACAGGGGCAACCCGACATACAGCGTGACTTTGCAAGGCGATTTGGAGGCAAATTCAGCGCGATTTTGCACAACTTACAACGCGACTTAAAGTTGCCTCCAGGCAGGCGACTTTGGCCAATCGCAGAACAATCCGCTCTGTGGGAGGGAGGGGGCTGCTTGGGTAAACGTGGAAAGTACCTGTGTAAATTATTTTCTTTTTATTGTAAAGTCGCTTCAATATAGATGGAGATCCGACTTGGAGGCAACTTCCATTGAAATCTATGGGTACAAGAAGTTGGATTGAAGTAGTACAGGAATCTTTTATGAAGTCTGAGAAGTATGAAGTCGGAGCAACTTCAGTAGTGTACATTAAGACGGCTCTCATTCACTTCAATGGAATTTCTTATGTCCAGCGACTTGGGGCAACTTGAGGTCTGACAAGTCGGATCCCAAGTTGTTGTAGTGTGAACAAAGAAGTCTACAGGGCTGAAATCGCAGGGCACCATTGAAAGCAATCAGATTTGTCCTGTCAAGCGATTCTGTGCCCATTAGAAGTCACCACTAGCGTGAAGGGGGCAAAATCTCCCCCAATATTGGCAGATAGTTGCTCTATTACTTCTAGAGAAAAATTAGCAGCGCTGCAGGTTTAGGATTTTTTTTTTTTTGTGCAATGTTGTGTCTAACAACTATCTTTTTCTCCTAGTAACCAGCCATTGGCTAAAACAAAAACACATACAAACCAAAAAATACAACAACAAAAAAATCCAAAATGCTCAAGTGTAAAGCCAGACTAAAGCTATTAAAAAAAAATAAAATAAAAAATAAAAATAAAACTTTGGCTGAAGTCCTGATTTAAAAGAACTAGATTGCTGTTTTTGCAGTCATTCCTAAACAATATAAGTTGGTTACAAAAAAAAAGAAAATAAAAAAAGGTTACTGAATCAGCTAACGAATCAAGCTATACTTATGTGAGAAACCGCTAGATACCTTGTCTTCCACTGCAGGATTAGAATATTGTTAACTATTGTAACTATGCTATTATTTGTATGGGTGATCTACTAAAACTGGCGTGTGCAAAGTCTTAAGCAGCTCTGCATAGAAACCAATCAGCTTTTATTGTCAAAGCTTATATAAACAAGCTGAAATTAGAAGCTGATTGGCTGCCATGCACAGCTGCACCAGATCCTAAGTGCTCCAGTTTTAATAAATCTCCCCCAAAGGAAGAAAAATAACATAAAATTATAGAAAGAATTGAGACTTACCATGAAGCTCTACAGCTCGGCTTGTCCTTCTCCAACTAGTCAAGTAAAATGGGTTACGACAAAAGTTATAGTGTAAATACCAGTGGAACCTGTTGGAGCATAAAATACAATGATTGTAGCAGGTTAAGCAAGTTTATTTGTCTAGAAAGGCCAGCAGAGAGAATAGAAAGGAAGCACAGTCCTTTGTGTAGATTTAAGATTGTTACAAATGTCATGTCTATTTTTCTGCTGTCTTACTTTCTATTTTTCTGTTGACATTGACAGTAGATTCCAGTTGCTTCTTATTTTTATGCCATATGTTTTTTATATGTAATCCATAATTAGAGCTAATACCACTTGCTGACACAATGCGTATACATTATATATACGTTGTGGGTTGCAAGTGGTTTACCGCGGATTATGGCTGAAGATACCAACCATAACCGCGGTACCGTTTTTTTGCATCCGGCGGCTGGCTTTCTCATGAGCCGCTGAAATGCTTTCCAAAGCGGTGGGAGGGGATGTGCCCCCCCCCCCCCCGCCGGTCGCCAGTGTTTCTCAGGCTTACCCTTTCCATCGGATCGCTCAAGAAATGATCCGATGGTCCCATACGCAATCAAAGAGTAGATACTCCTTGATCGCCTCTATGGCCTTGGAGGACCAGAGCAACGTCATAATTTTACGCCCAGGCTGGAAGTAACTAATTTCTTTTAAAGCAAAAGATCCAAAAAATGTTTTTGATCTTCTGCTTTTAAAGGTAAAAAAGAGTTTTGAGGTCTTTTGATCCCAGATCTCTCCATAAAGAGGACATAGTACATAGTTACATATTTGCATAGTTAGCTAGGCTGAAAAAAGACACAAGTCCATCCAGTTCAACCATAATAAAATAATAATAAATAAAAATAAAAAATATCGTACAATCCAATAAACCCAATTCAATACCCACAGTTGATCAAGAGGAAGGACCTGTCATACTTATTTCTATTTAAGGAATGTTTACATTCCTTGTAATAGGAATAAACGTGATTAAAAGTTAAAGGTGTAAAATAAATAAGAAAAACATTTTTTAAAGCGCCCCATCCCTCTGCGCTTGCACGCAGAAGTGAACGCATATGTAAGTTGTGTACGTATCTGTAAACGGTGTTAGCACCACACGTGAGGTAGCACCATGAACGTTGGAGTGAGAGCAATAATTCTAGAACTAGACCTCATCTGTAACTCTAAACAGGTAGCCTGTAAAGACGGTTAAAACGTCGCCTATGGAGATTTTTAAGTACCGTAGTTTGTCACCATTCCACAAGCGTGCACATTTTTTAAAGCGTGACATTTTAGGTATCTAAGAGATCTTCGGTCTTCATCCACCAGACCTCCTTTACATTCAGAATTTTTGTCACGGGTCATTTCCAATAGGCAATCATAGTAGCAATAACTCCAAGGTAGGAATCTGGGAGATTCTCACAATCAAGTTCCTATGCTCTCATAAATATTTGTAAAGTTCAATAATTTAGAATTTCTCACCTCGTCTTTCAGGACAGCACCTGGAGAGAGCACAGCTCCACCCACTTTCCCAGGAAACACTGCAGTCAGTTTTCTTTATAGATCAGACACTTCCACCATGGCCTCAGTTGTAGTGTTTTCTCCGACCATGGTGGAAGCGCTGCAGGGAACCAAGGGTGTGCTACGCTCTCTCCAGGTGGAGACAGTATGTTGTATTTTGCTTTCTTCCTCAGGCCAGCCCAGCATCTCCCCTTACGTGTGGGGGATTCTCAGGTGTCTGCTCCCCTTCATACCTGGCGAGGGTTCAGGCTGCAGGGGGTTCTGCCCTCATCAGACCGGCGCTGTGGGCTGGTAGAGGAGGGCGTGCTTCACAACGGTGAAAGCAGCGTCTCCTCCGTCTCTTGTCAGCCTCCATGCTTCTTGCGGGTGGCGAGTGCATCACTCTGGCCGGGGCTTCCGGTGGCGCAACGTAGCTTCGGGGGTTCCAGCCTCTGGAACGCAGGGGGAGGAGGCGGCCTCAAGCTGGTGTCAATTTCCGGTCCTCGTAGCGGCGAAAGAACCGTGAAAATTCAAATAAAGCAACCGGACGCCGCTACAGCCTCGGCAACATGGAGGAACAGATGGCGGTGGCAGGAGCAGGAGCCACTAACACCAGCCAGACTCAGGTAAGCAGGGGAAGAGGTCCCTGTACTTTATCTAGGGGTCTTGTTTCTCCCTCCCTTGCTCCTCTGGGGGAGGCAAGGGAGCCTGCGCCACTATTCGTTGTTTTAAAAAGGTACTAAGCAGAATGTGTATTTATCTGTTTATGGTGACTTAATGGGGGAGAGTCACTGAGGTAAAGCTGCAGTCACAATTATGGGGGCTAGATCTTTTTTCTTTGGCAGCTTATTATTTTTCTTGATCTAGGATTAAAGCCGTTAATCATTTATTATGTGTAAAAAATATGATTTACTAGAAGAAGTGTATTTCAGGCTAAAGTCAAAGAAAAGATCAAACATTCCTCCCCTCCTCCTAAGAGGAAATGCCCGTCTTGCAAGAATATGCTTGGGGAATCATGGGCTAACGACTTCAAGACAGGTCATTTTATCCCCCTTCCTGCCCAGGCCATTTTTCAGTTTTCAGCGCTGTCGCACTTTACATGACAATTGCGCGGTGATGCAACACTGAACCCAAATACATTTTTAATAATTTTCTTTACACAAATAGAGCTTTCTTTTGGTGGTAATTAATCACTGCTGTGTGTTTTTCTTCCCCCGGGGGTGAGCGAGAGCGGCCGTTCTGGGGCGATGTCCTATGACATCCACCCAAAATGAGAGCTGCACCGCTCCGTTATTTGACGGTGGGCGTGCGGCAAGCAGTTAAAGTAGAACTATAGGCAAAACTTCTTTTTTTTTTTTTTTTCCATTTTGGTTTTTTTTTTCACCATCTGTGTCTCATTGCGGAAAATTCCCTTCTGTTTGGCTATGGGACAGGAAGTAGGAGGAAATCCCTGCAAATTAAGGGAATCCGTTGGGGACCCCCAGGTCACCAGAACTATTCTGCTCATTGGAAGATTTCCCCAATATTACTTTTCGGGGAACAACACAAAATTTGGGATTTTCTTTTACTTTCACTGATAAGATAAATAGAGAGGGTGAATATCCCTAATGGGGCAAAGACCACAATAAAAACTAACAAGAATTCTAATCCCTCTACATGGGCTAGTACAGCCCTCAAAAATTACACTCGCACACTCGCATTTTGCGAGTGATTTTTGAGGGCTGGCGAGGAGAAGAGAGGAGAGCTGCCACTGGTAGATCACAGCAGGGAACATTCAGACTTTTGTTTCATAAGCTGTGAGTGTTCCCCCGCCGTGCGCCGTCACATAAGCTCCTCCCCTTTTCCGGGACTTTGATAGACAGATCACCCGTCCAATCCTAGGACGGGTGACATGTATCAAACTTCCCCGGACAAGGGGAGGGCTTATGTGACGGCGCGCCGCGGGGGAACACTCACAGCTTATGAAACAAAAGTCTGAATGTTCCCTGCTGTGATCTACTAGTGGCAGCTCTCCTCTCTTCTCCTCCACAGGTAGGCAGCACATGGGGGACACAGGCTGCAAATGGGGGGGAGACACTGGCTGCACATGGGGGGGGGACGACACTGGCTGCACATGGGGGGGGGGGCACAGGCTGCACATGGGGGGGGCACAGGCTGCACATGGGGGGGGGGGGCACAGGCTGCACATGGGGGGGGGCGGACACAGGCTGCACATGGGGGGGCGGACACAGGCTGCACATGGGGGGGGGGACACAGGCTGCACATGGGGGGGGGGGGGCACAGGCTGCACATGGGGGGGACACTGGCTGCAAATGGGGGGGGGACACTGGCTGCAAATGGGGGGGGGGACACTGGCTGCAAATGGGGGGGGGGGGGGGGGGGGGGACTGGCTGCAAATGGGGGGGGGGACACTGGCTGCAAATGGGGGGGGGGACACTGGCTGCAAATGGGGGGGGGGGACACTGGCTGCAAATGGGGGGGGGGACACTGGCTGCACATGGGGGGGGGACACTGGCTGCACATGGGGGGGGGGGGGGGGGGACACTGGCTGCACATGGGGGGGGGACACTGGCTGCACATGGGGGGGGGGGGGACACTGGCTGCACATGGGGGGGGGGGACACTGGCTGCACATGGGGGGGGGGACACTGGCTGCACATGGGGGGGGGGGGGACACTGGCTGCACATGGGGGGGGGGACACTGGCTGCACATGGGGGGGGGACACTGGCTGCACATGGGGGGGGGGACACTGGCTGCACATGGGGGGGGGGACACTGGCTGCACATGGGGGGGGGACACTGGCTGCTCATGGGGGGGACACTGGCTGCTCATGGGGGGGGACACTGGCTGCTCATGGGGGGGGACACTGGCTGCTCATGGGGGGGACACTGGCTGCTCATGGGGGGACACTGGCTGCTCATGGGGGGGACACTGGCTGCACATGGGGGGGGACACTGGCTGCACATGGGGGGGGACACTGGCTGCACATGGGGGGGGGGACACTGGCTGCACATGGGGGGGGGACACTGGCTGCACATGGGGGGGGGGACACTGGCTGCACATGGGGGGGGGGACACTGGCTGCACATGGAGGGGGGACACAGGCTGCACATGGAGGGGGGACACAGGCTGCACATGGAGGGGGGACACAGGCTGCACATGGAGGGGGGACACAGGCTGCACATGGAGGGGGGACACAGGCTGCACATGGAGGGGGGACACAGGCTGCACATGGGGGGGGGGGGGGACACAGGCTGCACATGGGGGGGGGGGGGGACACAGGCTGCACATGGGGGGGGGGGGGGGGGGGGGGACACAGGCTGCACATGGGGGGGGGACACAGGCTGCACATGGGGGGGGGCACAGGCTGCACATGGGGGGGCACAGGCTGCACATGGGGGGGACACAGACTGCATTAACATTAAGGTTGTTAATATTTTTATAACTTAATTGCATAAAACATTAAAGGTGTCATTTAATGAGATAATTTATGAGGGCGGGTTTAGGGCGGGGCAGGGTAGGGGTTGGGCGGGGCAACTGGTGGCGAGTAACCCTTAAGGCCTGGCTAGTAGCTCAGGACTTGAAATTTTGAGCCCTGGGCTAGTATCAAGGAGTCATTATCATAACATAAAATACCGACACAATTGATTCCTTATAACAAAACTTTATTGTTGGATTTTAAAAACTGGCCCTGGTGTTGGTCAAGGGGTAACCTTAAATTAAATAATATTTAGCCATTTCGGCTATAACCCAACAAAATTCAATTTTTTGTTTCATTACACAGCGTCCATCCAGACAAAGCTGGATGACAATCCCCCACTAACCAACACCATGACTATGATGAATATAGAGCTGCATAAACAAATAAACAGGGAGGGGGGGTGGGAGTCCCGGTCCTGTTTCAGAGAGGGCTAACGGCAGGACGGTCCCTTCCTTAAATGCTCCGGTTTTCGCAGGCTTTTAGCTCACCCGCTGCCTCCACCAATCAGGTACTGTTGCTAGCCTGCTGGAGCCAATAGCAACCTGCAAAATAACACAGCATTCCCCTCATACTCCCCCATGTTTGCCCTGCATACTGCACGGCTTGCCATGGGCTAGTATCAAGGAGTCATTATCATAACATAAAATACCGACACAATTGATTCCTTATAACAAAACTTTATTGTTGGATTTTAAAAACTGGCCCTGGTGTTGGTCAAGGGGTAACCTTAAATTAATATTTAGCCATTTCGGCTATAACCCAACAAAATTCAATTTTTTGTTTCATTACACAGCGTCCATCCAGACAAAGCTGGATGACAATCCCCACCGACCGAGGTCAGGAGCGACACTCCTGATTGAGGTCCCCCCAACACCATAGCACTCTCAATCAGGGCCTGCAGGCCCACATTGAAAATATCGAGGCCTATTGCGGACAAATGGACCTGATCCTGCCTGAATAAGCCCGGGAAGAAACCTTCCAGCTCCAGATGGCGAAAGGACACACCCCCCAATGAAATTATCAGATTATGAATGGTTCGATTTAGCCGCCTCCTAATTTTATCCACGTAGAACAGGTTTCCGCAAGGGGACCAAAGCAGACGTGGGATCATCTCTGAAAATGCCAAGACAGCACCCGGGAACAATAGCTTAAAATCGAAAAGATCTTTCTTGATCTCACAAAGCAGCTCCCAGGTCCTAACTTTACCCAGGTCGTTGGCCCCCAAGTGAATGACCAAAACTCTAGGCGGCGGCCATATGGAAGCCAAATAAATAAGGTGACCTCTAAGGTTACGCCATATTAGACCCCGAACGCATGACCAAAAAACTGTGAAGAGCGTATCGTCCAAACCCAAATTGGCAGTGTACACCCTAGAAGAAGCTTGCTTACCAGCCCAAAAAATGTAGGAGTGGCCTACGATCCAAATCGCATCAGTATGAGGATCTGAAACAAAATCATAAAGTTAACAGTTCTGGGCGAACATAAATTTTATATCTATCACTAGCCCATCTACCGACCCGCTTTTGACTCTCAGGTGGGAAACCCAACAAATTGGCCGCAGTGGCGGCCCCGACTCTAAAGGAGTGGGATGAAAATTTAAAACCTGCCAGGTTAAGTCGTTTAAGACAAGCAGAAAGGACAGCTGAAAACTGGAATCTGGTTAGCGGGGACCGATCCTGGTGGATAAAAAAGGAACCCTCCCACGGGGGGGCGTACTGACAAAAATTCTGAAACAAGCAACACTGGACATATACTTGGCTCCGGAGAACCTGACAGCGGAACCCACAAGCCGTTACCCAGGCCAAAAGTTTTAGATCTACAAATGAATAACCGCAGGCTATCAGGACCAATTATCACATGTTTAAATAACAAAAATGAAGATGATGACCGATTACGGGCCGTAAACTCACCAATCCTCAGAGCACCAAAGAAAGTAACTGAAAATGCTGCCCTAAAAAGTATAACCTCAAATTTAGAGATACAGACTACTTCCAGAATTGCTAACAGTTTAATTAATAGATCCACCGAAATTGGACGGCGATCATCTTTAGCAGGTACCGATTTGCGGAAACCCTTAAGAATTTGCCTGACTTGAAAGAAAGAAGTAAGAGCTGGGCGGTCTGAAAATTTTAGAAAAAAGGAAACTCCCGCTACTATTTTGCTAACTGAAGCCGGACTCATACCCAAATCTATCAGCGAAGATACGAACGCCAGCGAGACATAACCATTCACCTCCAGTACCTCGACACTATTATGGGAGCAGAAAGAACACCATCTGGACCATGCCAAACCATACTCCTGCCACGTCTTCGGTGCCAGCGAGTTCCGGAGGTGAGCAGCCATCAGTCCCAAATCAAGCCCCATAGGAAATCTGGGCAAACTGTACCCGTCCGATCCGCCGCAGGAGCCAAATCCCGAAAACGCTGGAACTGCGAACGAGACAAAGCGTCAGCTATATCATTCTGCCAACCAGGTAAGTAGCTTGCCTTCAGCCAAATATTAAAACGGAAACAATGTAAAACCAAAAATCTAAGGAGCTTGACCACCATTTCTGATTCAGACGACAGCATATTTATAGCAAATAGAACGCCTTTGCTATCCGTATGCACCAATACCCTACGATTCATAAAAAAATCCTTCCATATCACAACAGACACCACTACAGGGAAAAGTTCCAGGAGAACTATATTCCTTAGAACTTCTTCATGTAGCCAGCTGGTGTGCCATTTTTAAGCACACCACTTACCGTCCAGAAAGGCCCCAAAACCTGACGAACCCGCCGCATCCGTAAAGAATTTTAATTGAAAATCGTCCGTAAGAGATTGTTGCCACACCGTAGACCCATTAAAATTAGAAAGGAAGGAATCCCAAACCCTCAAGTCCTCCTTTACACTCGCGGACAAGTGAATGTGTGAATACAGAGACTTCAAACCACTTGTGGCCAGGGCAAAACGCCTTGAAAAGATTCTAGTGACTGGAATAACCCTATCTGCGAATGCAAAAAGTCCCAACAGGGACTGGGCTTCCTTCAACAAAACTTTCCGTTTTGCCAAAAATACTGAAATCAACAATCTCATACGACGTAATTTCTCTTCAGGCAATCTAAACTCCATTCGCTCGGAGTCGATCGTGATGCCCAGGAATTCAATTGTAGAAGATGGAAGGACCGTCTTCTCATGCGCGATAGGGATACCGAAAGAGGTGCATGCTAGAAAAAATGTGTCCAGCGACTTGTAACATACCCGGGAGTCTACTGGACCAATGAACAAAAAATCGTCAAGATAGTGCAAAAACCCCCCTTCCGGCAGGCATTGTGCCACTACCCAATGTAAAAATGTAGAAAAAGGCCTCGAAATAAAAACAGGATAATGAAAAGCCCATTGGCAGACATTTGTCAAAATAAAAACGATTCAGGAAATGAAAACCCAGAGAATTAAAACCCTGCGGATGCACGGGCAGCAGCCGGAAGGCAGATTTAATATCCGCCTTCGCCAGCAATGCTCCCTGCCCAAACTGCCGCAACAGCAACAATGCTTCATCAAATGATGCATACGACACAGGGGCCAAAACCCCTGCGACCTCATCATTTAAAGAGCAATCCTCTGGATAGGATAAGTGATGAATTAGTCGGAAACTCCCCTGCTCTTTTTTGGGAACAATTCCCAAGGGAGATATGCGGAAATTCTCAAAAGGAGGTTGATCGAAAGGGCCCGCTACCCTGCCCTCCGAAACCTCTTTATCAATTTTTTCTTGAACAATGTCCGGGTGCAGCCTGGCCGAGCGCAAATTCTCAACCAGGACGCACCCAGAACCTGAAAAACAAGGAACCAGAAAACCATATGTAAAACCCTCAATTAGCAGCTGGGCCATCGTGCGGTCTGGGTAGCGCTCTAGCCAAGGCTGCATGTTTGACAATCTCACTGGCGTCCTGGCCCTTTCCACCAGCCTCCCTAGGTGCTGCTGAAACGGAAGCCGCTGCCGACTTCCGAAAACACCTGCTTGCTGGATGTGCACCATTGCAGAAAGAGCACTCGTGCGTATACCTGCAATTTGCAAAAAATTTACATTGCCCTTCATTGAAGGCGAAACAGCAACCCTTACGAAAACTATTCTGCGAGGGCACTGCCCGGGGTGAAAATTGAGGCTTCTGTGGCAGCATTTAATTCAGCCACAGACCCACATCTTTGCAACCCCATTGTAATGTCGGGTGAACAGCCAATTTTTGCCTAAAGTTCTCATCATATGTAAACCATGCTATACCCCCAAAGTGGCGAAAAGCCTCTGCAATTATATCCACATGTTGGAAAAGCCCTGAACATTTCTCAGGAAAATGTTCCCCCAGCACGGCCGCATAAATGCAAAAGGCCTGCAAGCAGTTCTGAAAAGTTTTTTGGAACTGACCTCCTGCGATCTTCTTCAGACCTATCCTCTGACCGTTTATCAGTTTTAGACAAGAATTCCTTGGAAGAGGGCAACAAAGACAGTAAATCAATAAATTCACCCTTCCAAATCTTATCCTTGACAGAATCTGACAAGTGAAAACCCAATGGAGAAATGTCGCATGGCATGGGAAGCCTAAAAGCCGACTCAGATGCCCGCGGCGCAGCAAGCGCCTGATTTATGTGCCTGCCTGTTTGAGGCAGCACCCCTGTATCAGATGCTGACCGAGTATCTGATAACTGATGCCATACAGGGCTAATCACATCCACTCGCCCGCCACCACTGGCTTGCTGTATAGCACCACTTAAGCGTGCCCTCTCAAAAGCAGCGTTATTACTGTCATCCTGAAAAGCACCAGAATACTGTGCGCCATTAGTTCCTTTTTTAATTCCACCATAAGCAGTGTTCTGCACCATAGCACCAGACAGCTGTGCCCCTTTAACGCTATTGTCTATTCTAGAATTAGGGAAAGCACCAGATATGTGTGCTCCTGAGTGTTCATTTAAACCAGAACCGTTTGTGTGCAGAGGGAAAGCACCAGACATATGTGCTCCTGTATGTACATTTACACCAGCACCATCTGTGTGCAACCCATGCAAAGTATATAAATCCTCCTCTGCCTCTTTTTCCTCAGTACCACCAGTGTGTACCCCTTTAATATCTTTTACTAAGCTAGATAAGGAAGTCACTAATAAATGCAAATCATTAACAGGGATGTTGTTGCATGTCTCACCACTAGGCGAACTCCTCTCCTTCAGGCTGCTGGAAGCTGCTGGCTGACCGCACTTCTCCTGGCTAGAGGTGGCATTCTTGGGAGGAATGCTGCTGGCTCTCCCCTTCTTCCGAGGGACAGGAGAAGCAGAGGACTTTGCTTTCTTCTTATGTCTCTGCGGCTGCTGGCGCGGACTGCGCATGCCTTCTGTGGGCTCCTCCATCTTTGCCTCTATGAGACCGGCGGCCATGATAGGGGGCGGACCAGGCGGGGCAGCGTTCGGACCGGCCTCCAGGCACTGTAGCAACCACTCCTCCCCTCCTGAGCTCTCCGCCTTCTCAATCAGACGGCGAAGCAGGCATTCTCGTTCTCCGGCCGCACCGCTCTCCATCCTGTCAGCTCTGCAGACGTCCCGGTCCTGTTTCAGAGAGGGCTAACGGCCGGACGGTCCCTTCCTTAAATGCTCCGGTTTTCGCTGGCTTTTAGCTCACCCGCTGCCTCCACCAATCAGGTACTGTTGCTAGCCTGCTGGAGCCAATAGCAACCTGCAAAATAACACAGCATTCCCCTCATACTCCCCCATGTTCGCCCTGCATACTGCACGGCTTGCCATTCTATACAAAACAAACGAAAAAAGGTTTTGCCTTCAGTTATACGTTAATCTTCCTCTCCCCTATCATACGGAAGAAACCGATTTTTGGCTTCTTAAAGCGGTTACCGTATTTATCGGCGTATAACATGCGCCCCAAGTTTAGGAGGGAATTTTAAGGAAAAAAACTTTTAGAATGGAAGTTTAAGGGGGGGGGGGGAAAAAAACTTACATTTAAGTGTCCCAGTGCAGCCTTGTCCCAGTGCAGCCTTGTCCCAGTGCAGCCTTTGCCCTCGCCATTCAAAATTGGCGCCGACAGGAAACAGGAGAGGAGCGAATGCCGCAGAGATAGCAGGGACAGGGCGGAGCCGAGATACACATGTACTCGGCTCTTGTCAGCAGAGAAGAGCCGAAAAGAGCCGAGTACACTCGCTATGTGTAGCTCGGCGGCGATCGCTCCGCTCACAGCTAGCGATCGGCGGGGATCGGCGTATAACACGCACCCGCGATTTTCCCCTGATTTTAAGGGAAAAAAGGTGCATGTTATACGCCGATAAATACGGTATATACCCGCAGGGAAAAAAAAAACTCCACAGGCACAGTGGTGGCCCGAGCATTGTGGGTGCACGGGCGCCGCCCCCCCCCCTGACACCACCGCCGCCCTTCCTATTCATGTGCCGGGCCCCTTTCAGGACGCTGAACACATGAATAACTATGGCAGGGATAGGCGGGGTGTGTATTTTGAAGCACGTGATTAGAGCCAGAGGCTCTAATAGGCTTCAAAATAGGGTGAGCTCGGGGCACAGAGCACTGCGTCCCTATCCCACCCTGTTATGTGGCATAGCAAATAAATTTTCGCTTTTTTCACACTAACTTTCCTCCCTACCAATCAGCAGGCAGGTCAGTGAGACCTGGGAATAGAAACAGAAAGCTCCACTCTAAGTGCAATAAATAGTGGACATTTTAATGTAAAGGGTTAAAAATAGTTGTACTCACATAAGTACAATGTCCAAGGGCATGTGGTACTGAGATGGTGAGCCGGATGTCCGTGAAGGGTGTAGAACAAGCGATTTCCATATCCTGGAGGGCTGTCTTGTTGTCCAAAGTGAGCTGGGGCATCCACTGCTGACACTTCCTGGTCAGTGGAGCGCACACCAGCAACCAAGTGGATCGGTTTACTTCCGGGGGCGGGAGCCTGTCTCGTCCAATAGGCAAACGTTTTCAGAGCATGCGCTCTTTCCTCAGGCCTAATAGGGGCAGTGATTGGGCTTGGTTTATGTGGGCGATGGTCTGCTGTGATTGGATACTAGTATTTGTATTGGAATGGTGGCCAGCTGGGGACACATCGCGTCAGTCACATGACCGGCGCTGGCTCTAAAAGATAATGTGCAAACGAGCAAACATGTGGCAATGGATAGTACTACACCGGATGGGAGACATCATGTTTTTTGTGTGTATACTAGACGGCGCTGCAGCATGTATACTAGACGCCGCTGTCTGTGTAAAAAAACAATTTATTATTATTATTATTATGGCAGATGTGTGGATTAATAAAAGGCTGTGATGACCTAATGCTGAAAAGGGTTGTGCTGCAATGTTGATCAGGGAAAAAATTATTAAATAGATGTCTCATATGACAGAGTGTAATAGAAGACTGGTATGACAAAAATGTATGGTGAAAAAATCAATTAATTGATCATTATATATGTATATATATCCTGTTATGGCAAATATACAGTGGGGCCAAGTTTTAATGGGGGTCTGTATGTATACAGGAGCCCTGTGTTCATACCTCTTTATACATATATGTGCATATATGCAGCCGGAAAGTCATAAAAAATATATACAGGAGTATACAAAAATCTATAAATATACACATGTGGAAATGTATAAAATGTTTAAAAGTTAGCCAAATTTATTTTATGTTTTGATTAAAAAATGCATTTAAAAATTAATTAAAAATTGCATTCCCATTATATGCAAAAATATATAAAAATGTATACTTTCTTTTACGGCTAAATATATGCACATATGCACTATACTTTATATATATATATATATATATATATATATATATATATATATATATATATATATATATATTGCACAGTGTGCACAATAAAAACAATTAGATTGGGGCGTCCGTACGGGGTCTAAAAAATACACATACTATGGTCCTATACATGCATAGGCATTTCCCATAAGAAACCTTCCCGCAAGGTCATCCCTCTGTACTAGCAGGTTTATAAGCAGTTATCCTTGTGTGGAGTGGGTAAAAAAACAAAAAAAAGGGGGGGGGGGGGGACTGGTTAAATGATTAGATGAGGCTACTGATTTCAATGCTCTCGTTCAGGCCCCCAGGGGCCAGAGAGTCCAAAATGTAAATCCAGTACGTGTTCAGGCCCCCAGGGGCCAGAGAGTCCAAAATGTAAATCCAGTACGTTTCCCTCTGGCAAAGGCGTTTGAATCGCTCCGCCAGAGGGAACGTAGTGTGCGCTCCACTGACCAGGAAGTGTCAGCAGTGGATGCCCCAGCTCGTTTTGGACAACAAGACAGCCCTCCAGGATATGGAAATCGCTTGTTCTACACCCTTCACGGACATCCGGCTCACCATCTCAGTACCACATGCCCTTGGACATTGTACTTATGTGAGTACAACTATTTTTAACCCTTTACATAAAAATTTCCACTATTTATTGCACTTGGAGTGGAGCTTTCTGTTTCTATTCCCAGTACCTCCAGAGGATTTCTTTGCCGCTTCTTAGATCTTCAAACTGGGCTGCCTTCTAAAAACTGCTGCTATTATTCCCCAAACCACATGACATGGACTGCCACAGAACAATATTTTAAGCTATTGCTTTTTTATTTGTGACAATTCACATGCAAGTTTGATTGGCCCATTCTTCCCTTGTGCTTTTTCCCTTCCACAAGTTTTATCACCCCTGTACCTTCCACTTACCCATTTGTTCCCTTCCCAGTAGCAATTAGATGACAAACAGATATGATAAACAGATATTGCCAGAATCGGCGCAAATCCACTCTACCAAACCTGTAGGTCAGTGAGACCTGTCTCCCAATTGGCCAAAGCCTTAGGCGATCCTATTGGATGCCTAACACTTTGGCGGAAGAGGAGATGAGCTGACACAGGAGCTGCAGCTGCCTCTACCCGCCGAGGAAGAGATGAGAGCCACCGAGGAGGAGAGCCGCCACTTCCCTCTGAGGAGGAGAGCCCCGTCACTCCAGGAGAGGAACAGTAAGTGCCACCAGACCGGCTGTACGGAGGGGGGGGGGGTTAGTGAAGTGACAGCCGAGCCTGACTGTGTATGATGGGGCACAAGTGGATGCGTATGATGGGGCACAAGTGGCTGTGTATGATGAGCACAGTGAGGCTGCAATTGATGGGGGGGTTCAGTATTTTTCAGTTTGTTTGCACTGCATACTAGCTCATTATGAGCTACTTACCTTAGAACAAGGCGTCGGTATTTAATCTCGGTCCATGCTGAGGGTGCTGATATTTTGCCCTTGGCGTGTCTTCCGGGGTCGCGGCTCCGGCGATGTGAGTGGTCGGAGCCACGATGACGTCACTCTCGCGCATGCGTGCGAGAGTCTTCTTCCCGGAAGGTCCAGCAGTGTCTGCCAGACCTTCTGCCGGGCATTCACAGCGCATGAGCCGCTGACGTCAGTGGCTGTGTGCAAAGTAAATATCTCCTAAACCGTACAGGTTTAGGAGATATTCATTTTATCTACAGGTAAACCATATTATAGGCTTACCTGTAGGTAAAATTTAAAAAAAAAATGGGTATACAGGCACTTTAATAGTGGTAGCAGTTGGGCAGAACTTTGGATGTGGGTAGGGATATTCAGTTAGTAAGCTATATATAGGATTCAACTTGATCACAACTATACTGAAATGTCAGCTTTAGATGCAATTTAGCTTTGAGTAAGGAAGAACCGGTTACACTGCATATGTGATACATGTTTTGGAGATGAGACAGCATTGTAATTGTTTCAGGTGTAGTAACCTAGATTTATCTTAATTAGGGAACAGTGATACCAAAAATACAGACGGGCTTGTAAACATGAAAACAGCAGGCTGACACTGATGATGCAATATCTGTCAACACAGACATTCATCCAGTTAATATTTGTATATTGATATATATTATATAATACCATTCTGACTTATTAAAAGCAGAATTTTAACAAAACTCCCAACTTTTTGAGATGAGAACGAGGGACACCTATTAGCAAAAGTATGTAGGCATGGGACACACCCCCTTAATGTAAAATTATACAAAGAAATTATTAGTTAAACTCACAAGTACTTCTTTTTTACCACTAATATTCCTTTATACCAGATTTTGCAATTTACAAATGAAGCAATTTAGAAATTGAATGATAAGTTTAGCACCGGGAAACACTTTTTTTTGAAAGATAAATAGTGCATTTTATATACAACTATATAGATCAGACCAAAATGAGGGACAAATGAGGAAAGAGGGACAGAGGGACTTTGTTCAAAATCAGGGAAAGTTGGTGTGTGTGTGTGGTATGTGTGTGTGTATGTATGTATGTATGTATGTATTATATATATATATATATACGCACACATATTGTCAAAAGTATTGGGGCACCTGCCTTTACATGCAGATGAACTATTTTGGCATCCTAGACCCCATACGCACTATTAGATTTTTGTCTTCAGATTTATCAAAACCATGTAGAGTTAGTCCCGGAGCCGACAGCCAAAGGGGGGTAGGCGCAGGGACGGTATGACATGTGCTTGACTGCACAGTCGCCGTCTTAAGGAGCGCCGCTTTAAGGTAAGGGGTGGGCGGAGCCGGGGCGGAGTCACGGCGCTCTGACGTGAGAGCGCCGTGCAACGCAGTCATTCGACGAGCGGAGAGATACAGATGTCATGCAAGGGCCTGCCTGGTTATATACAAATTGAAACTCTTAAGGTTTGACCTCATATATTATATAGTTTTGGTAAATATGAAAAAAAATAATCTGCATAAAATCTAATAGTGTGTATGGGCATTAGTCCGTAGGGTTCAATATTGAGTTGGCCCACCCTTTGCAGCTTTAACAGCTTCAACTCTTCTGGGAAGGCTGTCCACAAGGTTTAGGAGTGTGTCTATGGGAATGTTTGAACATTCTTCCAGAAGCGCATTTGTGAGGTCAGGCACTAGGGATGAGTTTCAAACAGTGAACAATTTGGGGTGTTCGCGGGAAATTCGAAAAGCCGTGGAACACCCTGTAAAAGTCTATGGGAGAAATCTAAAGTGCTAATTTTAAAGGCTTATATGCCAGTTATTGTCATAAAAAGTGTTTGGGGACCCGGGTCCTGCCCCAGGGGACATGTATCAATGCAAAAAAAAAGTTTTAAAAAACGGACGTTTTTTCGGGAGCAGTGATTTTAATAATGCTTAAAGTGAAACAATAAAAGTGTAATATTCCTTTAAATTTCCTGGAGGTGTCTATAGTATGCCTGTAAAGGGGTGCATGTTTCTCGTGCTTAGAACTGTCCCTTCACAAAGTGTAATTTCTGCAGGAAAAAAAAAGTAATTTAAAAGCACTCACGGCTATAATGAATTGTCAGCTCCCCATAATACAGAGAACAGTCATTGAAAGTCATTAATAATAAAAAAAAAAAAAAATGCGTGGGGTTCCCCCAAATTCAATTACCAGGCCCTTCAGGTCTGGTGTAGATTTTAAGGGGAACTCCACGCCAAATTTAAAAAAAAATGGCGTGGAGTTCCCCCCAAAAATCCATACCAGACTCTTTATCCGAGCATGCAACCTGGGGGGAAAGAGGGGGGGCCAGAGAGCGCCCCCCCTCCTGCCCTGTACCAGGCCACATGCCCTCAACATTGGGAGGATACTTTGGGGGCCTGTGACCCCTCAAAGCACCATGTCCCCATGTTGATGGGGACAAGGGCCTCATCCCCACAACCCTGGCCGGTGGTTGTGGGGGTCTGCGGGAGGGGGCTTATCAGAATCTGGAAGCCCCCTTTAACAAGGGGACCCCCAGATCCAGGCCCCCCCTGTTTGAAATGGTAAGGGGGTACAAAAGTACCCCTACCATTTCACAAAGAAAGTGTAAAAAATTGTTAAACACACTGACACCGTTGGGAAAAGTCCTTTATTAAAAATAAAAAAATAAAAAGATTCCAGCGGTGGTAATCCACTCTTGCGATCCAGCAATGGCTGATCTCTTCTCCGGGGTCCAGCGATGGGTGATCTCTCTCGCTGGTCCAGCGCAGCGCATCCTGTCTCCACCGGAGACACCGCAGGGATCCCGGTGATGGCTTGACAGGTCTTAGTTGAGGAGGACGGGGGCCACCTGTCACCTGACCCCACCCTCCTTTGACGCAAGGGGAAACCCAGGCTTCCCCAGTGACGTGCGGATGACCCGCCCCTCTCTGATGTAACGGAAACCTGCGTTACATCAGAGGGGGGCGGGGTCACCTGTACATCACTGGGGAAGCCTGGGTTTCCCCTTGCGTCAGAGGGGGGCGGGGGTCAGGTGATGGGTGGCCCCATCCTCCTCAGCTAAGACCTGTCAGGCTGCTGGGATTCCTGCAGTGTCTCCGTGGAGACAGGATGCGCTGCGCTGGACCAGCGGGAGAGATCACCCATCGCTGGACCCCAGAGAAGAGATCAGCCATTGCTGGATAGCAAGAGTGGATTACCACCACTGGAATCTTTTTATTTTATTTTTAATAAAGGACTTATCCCAACGGTGTCTGTGTGTTTTTTTAACAATTTTTTACACTTTCTTTGTGAAATGGTAGGGGTACTTTTGTACCCCCTTACCATTTCAAACAAGGGGGACCCCCACAACCACCGGCCAGGGTTGTGGGGATGAGGCCCTTGTCCCCATCAACATGGGGACATGGTGCTTTGAGGGGTCACAGGCCCCCAAAGTATCCTCCCAATGTTGAGGGTATGTGGCCTGGTACAGGTCAGGAGGGGGGGCGCTCTCTGGCCCCCCTCTTTTCCCCGGCCTGCCAGGTTGCGTGCTCATATAAAAAGGGTCTGGTATGGATTTTTGGGGGGAACTTCACGCCATTTTTTTTATTTGGCGTGGAGTTCCCCTTAACATCCATACCAGACCTATTTATTTTTTTATCAATGACTTTCAATGACTGTTCTCTGTGTTACGGGGAGCCAACAATTCATTATAGCCACGAGTGCATTTAAATGACTTTTAATCCTGCAGAAATTACTTTGTGCAGGGATAGTTCTAAGCAGGGGAAACATGTGCCCCTTTACATGCATACTATACACACCCCCCCAGGTACAAAATTTAAAGGAATATTACACTTTTATTGTTTCACTTTAAGCATTATTAAAATCACTGCTCCTGAAAAAACGGCCGTTTTTAAAAGTTTATTTTGCATTGATACTTGTCCCCTGGGGCAGGACCCAGGTCCCCAAACACTTTTTAGGACAATAACTTGCATATTAGCCTTTAAAATTAGCACTTTTGATTTTGAACGTTCGAGTCCCATAGACTTTAATAGGGTTCTAAAGTTCACTCGAAGTTTAGGTCTGTTCGCAGGTTCTGGTGCGAACCAAACCGGCGGGTGTTCGGCTCATCCCTATCAGGCACTAAAGTGGACGAGAATGCTTGGCTCGCAGTCTCCACTCTAATTCATCCCCAAGGTGTTCTATTGGGTTGAGGTCAGCACTCTGTGCAGGCCAGTCAAGTTCCTCCACCCCAAACTCACTTATCCATGTCTTTATGGGCCTTGCTTTGTGCACTGGTCCAAATCATTTGGTGGAGGGGGGGTGGATTATGGTGTGGGGTTGTTTTTCAGGGGGTTAGACTTGGCCCCTTAGTTCCAGTGAAGGGAACTTTTAAAGCGTTAGCATACCAAGACCAAGACATTGACTGATTCTGTTTTATTTACATACCTTGGTTATGGATTGACAATTTCGGTGCTTGCAGCAACTAGTCTAGCAACTCTTCCTTTTCTCCTTCCTTTGGTAGCGCGGGAATATCTTTGTATTTTATATTAAAAGCATAGGTGTATCTATTAAAAACAAGCTCTACTTAAAACAACCCTTCTAATAAGAAAAAGTGCATAAATACATTCTAAAGCATAAGGCCCCTTTCACACTGGGGCGTTTTTTCAGGCGGTACAGCGCTAAAAATAGCGCCTGTACACCGCCTGAAAAAATCCGGCCCCATTCACTCCAGTGTGAAAGCCGGCGGGCTTTCACACTGGAGCGGTGTGCTAGCAGGACGGTAAAAAAAGTCCTGCTAGCAGCATCTTTTGAGCGATATAGGAGCGGTGTATTCACCGCTCCTATACCGCTCCTTCCCATTGATTTGAATGGGACACCGCAGTAATACTGCCGCAAAGCGCGCTACGGCGGCGCTCTGCAGGGGGTCTGTAACCCTTTTTCGGACGCTCGCGGGGGTAAAACCGCACCGCGAGCGGCCGAATACCGCGGCTAAAACAACGGTAAAGCAGCGCTAAATATAGCGCTGCTTTACTGTCACTGCGGCTCCCACCCCAGTGTGAGAGGGGCCTAACAATACTGTATATACTTTATACTTTAAGGCCCCTTTCACTTCGCTATATTTAGCGCTGCTTTACCTGTGGGATTCGGCCGCTCGCGGTGCGGTTTTACCCCCCGCGAGCGGCCGAAAAAGGGTTAAAATCCCCCGCAGAACGCCGCCGTATCGGTGGTATTGCCGCGGTATTACCGCGGTGTCCCATTTAAATCAATGGGAAGGAGCTGTATAGGAGCGGTGAATACACCGCTCCTATACCGCTCCAAAGATGCTGCTAGCAGGACTTTTTTGCCGTCCTGCTAGCGCACTGCTCCCGCCGGCTTTCACACTGGAGTGAATGGGGCCGTTTTTTTCAGGCAGTGTACAGGCGCTATTTTTAGCGCTGTACCGCCTGAAAACCGCCCCAGTGTGAAAGGGGCCTAAGTGTCTTAAACATACATACACATATACACACACATATATATATATATATTATATATATATATATATATATATATATATATATATATATATATATATATATATATATATATATATAAACACACACACACACACACACACACACACACACACACACACACACACACACACACACACACACACACACACACACACACACACACACATATAGAGATAGATAATTTATCTATCACAGAAAAGAAAAAGATTGTGCATTAATCACATAGAAAAAGTGGTGGTGCCCTCTCAGTATACAATAGTTCCTTAAGGTATAACTAAAGGAAAAACATTTTTTTTAGTTTTGGATAGAGTGGAGATGGATTAGAACATAAAACAAGGCCAAGGATAAATCCAAGGGAAAATTTTTTTTTATTGCTGTCTGTGTCCCATTAAGGAGATTCACCCTCTCTATTTCTCCTCTTTACTATTATCATTGAAAATGAAAGTAAAAGAAAAGTAAAAATGTTGGGTTGTCCCCAGAAAAGTAATAGAAGGGAAATATTCCAATGAGGACAATAGTTGTGGTGATCTGGGTGTCCAAGGAATTCCCTTAATTTTCAGGGATTTCCTCTCACTTCCTGTTTGGCTATGGGACAGGAAGTGAAGGGAAATCTTTGAAATGGGACACAGATGGCGGAAAAAAAATCTGACAGGTTAAAACTCTCTCCTGTGCTCTACCCAAAATGGAAAAAACGCCTTTGCCTATAGTTCTATTCTAAATACTTGTAGACCGTTGTTAGTCCTGCACTGAGCCTTTCAGAAAGTGCACCACACCTGCAGGATATGATAGAATTCTATGGCAAAGTACAGCTAACCTGCAGGAAAGCCACGGGTGCGGGTAGACCGCAGTGTAAAAGTAGCCTTAGGCCCCTTTAACATGATCTGTCTTACCCAATTGGACCCTACATTCACCCCTATGGAGCGGCAGATGTAAACAGACTTGTGTGCATTTACACCTGCCTCCTTCCAATCCGATCTGCTAAAAAAACGGAAAGTGGATCCGTCCCCTTCCATTTGATCAGATGAGAGGACCCATAGGAGTAGAGTGGGCTGTGTCTGTATGCTTTGCATACGCAGAGTGGACACAGAACTGTCATCAGCTCATTGTGGCCCGCGACTGGTTACTAAGTGGCCCTCGCTCTTCAAAAGGTTGGGCACCCCTGCTCTAAGGCCAATACATCGGATACGTTTAAAAGACCCTTTGCTGACATGATGTTCCTGACATAATATCCGCATCCATAAACTGAAATCAGCACGTTGGAGTGATGCAGGCAATCTGTAAATAATATACCGTGGAATAATCCTGTAGTAGAAAAGGAATGTTCTCCTTAGGTTTCTACAGGGACCACCAAGACCACATGTGTTTGACTTGCACATTATCTTTAGGTCTCCAGGTGGATTTAACCTGTAATCTATAGTACAAAGTAATATCCACACACTACAGACATTTCTTTACACACATTTCTACAGGGACCACCGAGACTAAATATAGAGTACATGACTTGCATATCACCCATATTTCTAGGAGCCAATTAAATAGATGTCCATAAAGAACATAAAATTTCACTCACTTCATCCACCAAAGGGGAATATAGGGGGCACCACCTCAAGATCAATGGGAGAGAAAAAGCTTCTGACCCCTTTCCTTGGTATCTGAACTTTTCAAAATGGAAAATTCCTTTAAAATAACTTGGGGATGCCCTTCAACCTGTCTGTAAAGTGGTGCATCTGTACAATGAATACAACTTATTACAGCAAATATGACATTTACAAAAACAAAATTCAATATTTTTTTTAGTTAAAAATAACAAACATATATTTACCTGCTTTGTGCAGTGGATTTGCACAGAGAAACCCAGATCCTCCTCTTCTCAGGTCCCTTTTTGGCGCTCCTGGCCCCTCCCTCATGTTGAGTGCCCCCCACAGCAAGCGGCTTGCTATGGGGGCACCTGAGCCGAGCTGCAGCTCCCTGTGTCTATTCAGACACAGAGCCTCGGCCCGGCCCCTTTTCTTTCCTTATTGCATGACTGACTTTGACAGCAGGGGGAGCCAATGGCGCTGCGTTGCGGTCTAAGCCAATGAGGGGAGTCCCTGACAGCCGAGTCTCTCATACAACATCGCTGGATCTAGATGGACCTAGGGGAGCTGCTACACACAGAAGGCTTTTTATCTTCAAGCATAGACTGCATGAAGATAAAAAAAAACTGCCTTTACAACCACATGAAAGTGATTGGAAATGATCACCATGTAAAAGAACCTCTTCAATTTAAAATAGAAATGAAAGGCAAAACATTTTGTATAGCTATAAAAAACATGATCAATACCTTTTTTTTTTCCCTTTTTTATAAGTGATCACATTCCCTCTGTTCTCAACTGCATGAGAGCTGAGGGAGGAGAAGCAGCAGCACACTGAGCATCCCAGTGAAGGGCTGTGCAGCAGGCGGCCTGTCAGGACAAGTCTGATCATTGGAGGAGAGTACACCGAGTTCCCAGCATAGCTAGAGAACTGACCACGCTGTGCTCTTCTGCTTAGTGTGGTCATTTTTTAATAGGAAAGCAGAGGGACTGGCAGGATCTCCAAGGATTTCACACAAAGAAAGCAAAACAAAGGGAACTGAATACTTTCTCATACAAGTACATGGTACAGCAGCACCTATCAGGAATATGAAGTGTTGAGATAACAAACGCTTTAATCTATACTAGATATTTATCGACAAAATAAAGGTAGATTGCAAACAGGCAGGTAAGTTTCAGAAGACAGAGTGGGGGTTATTTCCGAAAGGCAAATCCGCATTGCAAAGTGCACTTGAAATTGCACTTAGAAGTGGAGTCGCTGTAGATCTGAGTGGAAGATCTGAAATGAGGGGAAGCTCTGCTGATTTTATCATCCAATCATGTGCAAGCTAAAATGCGTTTTTTTTTTCTTTTTTCCTTGCATGACCCCCTTGTATCTACAGCGACTGCACTTCCAAGTGCACTATCAGTGCAATTTCAAGTGTACTTTGCACTTGTAGTGCAAAGTTGATTGCCGATTTTCGGATCGTTAGTATGGTGCTTTTGACAGCCAATTCCGTTTTTTTATCAGACAAAAGCTGGATGTGCAGACTATAAAATTTTCTACTCGGACTCAACGTCCGAGTAGTATGGTTTTCGTAAGAAAAAAATCGTAAGAGTAAGACTACGCATGCTCAGAAACTAAGAAATACATACAAAACTATTCAACACATTAAAGTGGAGTTCCACCCACTTTTACAACTCTTCAGCATCCCTCACTAAACTGTGCACTGTAAACAAATTGGATATTTTTTTTATTTTTTTTTCAGCACAGACTGTATATCTGCTGTATTCATTTTTCACTTCCTCCTCCCTGGCCGCGGCCCATCGCATCATTTCCTGTTTGCAATGCCTCCTGGGAAGGGGCAGCAACTTCCTCTCAAACTGCCGTTGCTATGGAAACCTGACCTGAAACCTATTACACTGCTTATGCTGCACTGAGCATGTACGAGATCTGCAAGGATGAGATCCAGGAAGAAATACAGTCTGGCTTCAGATGGCCTTAAGATGGCCACGGCCTGCTGCAAGTTTATAAAATAACAAACTACTGCTAAAAACCAACAAAACAGACCTTAGTTTACAGACTAACTTTACTAGAATACATTAAGCTTGTGTATTATAGGGGTATTTTTATTTAAAAAGTATAATTTTGGCCGGAACACCGCTTTAAGTCACTTCTGAAGTTGTATTCTGTCGTACGAGAATTTCCGTATGGTGAGTAACCTCTTCACTTTCGTCATGAGACTAGCATGCAACAAAAAAACGGACGAACAGTCATCCGAAAATCTGATCGTGTGTACGAGGTTTTAACCTTATACAATAGACGTCTGTGGGGAACATTGTCAAACACTTTTGCAAACTCTATATACCACGTCCAGAGCCACCCATTGTCTAATTGTTTACTTACCTCCTCATAAAAAGAAATCAGGTTTGTCTGACAACTTCTGTCTTTCATGAACCCATACTGTCTGTTGCTTAAAATAATTTTTTTTTTCAACAAGAGCTCATCTATGTGATCTTTTATTCATTTCTCCAGTACCTTCCCAACTATAGTAGTTAAACTAATTCTGGAGTTTCCTTCGGGTGCTCCGGTTTCCTCCCACACTCTACAGACAGGTAGGTTGGCTCCTGTCTAAACTGGCCCTAGTATATGTGAATGTGAATAAGGGGACAGCACTATACAAATACCTATAATAAATAGTGGCAACTCTAGGTGCTATATATGTACCTGTAATAAAAATAAAATACATATATTTAATGGAAACAGTTGAAATACCCACATCTGATCTGCTAGCAGCCTCTTGTTATGCCTGTACGCAGAGCTCAGACTTAGAGAGGGAAAAGCAGCACAAAGACCCAATCAGTTAATGTGCTGACAAAATGCATGAAGAGAGAAAGTGGAGGAAGCAGAATGCTAGAAAGATGTCCTCAATTTTGGTCTTCTGATTCACTGGGGCTGGGAGGAGACCTGTAATTAAAGCGGAGTTCCACCTAATTTTGAGAGATGGTCTTAAAGTGGTTATAAACCCTTATGCCGCGTACACACGGTCGGAATTTCCGATGGAAACGGTCGGAATTTCCGATGGGAGCTTTAACGGATTTTCCGACCGTGTGTATGCCCATCGGTCTTTTTCTGTCGGAATTTCCGATGGACTTTGGATTGAGAACCTGTTCTCAATTTTTCCGACGGAAAACCTTTCTATCGGATTTTCCGATCGTGTGTATGCAATTCCGACACGCAAAATTCAGACGCATGCTCGGAAGCATTAAACTTCCCTTTTATAGTGCTGTCGAACGTGTTTTATGCCGCTGTGTTACTAACCATCGGAATTTGGTGTGACCGTGTGTAGGCAAGACAGTTTGAGCGAAATTCCGTCGGAATTCCAACGGGAAAACCATCAGAGCTTTTTCCAACGAGAATTCCGACCGTGTGTACGCGGCATTAGGCCCCTTTCACACGTGCGGACCGTATGTCCGTTTTTCATCCATCTGTTTTCAGATGAAAAACGGACATACATGCATCCCTATGGGTTAGTGGATGAGCATCCGCTGACACCCGCTATCGTCCGCCTCCGCTGTTGTCCGATTCTGCAGACGGAGGAAAACCCTATTTTTCCATCCGTCTGCAGAGCGGATCGGATGAACATGGACAGACGGTCCGTGTTCATCCGATCCCCCATAGAGGAGAGTGGAGATCTGACAGGGCGGTCCCTGCACAGCTGAGCGATATCCGCTGAGCAGCGGATCTTCACGGGGCGGATCAATACGGATCCGTCCCGTGTGAAAGGACCCTTACAAACCACTTTGACCTACAGGTAAGCCTAGATTAAGGCTTACCTGTAGGTCCAAGAAATATCTACAGGCACGCATGCGCCGTAGACAGTGGCACGCAGGCGCACTGGGTGCGCCACTGGCAACAGTGATATGCCGCGAGTGGCGGCTCCCGTGCACATGCGCTGGAGTGACGTCATTGCGGCTCTATCGAATGACAGCGCTGGAGCAGGGAGACCCACCAAGAAGATGGGGGCTCCGTACACAAGGGGACAGCGGTGACATCGCTGGCTCCTGTGTCAGGTAAGTGACACATAATGGACTACTATGCGATGCATAGTAGTCCATTATGCTTTACCTTTGCAGGGAAACAAAGAGGAAGTAAACCCATCAGGGTTTACTTCCTCTTTAAACGAAAGACCACTTCTCCACCCCTCATTTTTGGACACTTAAAAAAATAAATTTTTACTATCTAACTTACCTTTTTTGGAAGTTCTAAGATTACTTCCGATCCAGCCAGACCATGGCCAAGGAAGTCACATCCTCTTCCGTGGTCTTCTGGGACATGTGTGTGTCCCAGAAGATAAGCTGGCCATTCACAAAGCGCCGTGGGACTCGCGCATGCGCAGTCAGAAACCGGCAGTGAAGCCACAAGGCTCCACTGCCGGTTTCCCTTAGTTGGAATGGCGGCACCTGTGCCCGATCCGTAGCTACAGTGTTTGCAGCTGCTGACTTTAAAAAAAATAAAATAATGTTGGGCTGGAACACCGCTTTAAGGGTGCTTTCCCACTGATGTGCTTTTGCCATGCTGGAACGCACCTTTCCAACGGGACAAAAGCACATCAAAAATGTTTTGCCTTTAAAGCCTGTGAGACTTTTCACATCACTGTGTTGCGTTTGTGATGCTGTTTGAAAAGTCCTGCATGCTGCATCGTTGGTGAGCAGAGTGTGTTTTTGCTGATTGTTAAAGTGGAAGTAAACCCTCTGGGACCACTTTGACCTACAGGTAAGCCTAGATTAAGGCTTACCTGTAGGTCCAATAAATATCTCCTAAACCTGCATGGTTTAGGAGATATTTAGAAAAGAAAATGCACCGCTATCTACGGCGCATGCGCCGTAGATAGCGGCGCGCAGGCGCACTGCGCATGCCAAGATCACGGCGATATGCCGCTCTCGTGCGCATGCGCGGGAGTGACGTCATCGCCGCTCCAGCGAATCACAGCGCTGGAGCGGCGAGACCCGGAAGTCACTCCGGGTTGGATGGCGACGCCGAAGATCGTGGATGTAGACCACTACGGGGGCTTCGTTCTCAGGTAAGTCATTCATAATGAGCTAGTATGCTATGCATACTAGCTCATTATGCCTTTGCCTTGCAGGTTCCTATTTTTTTTTTTCAAACGGCTTTACTTCCTCTTTAAGGAGTGGCGTCTTTAACAATGAAGAGGACGATTGCGTTGGTATTTTGAGACTAGTCTAGTGATGTATATTTCAATAAACAAGAAGTGGCGCCAGACAATCATAAATGAGATAAGAAATTGAGTAAAACTGCCCCTTCAACAAGTGACTATATCGCCTAACAATCATTTATAACATATGAGAGTTAGCATCAAGCTTTTTAGATGTCTTTTAGAACCTGTGGATATAGTGCATATCAAATTATCTCATAAAATCAAGTCCTCATATAATGGAAAAAAAAACCACACCAAACATCATGTAGTGACTCTTAATTGACCAAGCTGTGCTCCACCTTCACTCGTGTGAGAGAATTGCAGACTCAATTGCTGCAGGTGATTTAAAACAAGGAAGACTTCATAAGCGCAAGTCCTTTTGGAAGGTAATCTCTGTATTCATAAAGCTATATAACTCGGTATAAACAGAGAGAGTCACATAGCACAATGGGCAGCACAGTGGTGTAGTGGGTAGCACTTTCACCTAGCAGTAATAGGGTCGCTGGTTCAAATCCCAACCACGACACCCTCTGCCTGGAGTTTGCTTGTTCTCCCTGTGCCTGCGTGGGTTTCCTCCAGGTACTCCGGTTTCCTCCCACACTCCAAAGACGTGCTGGTAGGTTAATTAGAGCCTGTTGATAAAATTGGCCAAATATGTGTATGTTGTATGTGTATGTGTTTGTAAGCGTGTCGGGACCCCACAGGGCAAGGACCGCACTATACCACAGACGGACACCAGTAGCAAAAAGCGCCCTGAGGCGATTCAGTTCGCATAGGTTTGCGCTATACAAGTCATTCATTCAATATACTTAAATGTTTATCGAATACCAGTAGGGAAATAAAGATGCTCACTCACATTTTAAGGGTGCTCATATACTAGCACCAGCATTTACAGCGATCTTTAGCAGCCCACGGAGACACATTCTCTCCACGTCTCAGCTAGGGTTGCCACCTCATCCCTTTAAACCCAAACACATATGAATTACACGGGTTCTGAGGCTAATTAAATGCAGATAAGGCAACAAGTGATTTTAATTATCACCTTAATCAGCCACAGAACCTGTGTAATTAATATGTGTTTGGGTTTAAAGGGATGAGGTGGCAACTCTAGTCTCAGCGTGCGTTCCACCCCAGCGAAAGCTGGAACCAACCGTACCGGAAATGACGTCAGCAAAGGCGAGCGTGTAGCCTCAATGCATTTTGTGATCAGCACGTCATCAGGAAGCTAGTTATATAGCTTTATTACTACACTGTATTGTGGTTTTGGTTTTAACACCACTTTAAGACCCCTCTCAAGCTGGAGGCATTTTTCAGGACCTAAGGGCTAAAAATAGCCCCCGTAAAGCGCCTGGAAAATGCCTCCCCAGCAGCCCCAGTGTGAAAGTCCGAGTGCTTTCACACTGGAGCGATGCGCTTGCAGGACGCTAGAAAAAGTCCTGCAAGTAGCATCTTTGAAGCAGTTTAGGAGCGCTGTATAGACGGCTCCTCCACCGCCCCTGCCCATTGAAATGTCACATTTGTATGGGAAAATTATGCTTATATACCATTTAAGATTTGTTTGGAGCACATTAACATTATTTGAAAACATCATCTTATTTATATTTTCTGGGACTACCATAGACCACCTAGATTTTTTATTTGTATTTTTATTTATCAATTTTTTATCCTATTGTGGTTCTTCAGCATTGTTAGATTCCTATTCCCATGAATTATATTTATCTATTTATTATCACCATTGTCACTATATATTGATATTTATTTAGACACTTGTCACTTTATATATTTTAGACACTGGTCACTTTATATATTTTAGACACTGGTCACTTTATTTATTTGATATTTTGTGCAATTGCCACTTTATATACTTGTTGTTGATTGATCTTCCTTGATTGACCCTTATTGGGTCACCAGTATCCCCCTCTGGAATTTTCACAGCATTGCACTTTATTTTGTTTTTAGAGAGTTGACTCTCTCTAACCACTATTATATATTTATTATCGCACAAAATTACTTACCTACTTTATACTACAGGAGACGGTCAGAGACTGCAGACATACAGTGGTGTGAAAAAGTGTTTGCCCCCTTCCTCATTTCCTGTTCATTTGCATGTTTGTCACACTTAAGTGTTTCGGAACATCAAACCAATTTAAACAATAGTCAAGGACAACACAAGTAAACACAAAATGCAATTTGTAAATGAAGGTGTTTATTATTAAAGGTGAAAAAAAATCCAAACCATCATGGCCCTGTGTGAAAAAGTGATTGCCCCCCTTGTTAAAACATACTATAACTGTGGTTGTCCACACCTGAGTTCAATTTCTCTAGCCACACCCAGGCCTGATTATTGCCACACCTGTTCACAATCAAGGCATCACTTAAATAGGAGCTGCTTGACACAGTAAGGTCCACCAGAAGATCCTTAAAAGCTACACATCATGCCGAGACCCAAAGAAATTCAGGAACAATTGAGAAAGAAAGTAATTGAGATCTATCAGTCTGGAAAGGGTTATAAAGCCATTTCCAAAGCTTTGGGAATCCAGCGAACCACAGTGAGAGCCATTATCCACAAATGGCGAAGACATGGAACAGTGGTGAACCTTCCCAGGAGTGGCCGGCCGCCCAAAATTACCCCAAGAGCGCAGCGACGACTCATCCAAGAGGTCACAAAAGACCCCACAACAACGTCCAAGGAACTGCAGGCCTCACTTGCCTCAATTAAGGTCAGCGTTCATGCCTCCACCATCAGGAAAAGACTGGGCAAAAATGGCCTGCATGGCAGAGTTCCAAGGAGAAAACCACTGCTGAGCAAAAAGAACATCAAAGCTCGTCTCAATTTCTCCACAACACATCTTGATGATCCCCAAGACTTTTGGGACAACATTCTGTGGACCGATGAGACAAAAGTGGAACTCTTTGGAAGGTGTGTGTCCAAGTATATCTGGCGTAGAAGGAACACTGCATTTCAGAAAAAGAACATTATACCAACAGTAAAATATGGTGGTGGTAGTGTGATGGTCTGGGGCTGTTTTGCTGCTTCAGGACCTGGAAGACTTGCCGTGATAAAAGGAACTATGAATTCTGCTGTCTACCAAGAGATCCTGAAGGAGAATGTCCGACCATCTGTTCGTGTACTCAAGCTGAAACGAACTTGGGTTCTGCAGCAGGACAATGATCCTAAACACACCAGCAAGTCCACCACCGAATGGCTGAAGAAAAACAAAATGAAGACTTTGGAGTGGCCTAGCCAAAGTCCTGACCTGAATCCTATTGAGATGTTGTGGTATGACCTTAAAAAGGCCGTTCATGCTCGAAAACCCTCTAATGTAACTGAATTAGGACAATTCTGCAAAGATGAGTGGGCCAAAATTCCTCCAGGACGCTGTAAAAGCCTCATTGCACGTTATCGCAAACGCTTGGTTGCAGTTGTTGCTGCTAAGGGTGGCCCAACCAGTTATTAGGTTTAGGGGGCAATCACTTTTTCACACAGGGCCATGATGGTTTGGATTTTTTTTCACCTTTAATAATAAACACCTTCATTTACAAATTGCATTTTGTGTTTACTTGTGTTGTCCTTGACTATTGTTTAAATTGGTTTGATGTTCCGAAACACTTAAGTGTGACAAACATGCAAAGGAACAGGAAATGAGGAAGGGGGCAAACACTTTTTCACACCACTGTACTACAGGAGACGGTCAGAGACTGCAGACATACTACAGGAGACGGTCAGAGACTGCAGACATACTACAGGAGACGGTCAGAGACTGCAGACATACTACAGGAGACGGTCAGAGACTGCAGACATACTACAGGAGACGGTCAGAGACTGCAGACATGATACAGGAGAGGGTCAGAGACTGGAGACAGTCCCAACTGGTCAAAGATTTTAGATTTAGTAGTGTCAGTAGATTTAGAGTCTTGGGATCAAACTATGTTAAAGCTGTTGGGTAATTTCCTGATAATGTATATGTAGCGCTATCCCCATAGGAGCTGCTGGATATTGCTTGTCCTCTTGTGCAACCTGACCCTGGGAACTTCCTAGCCCGTCTGACACTCTAGGTTCTGACATGATGTATATCCCTTTAAATGAACCACAGACACAATGTAAACTGAACACAGCAGACTTCTGTATTAATGAAGACAAGCAGTGAGTTTAAAAGATGTCAGTCAGCCAAACCCTGGGACAGCACCCAAGACTGGTTAAGCTAAACACCTGGCAGTTAGGTATATTCAGAATAACAAAGGCAGACTGTAATGAATATCAACACTTTAATATGCAAAGAATGGTAGACACTGAATGATTGAATGGGCCCAGAGAGCTCAATGGTGGAGGAGACTATGACTAGAGAGAGGCTTGACTGCAGGGGACTCCTCAGAAAAGGAAAGGGGAGAGGTTCAAGCAGTCAACAAGCAATAAGTGGGTATAGCAGAAGTGACAAGTTCCTTTGTAATCCAGGTTATGATGTCTGCATGCAGAGTGTTGCTAAAGAGAAGGAGTTTTAGGCATGAGCCGCTCACCAGATCCTGAAGGTAGTTGGCACACACAGGAAGCGATGTGGGTTCTTTACATTACCCGCAGCGTGGTACACTGATCCCCAGCAGGAGGGACAGATGATCTTATAATGTAGCACAGTGATGCCGGTTCACCGATGCAGGGACAGCAATGGCTCACAGGGTCCTGGTAGGCTGCATTCCCATCAGCTAAACAGCAGCACTGATGCTCACTGATGGATCCTAGGGAGAAGAGAGAGAGGGCTTGCCGAAAACTGAGAGCGTACAGGTGCGAGAGGGGTTGAGAGCGTACAGGTGCGAGAGGGGCTGAGAGCGTACAGGTGTGAAGGGGGCTGAGAGCATACAGGTGTGAGGGGGGCTGAGAGCATACAGGTGTGAGGGGGGCTGAGAGCATACAGGTGTGAGGGGGGCTGAGAGCCTACAGGTGTGAAGGGGGGCTGAGAGCGTACAGGTGTGAGGGGGGCTGAGAGGGTACAGGTGTGAGGGGGGCTAAGAGCATACAGGTGTGAGGGGGGGCTGAGAGCATACAGGTGTGAGGGGGGGCTGAGAGCGTACAGGTGTGAGGGGGGCTGAGAGGGTACAGGTGTGAGGGGGGCTGAGAGGGTACAGGTGTGAGGGGGGGCTGAGAGGGTACAGGTGTGAGGGGGGGCTGAGAGCGTACAGGTGTGAGGGGGGGCTGAGAGCGTACAGGTGTGAGGGGGGCTGAGAGCGTACAGGTGTGAGGGGGGCTGAGAGCGTACAGGTGTGAGGGGGGCTGAGAGCGTACAGGTGTGAGAGGGGCTGAGGCACTGACGGACTTGGTGGGATGGCTAGTGGGCAGATTTGGTGGGACAGCCAGTGGGCGGGACCCTGGGGAATGTTGGTGGTCAGGCTCGGGTTGGCCCAGGCCTAAAGCTGTGTAAGGGGCCCCACAATTTCTGATGGCTGCCTTGACTACAAGTCCCACAGTCCTTTGCTTCTTGGCTCAGGAATATGATGCAAGCAGCACTAAAAATGAGAAATGGGAACAGCCTGCAGCAAGAAAGGTAATGTCTACTGCATTCATATTATTGTAACTACCTGTTCCTGTTAAAAAAAAAAAAATCACATTCTACCATTATAGTATAAAGCGTAATGCTAAAATAATATTTGATTCCACTGGAAATTCCTATGTTATTAGACTATACAAACACAAATCAAATACTGAACATATGACCTATACAGTAAATGTAAACATGAAAAGCGTTAGTTACCTCTGCTTCCATCATGTACTGAGATGCTTTCAGGTAATGTATGAGTTGTACAAAATGAGGACTTGGAAATGAATAACAAGAAAATACGTTATGACAATTCACCTGAAAAGGGAACGTGGAAACCGGAATGGGATAAGGATCTGGCACAACTATCACCCACATAATAGCTCCATTGTTCTATGTAAACAAGAAGTCATTAAATATGAATCTTTAGACATGGTATTTCAAAACATGCTGCAGTGCTTTATCAGAGATATTTTCCAACAAAGGGTTGAAAAAATAAAAACTACAGGAAAGGGAATTTTTTAATTTAAGTAACTTGATAAAAATGTGTCTTGAAGGGTGAAATGACACAAATTAGGTTTCTGGCCAATTTACATGTAGCGGGGTTCTACCCCTTTTAGGGGAAGAGACTACATCCCCCATAATTCCCCAGGCTCCCAGGCTGCTGACTTCCGCCCGGGAGACTGCTGGGGGAGATTATAAAAGGGAAGAGCGGAGACCGCCTCTTCCTCTTGGGACACTTCCTCTTCTGAGGCCTGACAGGATTGGCCTGCCTCTGCTGACAGAGCGTGTGACGCGGAGACTGCAGCCAGCAGAGACACCTGTGCGGACCGGAGCTGAAGGCCTGAAGCCTGGGCCTTGCAGCCGATGGAGTGAGACTCTCACCCCTCAGAGTCCACAGCAGCGGAGCGGAGACTTCCCCTTACTGTCGGTCGGACGGAGCTGATGACCGGAGTTCAGGGCTGTGACTGAGGAGACCGGACGCCGCCATTGAAGAGACCAGAGCCGCCATTAGAGGGACCGGATCGGAGGACGGTACCCCAAGGATTGGTGAGAGAGCCTGTAGGCTCAATCCTGCATTGACACACGTTTTATGCCTACTGAACTGCCTAGGCGCAATTTACCTCAGAGCAGCAATGTTACTTTTTGTGGATTACAACTGACACCATTTAAAGCTACATGTGCACCACCTCTACAGATTTATTGCCGGTGAAGAACACTGTACTAGTACAAGGACTGAGCTCTATTGCTAGGGATCAGGCCTGGTCCATTAGGTAGGCGCAGATAGATTTATTGCACCTCAGGGGTGCATAGCAGACGGTCGCCACACTTGGCGCTCCGTTTCCCCATTGTTAGTTTGATATACCTGTGTACATGTTAAAGTGCATATTGCAGGGACCTGCTAAAGTATTGTGAGATATATGTTCAAATGCATGTTGCTATTCTTTTTCCTTACTGCCAAAGTAAAGCCAGTTATTCTTATTTCATCAGTCTGCTTGTGAGTTCATACCAATTACATTTAGAGTATAACATATGGTTTTATGTGCATAGGGACATACCCCTTTACTAACTGTGCCAGAGCGGGTAGAGCCAAATTGCCGGGGGTTGGTGGAAGCTGTACTCAGGGACCCAAAACAAACCAGCGGCTCTCTTAACTGGGGGTAGCGCTACACGTGGGGGCTCGTAATCCGGATCCTGAGTCAGCGGGAAAAGCCGCCAGAAGGTACCGGCATGGACCCGATAGAAGTGGGACGGTGGTCCGCAACATGGGCCGCTGACCCAGCCGCAGCAGCAGTCATTGAACTGCCAGGGATATGGCAGAGAGAGGCAGTGAAGCAGCTCATAATGTCATTATCCCCATGCCAGAAGTCATGGATAATGGACATGAGAAATGATGCTGGGTACACATACGCCTTAATAGAATGGAAGGAAGAGACTTCAGAGCAGTTCAGGAGCCAAAGCATACAGGCACCGAATGGTCAGGCCTATCAAGTGCTGCATGCGCTGCCGCGCAAGGGAGAAGGTTCTCCTATGAAAGCCATTCTATCCCCTAAGAAGGAAGAGCAGAAGGGCGCGGAAAGTCCCGCACCCGCACAGACTACTCTTAGTGCAGAACTGTGTGCTGTCCTAGGGGAGATTGTGACCCAGTGCAGAAGAGACCCCGGGGACTACCCAATGTCGGGATACAGGAAACTCCGGATGTTTTCAGGGAGGACACCTGTACCCTCGGGAGAAGAGGGATTTGAAGAGTGGTTAGATGGTGCCACGCAGGCCCTAGAAGAATGGGAGGTCTCAGAAGGCAGAAAGAAGCAAAGGATTGTTGAGAGCCTAAAAGGACCTGCCTTAGAGGCCATACGCAATCTGAAGACGAGTAAAAAGGATTGCACTGCCCAGGACTACATAGACATCCTGGAAGGTGTGTTTGGTGGGACAGAAAAGGTCACAGAACTTACCTATCAACTGGAACACTGTTACCAGAAGACAGGGGAGAAGCTGTCAGAGTACATGGGACGCATAGACAAGATCCTGCATAGGATTATCCTGAAGAAGGGGATAGATCCAGGGAAGGTAGATGAAGCCCGTGCCCAGCAGGTGATGAGGGGAGCCCAACCCTTGGACCCTGTCGCACTAATTCTACGCAGCCGGCAGGATGGGAAGAGCCTGGACTACCCTGACCTCATCCGAATGGTCAGAGAAGAAGAGGCCATGTTGGAAGAGAAACGGGAGAAGCAAGTGATGGGGTCTACAAGGCTTCCAGTGGCCACGGTCAGGTCGGCCTTAACCCCTGAAAGAGACACAGAGGTAGATGCCCTGAAGTTGCAGATGTCCCAGATGATGGAGATACTGACGTCTCTAGTGGCGAAAGAGACGCCCAGTCCCAAGAAAGAAACAAGCAGGAGGGAATTGTTTCCAGCTGTCCCAGCACCAGCATCCCCACCTGACCACGGTGAGATGATTTGCTTTAACTGTGGAGGAATTGGTCATATAGCAGCTGTATGTTCCAGTCCCAAGAAGAAGAAGGCAGAAAGCCGCCAGCCGGCGGGAAACGCCAAAGGGCCCCGGTGAAGGAGTCAACCGGGTGCCCATCACCTTCAGTGAGCTCCAAGAAGCGTAACAGGAAGAGAAAGCGAGGAGACCAAACCCCTCAGAAGGGGCCCAGGGATCCTCAACCAAGGTGCACTCCAGAGAAAGGGGGCAAGACCCCTCCGGAGAGACACAGCACCCCCAAGCGTGAACTCTTCAAAGTGAGAGATAACAATATCCCTCAACGGTTTCACACTCCCACTAAGAGGGAGAAAATCAATGCATACCAGGCTCAAGAAAGGAGCAAGTGCAAATCAAGTGCTGGTAAAACAAAGAGTCCAAAGAAGAGGACAGCATCAACTAGGCCCTACCCAGAAGAGCTAGTTGGTCCATCCCCTACTGTACCCATCCAGGTGGAAGGAGTGTACACGAAGGCCCTCCTGGACACTGGAGCACAAGTGACCCTGTTGTACAGGGACTTCTATGATAGATACCTGAGTCATCTGCCAATACAGAAGATAGAAGAGCTGGAGATAAGGGGATTGGGAACTCAGAGTTTCCCCTATGATGGATACTTACCCATCAGATTGACGTTTGACCCATCCGTAGCTGGGAAGTCTGAAGTGTTCGACACCTTAGCAGTGGTGTGTCCCCGCCCACCAGGAACCAGCAAGACGTCCCTGATTATAGGGACGAACACGGACCTAGTCAGAAGGCTTCTGACCCCCCTGGTGAAGAAAGAGAATCTTTCACCTCCCAAGATCCATCCCATGCTGAAGGCAGCCTATCAGCGGTTGGTCCTAGAGCAGAAGACCCCAAGTGAGGGGATAGGAAGGGTATGGAGGCTTGGGAGAGAAGGAGCAGTGTTACAGCCTGGAGAGGTGACCTGCATGAGAGCCACGGTGAAACTTACCTGGGAGCAGCCTGGCCCCTTTGTGATGTTGGAACCTGACCCAATGGAGGGTCACTCAGGTCTGGAAGTGATACCAGAAGTAATTTCACTGAAGGACCTGAAGAAGGCAAGAGGAAGAGTCCCTGTCAGTGTGAGGAACCCCACGGAGCAGCCCGTGGAGATCCCTGCCAGGATGCTTCTGGGACAGGTGAGTCCTGCTGTCCCAGTTGGCTGGTCAGAAGTGAAAGGAACGGGTGAAGGAGAAGATGTTTGGAAGAAACTCTCCATGGAAAACCCAAACCTACCTGGAGCTTGGAAAGAGAGAGCCAAGGCCCAGCTGACCAGATGGGAGAAGATTTTCTCTAAAGATGAGTTTGATGTGGGGTGTGCGAGGAGTGCCACCCATCGAATCCGCATGCAAGAGGACAAGCCATTCAGAGAGAGAGTGAGGCGAGTCCCGCTAGCAGATCTGGAGGATCTGAGGGAGCAGCTTGCGGAATTGAAGAAGACGGGAGTGATTAGGGAGTCCAGAAGCCCCTACGCCTCCCCAATTGTGGTAGTCAGAAAGAAGAATGGGTCATTGAGACTCTGCATTGACTACAGAACTCTCAACAGGAGGACCATTCCTGACCAGTACACCACGCCAAGGATAGAAGATGCCTTGCAGAGCTTATCTGGAGCTAAGTGGTTCAGTGTGATGGACCTCAAGAGTGGGTATTACCAAATCCCCATGCACCCAGAAGACAGAGAAAAGACTGCCTTCATAACCCCAGTGGGATTCTTTGAGTTCAACAGGATGCCCCAGGGCCTATCTGGAGCTCCTGCTACGTTTCAACGCCTAATGGAAAGGACAGTTGGAGACATGAACCTCATAGAAGTCCTTGTGTATCTGGACGATGTCATTGTCTTTGGAAAGACTTTGGAAGAACATGAAGCCAGGCTGGAGAAAGTACTGAAGAGGCTCAGTGAAGAGGGACTTAAACTTTCTCCAGAGAAGTGTCGGTTCTATCAGTCTTCTGTGAACTATCTGGGACACATAGTGTCTGAAAAAGGAGTGGCTACAGACCCTGAGAAGTTGGAGGCAGTTACTTCGTGGCCAAGGCCCACAACAGTTACAGAACTTCGGTCTTTCTTGGGGTTCTGCTCCTACTACCGCAGGTTTGTGGATGGATTTGCCCGCATTGCCAAACCCCTCAACGAGCTGCTGAAGACAGAAGGAGAGGAAGATGGAATGGGGCCTAGGAGGTCCAATGAGTCGGTCCAAGACCAGTGGAATTCAAGGTGTGAAGAGGCTTTCAGAACCTTGAAGAGAAGTCTCACCACAGCCCCAGTTTTGGCCTACGCTGATCCCACTAGACCATATGAGCTACATGTTGATGCCAGCCATGAGGGCCTAGGTGGAGTACTCTACCAGGAGTATGAAGACCAGCTACGACCAGTGGCTTATGTGAGCCGGAGCCTGACCCCCTCCGAGAAGAACTATCCCACCCACAAGTTGGAGTTCTTAGCCCTCAAATGGGCAGTTGTTGACAAACTGAGAGACTATTTGTATGGGGCCGAGTTTACTGTAAAGACAGATAACAACCCCTTGACCTATCTATTCACCACCGCCAAGCTGGATGCAACTGGACACAGATGGTTGGCGGCGTTGTCTGGATTCAACTTCAGTCTCAAGTACAGACCAGGGGCTGGAAATAGGGATGCAGATGCCCTGTCCCGAAGATCCCATGTCATGGTCGATGACTGGGAAGACTGGACCCAAGTGGCACCAGATGGAGTGCGAGCCCTTTGTCAGGGGGCTGAACTCCAAGCCAGAGGAGGATCCAGAGCTGAAGAGATAGGAGTTACCACAGTGGGAGTCCCAAAGTGTTACTGTGGGGTAACTCAACTAGCAGAAGAGTGCCTACCGAAGCTGTCCAAGAAGGAGCTGAGGTGTGACCAATTGGAAGATCCCATGGGGAGATTGGTCCTGGAAGCCCTGGAAGACAAGAGTCCAGAGGGACTTCGCCTTCACCCTTCCAAAGAAGCTCGCCTACTGAGGAGAGAGTTGGACAAGTTACAGGTGCATCAGGGGGTAGTCTACCGAAGGGGCCCCTCTGATGGACCAGAAGACAAGTGGCAGTTGTTTCTCCCAGAGAAGCATCGAGAGACTGTGCTGATTGCCTTACATGACCAGCATGGTCACCTGGGAGCAGAGAGAACCTTCCAACTTGTCAGAGACCGGTTTTACTGGCCCTGCATGAGGGCCGAAGTGGAGGAGTATTGCCATTCCTGTGCAAGATGCATTCAGAGGAAGACTTTACCCCATCAAGCTGCCCCAATGGGCCACCTACAGAGTGAAGGCCCAATGGATCTGGTATGCATTGATTTTCTCTGCCTTGAACCCGATTTGAGCGGATTGGGAAATGTTCTGGTGGTAACCGACCATTTCACTCGTTATGCTCAGGCTTTCCCAACCAAGGACCAGAAGGCCTCTACAGTAGCCAAGGTACTTCTGGAGAAGTACTTTGTTCACTATGGACTGCCACAGAGAATCCATTCAGACCAAGGAAGGGACTTTGAGAGTCGCCTGATCAGGAAGCTACTAGATTCTCTGGGAGTAGAGAAGACTAGGACCACACCATATCACCCTCAAGGTGATGCCCAACCTGAAAGGTTCAACAGGACCCTATTGAACATGTTGGGAACTTTGGAAACAGAGAAGAAGCAACACTGGAGTCAACACATATCAGCTCTAGTGCATGCTTACAACTGTACAACCAGTGATGTGACAGGTTTTTCCCCTTACCGACTTATGTTTGGGAGAGAAGCAAGATTGCCAGTGGATTTGGCCTTCGGCATTTCTTTGGACCATGCCTCTGCTGCCTCCCACAAAGGATATGTGGACAGACTGAGGCACAGTTTGAAGATAGCTTACGAGAAAGCTCAAGTGGCCTCTGACCAGAGAGGGGCCCGAAACAAGAGGAACTTTGATTTGAAAGTTAGAGTACAGGACCTACAGCCTGGGGACCGTGTACTGTTACGCAACCTAGGGATCCCTGGAAAACACAAGATTGCCGATAGATGGAGAGCAGAGCCATATATCATCTGTAGAAAACTTCCAGGATTGCCTGTCTACAAGTTGAAGCCAGAAGGAAGAGTGGGGCCATTGAAGACCTGGCATAGGAATCACTTGCTCCCACTCACTGAAGCAGTCAGAATGCCTCCAGTAAGAGATGTACCTGAGTCTGTTTCCATTCTGGATACCCCCAGGCCTAACACTAGGTCTCAAACGTCCCAAGTTAGGGGTGGACAGGACCCCCAACCAGAGGAAGAAAGAGGAGAACTTGAATGGCTATGGCCTTCCTCAACCCCAGGAAATGCTGCCATAGATCTTCCACCTACTGAAGATGTGGAAGATAACACATTGAACCCAGAAGCCACAGAGTTTGTGCCATTCAGTGATGTGCCTGAGTGCTGGGAAGATATCCCTGGTCTCTACCCAGAACAAGAAGTAGATGTTCCAGAACCAGAGATGTTGCCAGAATGTGTTCCTGAAGAAGTTCCAAGAGAGCAGAGAGCTCGCAGGAGTGTGAAGCCTCCCAAGAAGTTAACTTACCCCAAGATGGGAGAAAGTTCAGAGGACTCTGTTACTACAGCAAGGAGAAGTGCTGAAAGCCCTGACCCTTCCGCTGTTCATTTAGTGGAGGGCAACCCCAGCTCACTCTCTGGCACAGTTAAGCAGGTCGCCCACACTGAAGTGACCTGTAGACAGGACAGCTCCCCATCTTATGCCAATTGGTGGGAGGCTCCTCTGTCCAAAGTATGTGAACGTGTTGTTACCAAGGACGCTTGTAGTTTGAACACTGTCTTTGGGGACCAAAGATTCAAAGTGGGGGGAGTGTGTAGCGGGGTTCTACCCCTTTTAGGGGAAGAGACTACATCCCCCATAATTCCCCAGGCTCCCAGGCTGCTGACTTCCGCCCGGGAGACTGCTGGGGGAGATTATAAAAGGGAAGAGCGGAGACCGCCTCTTCCTCTTGGGACACTTCCTCTTCTGAGGCCTGACAGGATTGGCCTGCCTCTGCTGACAGAGCGTGTGACGCGGAGACTGCAGCCAGCAGAGACACCTGTGCGGACCGGAGCTGAAGGCCTGAAGCCTGGGCCTTGCAGCCGATGGAGTGAGACTCTCACCCCTCAGAGTCCACAGCAGCGGAGCGGAGACTTCCCCTTACTGTCGGTCGGACGGAGCTGATGACCGGAGTTCAGGGCTGTGACTGAGGAGACCGGACGCCGCCATTGAAGAGACCAGAGCCGCCATTAGAGGGACCGGATCGGAGGACGGTACCCCAAGGATTGGTGAGAGAGCCTGTAGGCTCAATCCTGCATTGACACACGTTTTATGCCTACTGAACTGCCTAGGCGCAATTTACCTCAGAGCAGCAATGTTACTTTTTGTGGATTACAACTGACACCATTTAAAGCTACATGTGCACCACCTCTACAGATTCATTGCCGGTGAAGAACACTGTACTAGTACAAGGACTGAGCTCTATTGCTAGGGATCAGGCCTGGTCCATTAGGTAGGCGCAGATAGATTTATTGCACCTCAGGGGTGCATAGCAGACGGTCGCCACACTTGGCGCTCCGTTTCCCCATTGTTAGTTTGATATACCTGTGTACATGTTAAAGTGCATATTGCAGGGACCTGCTAAAGTATTGTGAGATATATGTTCAAATGCATGTTGCTATTCTTTTTCCTTACTGCCAAAGTAAAGCCAGTTATTCTTATTTCAGCAGTCTGCTTGTGAGTTCATACCAATTACATTTAGAGTATAACATATGGTTTTATGTGCATAGGGACATACCCCTTTACTAACTGTGCCAGAGCGGGTAGAGCCAAATTGCCGGGGGTTGGTGGAAGCTGTACTCAGGGACCCAAAACAAACCAGCGGCTCTCTTAACTGGGGGTAGCGCTACATACAGAATACGGCATATTTATAAAGCAGGTAACAAACGTTCACTGCAGTTGAATCCATAACGCCACTTTCGGTGAAAAAACAAACAAAAAAACAACAACAATATAGCATATATTGCTACATAAGCTATGTTGTAATGTAATATTTTTGAAAATGTCCTTTTCTGTCTGCAGCTACTGTAATTTTCTGTAAAGTGTAATGCAATACAGAAACCTGGAGGCATTGCATTCTATACATTGTCAGTGTACAGAAATTCCCCAGAAATGTCATGTCCTACTTGTGTGATTGATTCACCGATTTTCTCAGAAGTCTACACTAAGTCAGAATTTTAAACATCTGGTCCGACTAGAATCAGATCGCATGATTGTGAATATCCATGCGATTCGATTCCTGTCCGAAATGACAGTTCGCACTGCGATATGTGAACCAATCTGGGGGTGTCATTAACTTTGTATTGATACTCCCAGCGGTTCACATAGGGCAGTGTGAACTGCCTGCAGGAGACATGCGATGCGGGAACCCATACTGGATTTGCAAGGCTCCCACATCACTGCAGTGTGAACTGAGCCTAAAGCCGCGTACACACGATCGGATTTTTCGACGGGAAACGTGTGATGACAGGCTGTTGGCACAAAATCCGACCGTTTGTATGCTCCATTGGACAATTGTTGTCGGATTTTCTGCAGACAAAGGCTTTAAAATTTTCCACCGACAAATGGCTGTTGTCGGATTTTCCGAGCGTCTGTACACAAGTCCGTCGGACAAAAGTCTGAGGTTTTGTCTGTGGAAAATCCGATTGTGTGTACGAGGCTTAAGTCTGAAAAGACGTGGTGAAACACACAGCTGCTTTTTTTTTTTTTTTTTAAAGAGCAGAAACCGGTAGGAAGCTGTTAGGGCTCTTTCACACGGACGGACTGTATGTCCGTTTTTCATCCATCCATTTTCGGATGAAAAAACGGACATACATGTATCCCTATGGGATAGCGGGTGTCAGCGGATGAGCATCCGGTGACACCCGCTCTCGTCCGTGCCCGCTATGCTCAGTTTCTGCAGACGGAGGGAAAACCGAATTTTTCAATCCGTCTGCAGAGCGGATCGGATGACGACGGACTCTGCGGTCCGTCGTCACCCGATCTCCCATAGGGGAGAGTGGCGCTCTGACAGGTCCGTCCCTGCACGGAGTGCAGAGACGGACCTGTCATCTTCCTGCACAGCGGAGATCGCTCCGGCGATCCCCGCTGAGCAAGCGGCTATCCACAGGGCGGATCTGCTTTGATCCGCCCCGTGTAAAAGAGCCCATAGGCTACTTTCACACTGGGGCGTTGAGTGCACTGGCGGTAAAGCGTCGCTATATTTAGCGGCACTTTACCGTCGTTTTAGTGGCGCCATTCGGCCAAAAAAGGGTTAAAACTGCCCACAAAACGCTGCTGCAGCGACACTTTGCAGGCTGGTTTGGAGCGCTCCCCCCATTGTCTTCAATGGGAAGGGGCACTTTAGGAGCGGTAAATACACCGCTCCTACAACGCTCCAAAGATGCGGCTTGCAGGACTTTTTTCAGCGTCCTGCAAGCGCACCGCTCCAGTGTGAAAGCCCTCAGGGCTTTCACATGGGAGTGCATTGAGCGGCTCTTTCAGGGCGCTTTGCAGGCGCTATTTTTAGCACTTTATCGCCTGCAAAGCGCCTCAGTGTGAAAGTGCCCTTAAAATCCCTGCAATGTATATAAAGTAGATCACCAAGAGGGGATTTTTTTTTTTCGCCAAAAGTGGTGGGGGGGAGGGTATACTTTAATATGCACCAGGAAGATATATCTGCATCCAGTGTAAATATCACATTCACTGCTTTATAAATATACCCCAATGTGTCAGCTGTAAAAGAAGTTGGTCAGTTAATTACTTGTGGCCCGCCCACACTACATTAACTTAACCCATACCTCCCAACTTTTTGAGATGGGAATGGGGGACACCTATCAGCAAAACTATGCAGGCATAGGACACACCCCTAGCCACTCCCCCTTAAAGGAGAATTGTACAAAAAAACAAGATTGGTTGAACCCACAAGTGTTTTTTTTTACCACTACTATTCCTTCATATTGGCCTTTGGAATTTACAAATGCAGCAATTTAGAAATCAGATGAAAGGTTTAGCGCTGAAAACACTTTTTGATAGAAAAAAAAAAGTGCATTTTATATACAACTATATAGATCGGACCAAAATGAGGGACAAATGAGGAGGAATGAGGGACATTGCTCCAAATCAGGGACAGTCCCTCGAAATCAGGGACAGTTGGGAGGTATGTTAACCACTTGCCGACCGTCGCATGTGCATTTCAGTCGGCAGAATGGCATGGCTGGGCAAATCGGCGCACAGGCACGTCCCTATGAATTTGCCGCCATGTGGTCACGTGCGCGCCACTCTGCCGCGAGCCCTGTGAGCAGGATCGCGGGTCCCGTGGACTCGATGTCCATGGGGATACCCGCGATCGTCTCACGGAGCTGAAGAACAGGGAGATACTAATGTAAACAAGAATCTCCCTTGTGACGGACCTCGTACCCAAGATGTCCGCCGTAACTGCTTCCTCTGTCCGGTACCACACAATCCAAGACCCCCTTAGCTTACCCAGTCACCAGACAACACCAGTGTAGGCTACATCAGGAATGAGTCTTTATTTGACATGTCACACTTATATACAGCCAGATGACAAGCCTAACCTAATTAGCATGAGCTAATTATCTCAATCAACACTGGGCTCCATCATTCAATTGCAGGGTTAATTAGCACACACAACAATAGGTGACACACTCTTACAAGCCAGACTATAATCAAGAGTCATGACATTAGCGTCTCTTGCTAATATGCCAAATACACATACAGATTCTATGTGTATTGGGGGGCCAGCATGGACCTGAACCCAAGTAACACCAGCTCAGGGGTCCCAGGCTTGCAGCTCAAAGAGCACTGTTCCCCCAAATGCCATGGACCATAATCGTAAGGCAACAGGCTCGCACTCAGTCCCCTCCAACAGCCCATGTCCCGGCTAGGTCCGTCACATTTCTCCCCTTTCGGCAGGAGACTAACACAGGAGGAGACCCCAGACGGGTTGACTCCGAAGTTAGTCAGTGGTTCCAGTCCTCTAATGCCTGTACCCACACAGTACCCCAAACAAATTGTTCCAAACAGAGCACGACTCACCCAGCCAACTTCTGCCTCTCTCAAAGAACATATCCGCCGCTGGGGAGAGGCCTGGACTGGCCCTTCTCCCTGGAGTCTTTTCAGCCGCTGGAGAGAAGGCAGGGTGACTGGGCTCACTCCATCCTGCTGTTGGGGATCTGGGCCGACCGCCCAGCATCCCTGGGGTATACAGGTGGAGACTGAATTCCCATCCACCTTTACAGGAAATCTGTCCTGTGTCAGTTGAGGGCAGAGGCCAGCAGCGCTCTGTTCCGTTGCCAGCAGTTCAGCTGGGCGTAGGAGCTTCCCTACATCATCTGCTCCAGCTAACTGTTGGGGAGAGAGGCCGACTGCCCCAGCTCCCTGGAACTCCGCAGCTGTTACCGGTGCTGGGCAGAGGTTGGTAGCACTCTGCCTGGTTGCCAGCACTTCTGCTGGTTTTCTGTTAGTGGAGACCACAGGCCCATCCCCTGACACCAGATCAAGCTGCAGTTGTGAGGTGACAACTGCATTCTCTCCTTGAACCCTGATCTGCAACTCGTGATGGACTGCCACCTCCTCACCCTTCTCCCCCTGTATCTGCTGCTGGGAAGTGATCGCCACCTTCTCACCCTGAGCCTCCAAAACTGACACAGGTGTGGGGCAGAGGTCTTGGACCCTCTGTCCGGTGACCAGCGCTTCAGCTGGGGAAGTTCCTTGTAACTCCCCAGATACTGCTGTTGATGCTGGGCAGCAGTTAGCAGAGCTCTGCCCTATTGTCAGCACTTCAGGTTTGGGGACGGCAATCTCCAGAGTTTCCACTGCCGATTCTCTTGCATGCTGCTGGACAGGCATATTCCTCCGTCCAACCTCGTTTTGTGCCGTAACAGGATCATCAAGGTCAGTCAGCACTTGCTGCATCCGCCATAAGACCTCCGCGTCCATAGCTGCGGGGGCAGGTGGGCAAAGCACTCTGTTACTATGCCCCATTGCTGACTCTTCAGCCAGGATTTCAGAGCTGTCTGCTGGTATTTCCTGATAGTCCCAGGCAAAGGGAGCCCCACCCTGCTGCTGAGCAGAGTCTAGCAGCTGTATGTAGGCAATCTCCAGCTCCCATTCCTGAGCGGCCAGGAACTCCAAATCTTCCTGTGCCCAGAGCACTTCCGAGATGTTCAATCTTGCTCTCTGTGCTCCATTATTTCCTCCAAACGCCACTCCAGATCACTCCCAAAGTCGGGGTCCTCGGACAGCCTCCAGTACAACAATCCCAGGCCATTATAATCAAAGCCTTCCGTGGGCCTGTCATCCGCTGTCCATGGGCACACTTGTGCTACATACCACCGGAGGGCTCTGTAGCTCTCGTCCAAACGCATTTCTGCCCGGATCAGCCTGCTTAACTCAGCTGTCCACTCCTGCTTCGGTTGTTCCCCCAATAACAACATTCGTACTTCATACTGCGACCAGTACCTTACATGGATGGAGGGGAGAACTTTTCCCTGGTGTCGCTGCTCACAGGCTAGCGCTTCTTTCCAGAGTTGTAGGCGAACAGAATCATACCATCCCAGCAGGACCTGCACCGATACTGATCCTCTATGCTGTATCCGCATCTCTCGCAACCTCCTTCCGAATTCCTGTTCCATGATGACGTATCTGTACCTCTGCTATGCGGGCCTTGGATCCAGGTGATGGTTTGGATGTGTTCACGACAAGGAAGCACGATCCCACCGCTGCCAGCCAATTGTGACGGACCTCGTACCCAAGATGTCCGCCGTAACTGCTTCCTCTGTCCGGTACCACACAATCCAAGACCCCCTTAGCTTACCCAGTCACCAGACAACACCAGTGTAGGCTACATCAGGAATGAGTCTTTATTTGACATGTCACACTTATATACAGCCAGATGACAAGCCTAACCTAATTAGCATGAGCTAATTATCTCAATCAACACTGGGCTCCATCATTCAATTGCAGGGTTAATTAGCACACACAACAATAGGTGACACACTCTTACAAGCCAGACTATAATCAAGAGTCATGACATTAGCGTCTCTTGCTAATATGCCAAATACACATACAGATTCTATGTGTATTGGGGGGCCAGCATGGACCTGAACCCAAGTAACACCAGCTCAGGGGTCCCAGGCTTGCAGCTCAAAGAGCACTGTTCCCCCAAATGCCATGGACCATAATCGTAAGGCAACAGGCTCGCACTCAGTCCCCTCCAACAGCCCATGTCCCGGCTAGGTCCGTCACATCCCTGTTCTGCCTAGTGACACTGTCACTGATCATAGCTCCCTGTGATTGGGAGCTATGATCAGTGATGTGTCACACGTAGCCCCTCTCCCCCACAGTTAGAAACGCTCCCCAGGACACACTTAACCACTTCCTAACCAGCTAGTGGTTAACCCCTTTACTGCCAATGTAATTTTTACAGTAATCAGTGCAATTTTATAGCACTGATCGCTTCAAAAATGACAATGGTCCCAAAAATTTGTCAAAATTGTCCGATGTGTCCGCCATAATGTCGCAGTCATGATAAAAATCGCAGATAGCTAAAACTAAAAAACTAAACCCTATTTTGTAGACGCTATAACTTTTGCGCAAACCATTAAATAATCGCTTATTGCGATCTTTTTTACCAAAATTTTTTCGAAGAATACATATCGGCCTAAACTGAGGAAAAAAAACTTTTTTATATATTTTTTTGGGGATATTTAATATAGCAAAAAGTAAAAGATAATGATTTTTTTTCAAAATTGTCGCTCTATTTTTGTTTATAGCGCAAGAAATAAAAACCGCAGAGGCGATCAAATACCACCAAAAGAAAGCTCTATTTGTGGGGTAAAAAAGGACGTCAATTTTGTTTGGGAGCCACGTCGCACGACACGCAATTGTCAGTTAAAGCGACGCAGTGCCGAATCGCAAAATGTACTCTGGTCTTTGACCAGCCAAATGGTCCGGGGTTTAAGTGATTAACCTATGACACAGGCCTCCAGGAGGTTTTGGCTGTGTGATCTTGCACACTGGTGCGGTGCAGGGAACCACATGTGATTCGGACAGGAATGGCACCACGTTCGTGTTCAAATCACATGCGATTATTTGCAGTGCGATTTGCGCTCATTGATTTTGTATGGCTCAAATCGCACTGTACCCTCTCAAAAAAATGTGCATGTTTACACCCATGTAATCCAAATTCTGCCAATCGCATTTTTGTAAACCATTTTTGGGGTATCGTTAACTTAACGTTGACACCCGCAGTGGTTCGCATGAATGGAGTGCGACTGTGATGTGGTGTGAGAAATGCACAGGAATCACTGTGAATCCTGCACTGTATCAGTGTGAACCAGTCAAGATTCTGATGAGCTCTGAACACACTTCCCATTGAATTCTGTAAAGTTTGCAGAAACCCAAAGAGTAAGGAGTTCTGTAGAGTTGCATTACAGGTAAGAAGTATTTAGTTTAAAGGTTCTGACTTTTGGGAGGGGGAAAATTAAAGAGGAGTCAGTCTGCTCACATAATTTGTAATAAAAAGATCTTTTCCATTCTTAAGCTTCCCTCCAACCACTTTGCATATTATTTTATAAATAATGTGATTCTGTACTTGCCAAATAAGCTGCAGAAATCTCCCTCCACTGAGTCTGGCTCCATCCATTATAACTGTGGGCAGCTGAAGCTGCTGCCTGTTCACTTCCTGGATTTACACAGACACACAGAGGCACACCTCCAGCTCTGCAGCCCTGTAGCTCTCATTGTCCCTCTTATGACTCACCCCCCCTCCCTTCCTGGCAAACTCTCGTGAGAGAGAGAGAGAGAGAGAGAGAGCTGTACATGATGTCATAAGCCTAGGCTAATGACCAGACAAGAAATGGGAAGTGGACTGTATAAGGCATTTCCTGACGCCTTCATGGCAGCACACACTGGGTTGTGACTCCGCCCCCACAACCTGACAGGATTGGTTTAACTATAAATTTGAAGGGGAGACCCCCGCTGCATTCTCTTTTTTTATCCTCACCTGACAGGTTGGACGAACAGGTTTCTCCTACTTTTACAGATGAATAAAGCCTCTTACCGCAATCGCCCCAGCAGGTTCAAGCCTCTCCTGTTTGGAAGTCCCTTTTGTACAGTCTCTAAAGGAGCTTCTATGGAGGGAACCCCCGTTCTGGTGGTCTTAGGAGGCGACTGGATCCTGGCAATTAACAAGCTTTAAAGAAGCTTTTTTATTTTGCAGTGGACTTCCCCCTTTCCCCTTTTATGTCTCTCTTCCTTTCATTCCTCCTTGATTTGTGCCTTTTAAAAAAAAATAAAAGTTTTAAAATTACACTTTTTCTTACTATGAGGGCTTGCTGGCCCTTGCTGTCCTCCGACATGGCTGCCGTTCGTTTCTCAGCCACGCCTGCACTCATGCAGAGCCAGGTAAACTCCGCTGTATCCCCTGTACATTACGCCCTTATCCAAGATGGCGTCGGAAGACTCGGGACGCATCTGCGGATGCGCGAGAGCGTCATTCGGCCGGCGCAATGGCGCCATTTTTAAATACAGAGTTTTTTTTCTCTGTATTCTCTGTGTGTTTGACAGAACTGATAGAAAACGTCTGCTGCTCTGCATTTCAAGGAGAACAATCAGCTACAATGTAAGTCCCTGTGGGGCATCTATTTATCCCTTTTTTAAATTAAAATATTCTTAGCCTTGTTAAAATAAAATTATTAATAAAATGTATTTAATAATAAAAATTTTAATAAAATTAATAATTAAATAAAAAAAAAAATACATTTTTTTCTGAATACATATACGCTTATTCTCTATATTTTCCAGACTGCCCTGTCCCTTCTTTCCTATGGAGTCCACTGCCCACGCAGACCACCATCAGCAACCTAGGTAAGAGGCTGTACCAGGTATAGGTAAGTATTGAAGGGGAGGAAAAAGAATGCCAGACCGCTAAATGCTGCGTTTTTTTGTCAGCCCTGCTAGATCAAGAGCTGCAAGTTCCCGGCATGGGAGAAGATCGAGCCATACTTCAAGCAGGAGGTCCCGCAGGAGCCGCTCAAGATCTCCTTCACGTCATCGAAGACACAGCCACTCACGGCATAGTTACTCATGCCACAGTCGCTCCCGTCGCAGCCGGTCAAATCGCAGGAGGTCCCCCTCCTCGCACCATCAAAGCCGCCACACCCGTCCTGCAGCTAATGCCTGCTGGGTATGCGGCGCTCCAGCACTGCCAGACAAGCTTGCCTGCCGCTCTTGCTTCAATGAAGCCACTAGAGATAAGGAAGAAGGCGCAAGGATGGCTACAGACCTCATAAGGGAATCAGTGCGGGAGTCCTTACTGGAAACAACAGCACCAACAACCAGTGGAACCCCATCACACCCAGGCTTCAGACTCATCCTCTGAAGGTGAAGGTCAAGATATGTCAGCAGGTTTAGATTTTTCCCTGGTGGAGCCCTTCGCAAAGTCAGTCAAGGAGGCAATCGGCTGGCAAGACGACAAAGCAGAACCCCCAAAAGTTTGGAAATACTTTCCAAACTTAAAAAGGGATCAGGAATATTTTCCGTTTATAGAACTTGAGGATCTCATAAAAGACGAGTGGGAGAGGTCTGATAAGCGATCTAGTCTTACCAATAGACTAGCCAAGATGTATTCCTTGAATGAATCAAAAGTAAAATCTTTAATTAACGCTCCCGTCGTCGATTCCCCTTTGATGCGTCTCGCCCGCCACGTCACACTACCGTTCGAGGATACTGTCTCCTTTCGAGATGTGCTTGATCGAAAGATGGACCTGGAATTGAAGAAGGCCTATTCCACAGCTGGGGGAGCCTGTAGACCTGCAATTACTACAGCAGCAGTGGCCAAGGCCATCTCGGGATGGACATCTAAAATAGAAAAGAATCAGCCAGTACTATGCTGGCATCAGTAACAGCAAGAAGGGCTCTATGGCTCAAACCATGGATGGCCGATACAGCATCTAAAATGAACTGGTGCAGGATCCCGTACGATGGCTCAAATCTGTTTGGTGCCAAATTAGACTCCGCCATCTCCAAAGTAACAGAAGGGGAATCAGATCTGATCCCCTCCGATAGGAGACCCAAGACTCAGAAAGGGCCAGCTTATAGACGCAACCTCCCGGACAAGTACAGAGAGGCCAGATCCTACCGCCCTGGTAGGGAATTTAGAAGGGACTGGAAGAAAACAAAACCTGCCTTTCTGAGGATGCAGAAAACCAAGACCGCCCCGGCAGGGGAACAGCAAAAGTCATTTTTCAGGTGGGTGCCAGGCTAAAAAACTTCTTCCAAATCTGGACAAATCATATAAAAGATTTATGGACATTGTCCACAATCAAATTCGGACACAAGTGGAGATTCATAAGCAGACTCCCAGGAAATCACATCCAGGCAACCAGACTACCATCCTCACTACCCAAAAGAAGTCTGCTAATAAAATATGTAGCAGAACTGAAACAGAAGGGGGCAATCCTAGAAGTCCCATCATGTCAAAGGGGGAGAGGATTCTACTCCCCCCTGTTTTTGGTGAAGAAGAAGACAGGAGACCTGCGTCCTGTGTTGGATCTCAAAAGGCTCAACAAAGGCATCAAAGTGGAGGCTTTCAAAATGGAAAGCCTCCAGTCCATACTTCTGGCGATAAAACTGATTCAGTTGTTTACATCAGATAAATCTGGGCGACTGGATGCTTTCAATAGACTTATCGGACGCATTCATATACCAATTCATCCAGCCTTTCAAAAATGTATTCGGTTTGCCATAAATCAATGTCATTTTCAATTTCGGTGCCTGCCATTCAGCATCTCCTCGGCACCCAGGACTTTTACAAAAGTTCTGTTACCTTTGGTGGCACTCCTCAGGGAAATGGGATTACAGATCCACCATTACCTGGACGATATCCTACTTTTAGCAGAAGATCAAGAGACGCTGATCCATCACCGGGAAATCCTCCTTACAACTCTCCAGAAATTCGGATGGATAATCAACTGGAAGAAGAGCAGTCTGCAACCCACCCAAAATATGGTATTTTTGGGAGCAGATCTAAACACCAAAACAAACAAGATACAGCTCCCACAAGAAAAGATCCAGCCTTTAATACGGAAAATGCAGAAACTCTTATCAACAAATCACCTACCAGTCAGATCTTGTCTGAGTATACTAGGATCCATGTCCGCAACCATACCCATGGTGCAATGGTCACAGTGGCACATGAGAGCCCTGCAGAACTCATTTCTCAAGCAGTGGGATGGAGTATCGATGCATCAGACCATTCTCATCTCCAGATCAGTGAAACAGTCGATATGGTGGTGGACGCGTCAGAGCAACCTCAAGAGATACAGACCAATAGTCCCTCCGGACCCCAAAGTAGTCACCTCAGATGCCTGCTAGAGCGGTTGGGGAGCCCACTTTCAAGATCGAGCAGCCCAGGGCCGATGGCATTTTCAGGCACAAGGTTTGGTCTCGAACATACTGGAACTCAGGGCAGCCTTTCATGCTTTAAAGGCATTCACACCGCTCCTAAAGGGGAAATATGTGCTTATCCGGATGGACAACAGGGTGGCAGTGTCCTATATTCAAAAACAAGGAGGTACCAGGAGTGTCACACTGATGGAGGAAGTCCGGCCCATTTTGGAATGGGCCCAGATACACCTTACGAGTTTAAAGGCAGTATATGTCCCAGCGGCACAGAACATGCTAGCTGACTATCTAAGTCTATCTATCTGACTATCTAAGTCGGGAGACATTATCCAACAACGAGTGGTCATTGAACCCTCAGGCATTCTCTCTCCTTACAGAAGCCTGGGGAATGCCAGAAATAGACTTGGCAGCCACACCGATGAATACCAAATGCCACAGATTCCTGGCGAGGGGTTCATTTCCATCAGCGGAGGGAATAGACTGCCTGATTCACCCATGGGATTTCAGGTTGGGGTACATATTCCCTCCAACCCCGTTAATTGCGAGGTTCCTATCCAGACTCCGGAGATCCTCAGTGACAGTAATCGCGGTAATTCCACTGTGGCCGAGAAGACCGTGGTTCACGACCCTCTTACAACTCAGCCTTCAACCTCCAATTCCTCTTCCAATAACCTCGGATCTTCTATCTCAAGGGCAATTCCTTCACCCAGCACCAGAAAAGTTGCACCTGATGGCCTGGAGATTGAGAGGGCTAGACTAAGGGCACAAGGCTGTTCTCAGGAGGTTATATCTACCCTGATGCAAGCTAGGAAAGTCTCTACCAATACCATCTACACAAGGATTTGGGAAAAATTCTGCTCCTTGGCACAATAGAGAAGATGGAATCACCTCTCTCCGGAACCTTCTCAAATCCTAGAATTCCTCCCATCAGGGGTTAACAAGGGTCTAAGCTCAAGTACCCTTAAGGTACAAGTATCTGCTCTGTCAGCGAAGACAGGTATTAGGTGGGCATTCCACCCTCTGGTAATCCAGTTCCTGAAGGCCTGCCTAAAGATCAAACCTCCCAGGAAACCAGTTTTTCCATCATGGGATCCATGCTTTCTCCAACCCTCCGTTTATTCCGTCTGAAACGATTTCTCTATGGGATTTGACTTTGAAGCTATCTTTCCTCATCGCAATAACATCAGCAAAGAGAGTATCAGAAATCCAAGCACTAATGATTTCAGAACCCTACTTGGTCCTCTTGCCCGACAGAGTAATTCTAAGACCTTCAGAGCACTTCATACCTAAAGTAGCAACTTCCTTCCATTACAACCAAGACATCATCCTTCCATCCTTCACTGACGATCAGGGTGAACCGCATCCGTTGGACATCAAGACAACCATTATTAACTATTTAGCAGATACCACCTCCTTTAGAAGGACGGATTCTCTTATGGTCATTCCCCATGGAACCAGACGTGGGCAAGCAGCCTCCTCACACACTATTTTGTCCTGGCTTGTCAGAGCCATTAAAAAGGCATATTCCACCCAGCATCTGATGATCCCTGAAGATATCAAGGCTCATTCTACTAGGGCAGTGGCTACCTCCTGGGCAGCGTATTGCAGGGTCAAACCAGAGACAATATGCAGAGCAGCGACATGGTCCTCCAGACATACCTTTATTTCCCACTACAAAGTGGATTCTGCCCACTTGTCCATGGCAGACTTCGGTAGATCCGTTGTTAGAGCCAATTCTTCCGCATTATAAGGAATAAATATTATTTTACTTGCACCCATCCGCCTGGTGAGTTATTTCCCAGTGTGTGCTGCCATGAAGGCGTCAGGAAAACAGAAAATTGTATACTCACCTCTCTGTAATTTTCCTTTCCTGACGCATCTTCATGGCAGCACACAGTTGCCCACCCCGTTTTTTGTGATAATATATACAGAGAATGCAGCGGGGGGTCTCCCCTTCAAATTTATAGTTAAACCAATCCTGTCAGGTTGTGGGGGCGGAGTCACAACCTAGTGTGTGCAGTATGTGAGTATACAATTTTCCGTTTTACTGGCAGAAAGAAAATGTTTTACTATCCAAAGTTAAAGGGGTTGTAAACTTGCTGTCACATAATTGCAGCAGGGACACAATGGGGTTGATTTACTAAAACAGGAGAGTGTGGAGAACTTGGTGCAGCTCTGAATGGTAGCCAATCAGCTTCTAACTTCAGCTTGTTCAGTTAGGCCCCTTTCACATCCCTTTTACGCGGGCGCTTCTGTTTTCTGGTGTGCACTCATTTTGGAACAGAAGCGGGCCATTCCCACACAATTGGGAGCATGAAATTGCCCAAAAGCTCTTGGCATAATGATGGCTTAAGAGTTCCCTTCACTGGAACTAAGGTGCCAAGCCCACCCCTTGAAAAACAACCCAACACCGTAATACCCCTCCACCAAATGATTTGGACCAGTGCACAAGGCAAGGTCCATAAAGACATGGATGAGCGAGTTTGGGGTAGAGGAACTTGACTGACCTGCACAGAGTCCTGACCTCAACCTGATAGAACACCTTTGGGATGAATTAGAGCGGAGACTGCGAGCCAGGCGTTCTCGTTCAACATCAATGCCTGACCTCACAAATGCGCTTCTGGAAGAATGACCAAACATTCCCATAGACACACTTCTAAATCTTGTGGACAGCCTTCCCAGAAGAGTTGAAGCTGTTATAGCTGCAAAGGGTGGGCTAACTCAATATTGAACCCTACGGACTAATGCCCTGTACACACGATCGGACATTCCGACAACAAAATCCATGTTTTTTTTCCGACGGATGTTGGCTCAAACTTGTCTTGCATACACACGGTCGCACAAAGTTGGTAGGAAATTCCGAACGTCAAGAACGCAGGTACGACGAGCCGAGAAAAATTAAGTTCAATAGCCAGTGCTATTGATTCTGAGCATGCGTGGCACTTTGTACGTCAGAATTGTCTACACACGATCGGAATTTACGCAAACGGATTTTGTTGTCGGAAAATTTGAGAACCAGATCTCAAATTTTGTGAGACGGAAATTCAGATGAAAACTGTCCGATGGAGCCTACACGGTCAAAATTTCCGACAACAAGCTCCGATCGCACATTTACCGCCGGAAAGTCCGACCGTGTGTACGCGGCATAAGACGCCATTAACGTTCATGTGCGCGTAAAGGCAGGCATCCCAATACTTTTGACAATATAGGGTGTGTGTGTGTATGTATGTATGTGTGTGTATATATATATATATATATATATATATATATATATATATATATATATATATATATATATATATATATATATATATTGGAAGGCCGGGTACCGGCCTGAAGTTATGGGAGGAGCCCGGAGGGTATTTAAGCAGCCCAAAGGCCGCCGGTCTTTGTCGGTTTCCTGTGCGTGATATCTGATACGTCAGACATCTAGGACCGACTCGTTCGAGACAAGCGCTGTTGGTGCCGGTTCGTGAGCTCCGTTTTTCGTCAGTCCGTCTCCTCTTGTTGCAGTCCCGCGTTCCGTGTTCGTAAGTCGTGTTGTCCCTTCGCGTCGCACTCGTGTCGCCGAGTCGCAGTTTCGTACAAAGAGTCTGGTTCGGCTGTCGCAGGTAGGGCTTCGGCTCCCATGTTTTACGTTCTCATGCACTGCTTATCATGTCACTAAACTGTGGTCTGCGTAGCTCACGAACCACGTGCTGCTTGTCTCGAAACCTAAACACTTACTCGCACGTTTTTGGTTGTACACGATCGGGAGCCATCTAGCGGCACGCACATTCAGGGCCGCCCGCCACTACACTCCGACCGATGCCGCATCCGGCACTCAAGGGTTCCCCTTACGCGGTCGTGCTACGCAGTCTTCGAATCGTTCAAACATGACTCACGCACGGGTGCCGTTCGCACTCACACGCATCGTTCATGTCCTGTCATTGTTCAAATCAGTTGCGCCAGCAAGTGTGCCGAATCGCTATTTGCATTCCGAATCACTGTTGGCATGTTAATTGTACGAATCACTTCGACCGTGTCGAAACATTTCACGTATTAGCATGACAATCATTTCATCATTTCAAACATGGCTAACGTATCAGGCCATTCGGTCATGCTAAATCATTTCGCATCAGTTAAACAGGGCGTTCATGCTATCGTTTCGATCCTGGTCCGTCGCATCCATAGATGCTCCGATCGGGGCGATCCAGACGCACGACTACCCGGCCTCATTTCGATACATGCGCCAAGGGCGGAATCGCATCACTGGTTGCGTACATTCTTGATTCTTGCCCCTGTCATGGTATGTCATTTCTGTCACCTTACCACGCACGGCATGAATGCAGTCACTTCCCCGCACTAATTCGTGTCGGCGTGCCCTAGGCCCGGCCTCATTTCAATACATGCGCCAAGGGCGGAATCGCATCACTGGTTGCGTACATTCCTGATTCTTGCCCCTGTCATGGTATCTCATTTCTGTCACCTTACCACGCCCGGCATGAATGCAGTCACTTCCCCGCACTAATTCGTGTCGGCGTGCCCTAGGCCCGGCCTCATTTCAATACATGCGCCAAGGGCGGAATCGCATCACTGGTTGCGTACATTCCTGATTCTTGCCCCTGTCATGGTATGTCATTTCTGTCACCTTACCATGCCCGGCATGAATGCAGTCACTTCCTCGCACTAATTCGTGTCGGCGTGCCCTAGGCCGGCCTCATTTCAATACATGCGCCAAGGGCGGAATCGCATCACTGGTTGCGTACATTCCTGATTCTTGCCCCTGTCATGGTATGTCATTTCTGTCACCTTACCACGCCTGGCATGAATACAGTCACTTCCCCGCACTAATTTGTGTCGGCGTGCCCTAGGCCCGGCCTCATTTCAATACATGCGCCAGGGGCGGAATCGCAAAAAAAAAAAAAAGATTTTGATTCTTGTCCTTGTCATGTTATATCATTTCTATGTCACCTTACCACGCCCCGGCGTTAATTGGTCGCCTGCCTGTACGAATTCGCGCCGGCGTGCCCTAGGCCGGCCGCATTTCTACAAAAAAAAAAAAAAAAAAAAACTTGGAGTCGGACCCGGTGGCAGCTGGATGTCACAGTTCGGCCTCAGCGTACCCAGGCAGTTGGCCTCATTTCACGGTTGCCTCATTTCTGTACGTGCTCCAGAGTCCGGCTCACAGTCACCCCCATACGGTACGAACGGGCCGGGCCCTGTCACGGGAAGTTCATTTCAGTTAAGGCAACATGTCAAGTCAGTCATTCGTGTTGTTATCTGTCATTTGATTCCACAGCGGTCTCGGCAGTCGACTTAAGTCACTATCGCCTGTTGTTATCATCTACGTTGGGTTCCGTCGCTCTGGACGGCAGCAGTTTCAGGCTCTTAAATAGGTACTTTCTCTCACACTCTCTCAGGTCAGTCGGATTCAGTAGGTCCACCTGCACCAGCTTGATCAGGGTTGCAGCAGGTAAAAAAAAAAAAAAAAAACGCAGGGGCACGGGGGGCTCCTGCTTTCTCATGGCAGGTACGTATACCATAGGTGACACGTGCAAACTCATTTCTTGTCACCTCTTTATAGGCCCAGCCTGCAGACACGTGACCAGTCTACTAGGTAACGGGTCTTGGCAGCCGCCATGTCATCAGTCGGCAGCGATGACCTCACCACCCCGCTATCCCCGGCGTCAGCCTCCGAGGCTGGCAGTGTCCAGTCTCTTAGGGCATGGACAATTCCCAGGCTGTCCGCCGAGCTGAGGCGCAGAGGGATACCCTTCTCGTCCGTGGCCAGGAAGGCGGAGCTATTCAGGCTCCTCTTCCCACCACCGGCCGCAGCAGGCCCCAGCAGCCAGCAGGCGTCTCTGGAATCTATTTCAGCCGCCGTCGCTCAGCTACACACCCTCGTGTCTTCCCTGTCTTCCTCGATCGTTGAGGTCCAGGACAGGGTGTCTCGCCTAGAGACCAGCCCGGCTGCCACGGTTCTGGACCCTGCGGTGGTCCCAGCCATCGGTGCACCGGCCGCAGGTAGTGAGCTTGCCACGACTACCATTCACCCTTCCCACCTGGTGCCACCCAGCGTAAGGAAGGACATTTTAGAGGGCAGAGACGTTAACCTGGCCTCACTCATGATCTCGGTCCATGACTTGGCCGAGAACAAGGCCTACACCTGGGGGGACGTCTCGTGGTTTTGAAAGCAAAGGATCCGAGGCTCAACAGAAAGCTCACGGTGCCCGAGTTCACGCTCGCCTTCGGCATGTTCAGGGACGTGCTGTGCTCAGCCACCCCCGGCAGACGGGAGGAACTGGACCTCTACCTCCATTTGATCGTAGACCTGGGCCACAAATATGGTGGCTCAGCGTTCTACGATTATCATCGGTCCTTCTCGGCCAAAGCCGCGGCCAGATTTTTACAGTTTCATTTGACAACGGACTGGAGCGTAGTGGACACGGAGTTGTTCTGCCGCCACTTCGCGGGTCTACGCTCCCCGCTATGTGCTGTCTGTCAGTCAGCGTCCCACACCACGGTCTGGTGTGCCAACATAGCCTCTGTCCATCCGATAGCTAGCACGGCCTCTACCAGCACGAGCCAGGCTCAGCAGGCCCCGGCGCAAGGGCAGAAGGTGGACAAGTTGGGACGTCCGGTGCGGATGGTTGGGGGATCCGCCATTTGCAACAATTTCAATTACGGCTCCTGCAATTTCAGCCAGTGCCGGCTCTTGCACGTTTGCACCCTATGCCAGAGGGCGCACCCCGGGATCCTATGTGAGGTCAAACAGAAGAAACCGTGACTAAGCCGGGTCAATGTCCTTTGGCTCGATGTTTACTTGACCTCACACCCCACTCCGTCACTCGCCAGCTACCTCATCCGGGGTTTCACCGATGGGTTTCATACCGGGCTCATCACCCTGCCCCACTCCACCCACGAATGTCCGAACCTACGCTCAGCAGCAACAGATGAGCCAGCGATTGACGTCCTTCTGCAGACGGAGTTGGATCGGGACTTCATGATAGGCCCGTTCAGTCAGTCTCCCTTTAGCATCTGGAGGGTTAGCCCTATCGGGCTTGTACAGGGGAAATTTTCAAAAAAAAAACGTCTGGTGTATGATCTGTCAGCGCCTCATTCTTCCGTCGTTCCCAGTCTCAACTCGCTCATGCCCTCCGAGGAGTTCTCACTGAAGTATACTTCGGTAGACATGGCTATCCAGGCCATTCTCAGGGCGGGGGTGGGTGCTTGGCTCTCGAAGGCGGACATATCCGACGCCTTCTAGCTGCTGCCCATTCATCCTTCCCTGTGGTGCTGGCACGGCATCAAGTGGAGGGAGCGATATTGTTTCGCGACCAAATTGACCTTCGGGTCTAAGAGTAGTCCTTGGCTATTTGACAAGATCGCGGAGACCCTGGTGTGGATCCTTCTCCATGAGGCACAGTGCCACGAGGTCATCCATTATTTGGATGACTCCCTTCTGATAGAACCGCCCGGGGCTCCCCCAGGGGACCTGGGAAAGTTGAGGACGGTTTTCGACAATCTGAACGTCCCTGTAGCGGAGCACAAGGTTGACGGCCCGGCACACAAGTTCACGTTCTTGGGCATCGACCTTGACACGCTTGCCATGCAGGCCAGCCTTCCCGCGGATAAGTTGGACCGTATCAGGACGGTCCTGCGAGAGTTCACCCGGGTGGGGGGATGCACTCAGAAGCAACTTCAGTCTCTCCTCGGGATGCTGAATTTCGCTGTGAGGATCATCCCCCAGGGCCGCTCCTTCGTGTCCCGGTTATTGGTCTTCCCGTCCTACACTCAGGACCCAGACCAGGTCGTCAGACTGGATTCTGCAGCCAGGGCAGATCTGGCCATGTGGGAACACTTTCTTAGTAATTGGAACGGTGTGTCCCTGTTCATCCCAGTCGTGTCCACGCAGTCACCTCAGGTGGTGACCGATGCGGCGGCATCCACAGGATGCGCCGCCATTTTTGGCCATTTGTGGTTCGCCGCCCCTTGGCCTCCTCAAGCACTAGCCACACCAGGCTTCACTACCACGTCAGCCCTCTTTGAGCTCTTCCCCATCGTAGCAGCCGCTCACCTATGGGGTCATCATTGGTCTGGACAGACTGTGGCTTTCACGACAGACAATCAAGCCACAGCCGAGATCATCAGCAAGGGCAGGTCTAAATCCAGGCCCGTCATGTCCTTCCTCCGCAGACTGGTCCAGCTATCCCTACAGCATCAGTTCAATGTTTACTGCTCATTCATTCGAAGCGGCTGTCTATCTCGGGGGAGGTCTTCAAGGGGATGTCTGACATCCTGGATAGGTCCCCTTTCGGTCTCCTCCTCAGCACCGTCCTGCAGGCTGCGATACACATGGCGTTTATGGGTTTCTACGGCCCAGCGAGTTCACTCGCAGCCACCCAGCCGGTCCAGTCTTGCATAGAAGTAATCTCTGCCGCCACCAGGATCACTACGTCCTTCATTTGGCGACATCCAATACTCAGCAGCGAGGTTCCGGAGTAGATATTCACCTGTACAGGACTCACAATAACTGGTGCCCAGTTGCCGTGTTAAACCGCTTAACGGCACTGCTATCCGACCGCCCAGGGTCCAGTCCGCTTCTACCCTTTCCGGTAAAACCCCTCAACTCGTCGCAGTTCGTGGAACATGTCCGGCTCCTTCTCGGCAATCTTCAGTTGGACCCCAGCCAGTACTCCGGGCATTCATTCCGGATCGGGGCGGCCACGACGGCCTCAGGACAGGGGGTTCCGCACCATGTGATCAAGAAACTGGGTCGGTGGAAATCGGCCTGCTTCTCTCGCTACATACCTAACCCACAGTTAGAAATGGCTCAGGCCTTTGCTCGACTCACTCAGTGACATTACCTTTAATAAATAATTATCCCCTACCTGAAGGTTTTTGCCCCCTTATTTTGGTGTACCATACGGTAGACCAAGGCACACTTTCAGGTCTATTTCATGTTGGTTAGTTTTGTGTTGTTCCTATGTGTTATCGTTACTCATGTCGTCCGTAGGGCTCTAGACCATAAATTGGAAGGCCGGGTACCGGCCTGAAGTTATGGGAGGAGCCCGGAGGGTATTTAAGCAGCCCAAAGGCCCCCGGTCTTTGTCGGTTTCCTGTGCGTGATACCCACCCACCCTCCCCTTTTTTAAAAGCCTCTTCCAAGTATTCTTACCCCAGACTGAATACTCATTCCACATTATTCCATAACTACTTCTTATCATTCCTTATCTAGGGTATGCCCCCTTATTTTGGTGTACCATACGGTAGACCAAGGCACACTTTCAGGTCTATTTCATGTTGGTTAGTTTTGTGTTGTTCCTATGTGTTATCGTTACTCATGTCGTCCGTAGGGCTCTAGACCATAAATATATATATATATATATATATATATATATATATTTATGGTCGGAGCCCTCGGTCCTGAAAGATATGGATAAGCAAACATAAACACACCACAAAACAGACAACATAAATAGACCTGAAGTGTGCCCTGGCCTGCCGTGAGGTAAGCCCTGGTGAGCTGGGCGGTGAGCCCCGTTCTGCTAGAAGATAGCTAAGAAAGGGCGCTTACCTTTAAGGCTACTTTCACACTGGAGCGGTGGGGGCGCTGGCGGTAAAGCGGCGCTATATTTAGCGCCGCTTTACCGGCGTTTTAGCGGCGCATTGTGGTCGCTCGCGGGGTGTTTTTACCCCCCGCGAGCTGCCGAAAAAGGGTCAATACCGCTGTAGCGGCGTTTTGCGGGCGGGTTCGGTGCGCTCCCCCATTGTTTTCAATGGGACCGAGCGCTATAGGAGCGGTAAATATACCGCTCCTATAGCGAGCCAAAGATGCGGCTTGCAGGACATTTTTGAGCGTCCTGCAAGCGCACCGCTTCAGTGTGAAAGCCCTCGGGCTTTCACACTGAAGGAACAGCAACAGCTGTTTCGGGTCGGTTTGCAGGCGCTATTCTTAGCGCAATAGCGCTTGCAAACCGCCCCAGTGTGAAAGGGGCCTAAGAAGTAATGGCTGTTTCTGTAGAGAAACGTATTTGAAGTACTCTGAGGAGGGGAATGGGTGGGTGGGTACCGTGCACTGGAACCGACACTGGATGTTGTGGGTGGTCTGATTATATACCCTCCGGGCTCCTCCCATAATTGCAGGCCACCATACTGGCCTTCTTATTTATGGTCGGAGCCCTCGGTCCTGAAAGATATGGATGAGCAAACATAAACACACCACAAAACAGACAACATAAATAGACCTGAAGTGTGCCCTGGCCTGCCGTGAGGTAAGCCCTGGTGAGCTGGGCGGTGAGCCCCGTTCTGCTAGGAGATAGCTAAGAAAGGGCGCAAAAGACTTGGTTAGGGAGGTAATAGTTTATTTATGTAAGATAACACTACAAGGCAAGGTTGCTGAAAGCCCGGGACATTTCGGATTGTGGATCGGGAATGTATCGGGCGAAGCAGGAGGACTTCCACCTGCCCATCTTTCTGATTACGTGATCCGGGACTCCGTTGCGTGAGGCTGCTGATGCTGCTCCAATGCGAAAAGAATGTCCTGAGAACCGAGCGGGGTCAAGACCTAAATTGCGAAGGAGGATCCTGACGTGAATGACAAATTGACTGCTGCTAAGGGGTCTAACTGGAAATGGTAATAACGGGCTATCTGGTGAAGAATCAGGTAGATGTGCTAGTAACTGATCTAAAACGGCCACGGGGCACCTGGTATTGAGGGTTTCGAAAAGCTTGATGTCAGCCCCTGGGCCAGACTGTTGCGTTTTAGATGCTTCTAGGTGTAGGATGAAGAATGTTTGATGACGTGTAAGGTGCCGCCTGCATAGCGTCTTGCAGCTAGGGCCGGAGACTGAAAATTCGCTGGGGCGTAAGAAGCCGTAGAAGGCCAGGTACATGGCTGCCTGGATGACGAGGCTGGGAAGTAAGCCGAACGGGGAATGAGAGAGCCTGACTGACATGTCCCGAAAGATGGCACTGGTTACTGGAAGACGTTTGCTGTTGATCTGCGGCTGTCGTTTGAGAATGCCGCGCAGGATTGCCTTGACTGCGTGGGAGGCGAACAAGGACGGTTTGGAAGGGTTTTGCAAAGAAATGAAATGCTGGATACCGGCTAGATGGAGTTTGATGATATTGTGCGATAATGCTAGTTGTGTGTGGCAGTATGAAATAAAGGCCAGGATATGGTGGAGGTCCCCTGGTGCCCCCCCGGGGTTTGCGGCTAGAAACCGGTGGTAAGTTTTCTGCCGCGTACACACGAAGGGACAATCCCGCGGGATTATCCTCTGGACTGAAGTCCAGCGGATAATCCCCTCGTGTGTGGGCGCCGGCGGACTTTTTGGCGCCAAAGTACGGCGGACTAAAGTTTGAAGTTTTGTTTTCAAATTATCCGCTGGACTTGGCAGTCCAGCGGATAATCCCGCCGTTAGTGGGCAAGTCCGCGGGACTTTTGAAATGAACGGACTTGCCGCTCATCGGCAAGTCCGTTCATTTAGCACGTGACTTCAGGTTATGTAGCTAGCGTAGGCAGTAAATGCCGCCGCGCTAGCTCCGTGACCTGGCATGGATTTAAAGGGACTCCCCACGCCGAAAAAACGGCGTGGGGGTTCCCCCCAAATCCATGTCAGACCCTCATCCGAGCACGCAGCCTGGCAGGCCAGGAAAGGGGTGGGGACGAACGAGCGCCCCCCCCCTCCTGAGCCGTACCAGGCCGCGTGCCCTCAACATGGGGGGTGCCCTGGGAAAGGGGGGCCGTGCGGCCCCCCCACCCCAAAGCACCTTGTCCCCATGTTGATGAGGACAAGGGCCTCTTCCCGACAACCCTGGCCGTTGGTTGTCGGGGTCTGCGGGCGGGGGGCTTATCGGAATCTGGGAACCCCCTTTAATAAGGGGGCCCCCAGATCCCGGCCCCCCACCCTATGTGAATGAGTATGGGGTACGATGTACCCCTACCCATTCACCTAAGGTGTAAAATGTAAAGTAAAAAAAAAACACCCACACTTTTGAAAAAATAGTTTATTGCACTGCTCCGGGGGTCTTCTTCCGTCTTGGGGGTCTTCTCGCCGGACTCCCCCGCCATTTACCAAGCTCTTTACCGAGCGGGGGAAGTCCGGCTACCTTCTTCGTCGTCGCCGCCGTCTGGGGGTCTCGATCCGCCTTCGGGGGTCTTCTTCCGTCTTGGGGGTCTTCTCGCCGGACTCCTCCCCTCTCTTCTGCTCTTTTACCTAGCTCTTTCACGAGGGGAGGAGTCCGGCTACCTTCTTCGTCGTCGCCGCCGTCGTCTGGGGGTCTCGATCCGCCTTCGGGGGTCTTCCGGGGGTCTCTTCTGTTCTTGCGGCGGTCGTCGTCTTCCGCGCCGCCGGCGCCTTCTTCTTCTTGTCCTCCTTCTTGTCCTTCTTGTTCTTCTTCTTCTTCCGATGTTGACCCGACGCTCTCTCTGCCCGGAATGCCTGTGCCGCTCTGAGCTCGGACTTATATAGGGACATGGGCGACAGGGTCACATGTTCATGTCACATGGTGACCCCGCCCCCTTGTGTTGTCACAGTCCCGGAGGATGCTGGGACTGTGACATCGCAAGGGGGCGGGGTCACCATGTGACATGAACATGTGACCCTGTCGCCCATGTCCCTATATAAGTCCGAGCTCAGAGCGGCACAGGCATTCCGGGCAGAGAGAGCGTCGGGTCAACATCGGAAGAAGAAGAAGAACAAGAAGGACAAGAAGGAGGACAAGAAGAAGAAGGCGCCGGCGGCGCGGAAGACGACGACCGCCGCAAGAACAGAAGAGACCCCCGGAAGACCCCCGAAGGCGGATCGAGACCCCCAGACGACGGCGGCGACGACGAAGAAGGTAGCCGGACTCCTCCCCTCGTGAAAGAGCTAGGTAAAAGAGCAGAAGAGAGGGGAGGAGTCCGGCGAGAAGACCCCCAAGACGGAAGAAGACCCCCGAAGGCGGATCGAGACCCCCAGACGGCGGCGACGACGAAGAAGGTAGCCGGACTTCCCCCGCTCGGTAAAAGAGCTTGGTAAATGGCGGGGGAGTCCGGCGAGAAGACCCCCAAGACGGAAGAAGACCCCCGGAGCAGTGCAATAAACTATTTTTTCAAAAGTGTGGGTGTTTTTTTTTACTTTACATTTTACACCTTAGGTGAATGGGTAGGGGTACATCGTACCCCATACTCATTCACATAGGGTGGGGGGCCGGGATCTGGGGGCCCCCTTATTAAAGGGGGTTCCCAGATTCCGATAAGCCCCCGCCCGCAGACCCCGACAACCAACGGCCAGGGTTGTCGGGAAGAGGCCCTTGTCCTCATCAACATGGGGACAAGGTGCTTTGGGGTGGGGGGCCGCACGGCCCCCCTTTCCCCAGGGCACCCCCCATGTTGAGGGCACGCGGCCTGGTACGGCTCAGGAGGGGGGGGGCGCTCGTTCGTCCCCACCCCTTTCCTGGCCTGCCAGGCTGCGTGCTCGGATGAGGGTCTGACATGGATTTGGGGGGAACCCCCACGCCGTTTTTTCGGCGTGGGGATTCCCTTTAAATCCATGCCAGCTTGCGGAGCTAGCGCGGCGGCATTTACTGCCTACGCTAGCTACGTAACCTGAAGTTACGTTCGAAATGAACGGACTGCTCCGTGTGTGGGCAAGTCCGTTCATTTTCAAAAGTCCCGCGGACTTTTGGCCGGCGGATTATCCGCTGGAGAAGTCCGTGCGTGTGTGGGCAAGTCCACACCCTCGGAAAGTCCAGCGGACCTAGCCGGAAAGTCCCGCGGGATTGTCCGCTGGACTAGGTCCGCCGGCAAAAGTCCGTACGTGTGTACGAGGCATTCCAGGCATCGTGATAGGCTTTCAGCGTGTTATGTGACAACGAAAGATTAATGAAAGATTAATAAGACTGGTGGCGCTGTGAAGGTATTGGCTCAGTGCGGGATAGCAGACATGGTCGGGTCGGCTACAGGCTCCTGCAAAAAGAATGATGGAAAATTAAGGCGAGACAGAGCGTCGGCTGAGGTATTACATTTGCCTGGGATGTGGATGCAGAGGACATTAAATTGGTGCAGAAGGGACAGTTGAACTAGCCTGCGCAGGAAGGCCATTATGGCCAATGACTTGGAGCGGCCTTTGTTTATGATGCTGGCAGTGGCCTGATTGTCTGTGGCGAATATCACTGTTTGACCTGCCCAGTTACCTCCCCAGATTTGTGCTGCTGCAACTATAGGGTACAGCTTGAATAATGAAGAGGATTGGCTGAACCCGGGGATTGGCTGAACCCGGGGATTGCCAAAATTTCTGGCGGCCATGGACCGGCGAACCAGTGGTGGCCAAAAATAGCTGCAAAGCCGGTGGAGGCAGCGGCATCAGTGACTATCTGGGGAGAAGAGGGAGATGCTGATGGTATGAACATCGAAATGCCATTCCAATCTGCTAGGAAATGGTCCCACATGGGGAGATCGGCTATTGCTGCCTGGTCTAACTTAAAGATCTGGTCGGGGTCTTGAATTTGTGCAAGAAAGACCAGGAGGCGAGAGACAAAGGAACGTCCCTGAGGGATGATTCTTACAACAAAATTTAACATCCGAGTAACGACTGGAGTTGCCTCCTGGTGCACCCCTGGGTAGTCGTGAAGGCATGAATGACCTCCCTGATGCGGGTTAACTTGTCGAGTGGTAAGCTGGCCTGCATGGCCCGAGTATCCAGTATGATACCTAAGAAGGTGATGCGTTGTGCTGGGCCTTCTACCTTCTTCTCTGCTATGGGTATGTTGAGATTGGAAAAGACCTCCCTCAGGCTCTTTAGGTCTACTGGGGGTTCACCAGGGTTTTGGATGAGCAAGAAATCGTCCAAGTAATGGATCACTTTCTGACAGGACGCATGGTGTGAAAGAATCCAGGACAGGGACTGTGCGAATGTGTCGAAGAGCCACGGGCTGCTCTTGGAGCCGAAGGTTAGCTTTGTGGAAAAAGTAATACTGACCTTTCCACTTGACTCCGTGCCATCGCCACAGGCATGGCTGGATTGGAAGCAACTTGAAAGCGCCCACGACGTCTTCCTTGGACAGCCAGGTGCCTGTGCCGACGCTCAGGATGGTTTGGATAGCAAGGTCGACAGAGGAGTATTTGAGGGAAAATTCCTCCTGAGGGTATGAGGGAATTTAAACTAGGTGTGTGAGAGAAATGAGGCGCGGACAAATCATACATTAAACAGAGTTTATTGTAAAACTTTCCTTTGACGAGCCCGAGGGCTAACTCTCCAAACCGAAAAAGGTGGGTGTGAGAAGGGGCCGATCATGTACCCCCGGTCAAGTTCGTTTTGTAGCAAGGTACTGATGGCTTCCTCATCGATGGCTGCCGACAGCAGATTCTTGCACTCGTGGGTGGTGTCGGGGAGTGCGATAAAGCCTGTGGTGAAGCCTTGTACCAGGAAGGCTGCTAGTGAGGGTGACGGATGTGAGGAAAGGTAGGATTGCAGCAATCTGATGTGTATCCGGCTTAGTCATGCCGGGCTGAGTTTCTTGATCCCGCAGGAGGCCCTGGGGTGAGCTTTGCGGCAGGTGAGGCAGACATGGAGAAGTCTGCAACGAGGGAAATTGCAACCCCCCCATGTTGTAGTTGTTGCATATTTGCGCACCTCCTATCGCTTGAATGGGCCGTCCCAGCCTATATTCCGGGGGGTGCTGTGGGGTTTCTCCTGAATACTGAGCTGTATTCGGGACAGAGGAGAAGTTGGGGAAGCGTTTGCCATCGGGGTCTGAACACCAGTTGGCAGTGTGGGTGGAAGATTGGCAGTTGGTGCAAAGTGGGGAGCGAAGGCCAGCGAAATGGCGACAAAATAGTTCTGTGTCAACAGTGCTCCAGTCGGTGGTCGCCTGGAACTGGCTGAGCCTGGCTGCTGCCTTGGCTGAAAAGGAGCGGTGGTAATCGTAAAAGGAACTGCCCCCGTACTTGTACCCTAAATCTGTAACTGCATGTAGGTATAGATCTAGTTCCTCCCTCCTGTCGGGTTTGAGGGAGCAAATTACATCTCTAAACATGCCAAAGGCAAGCACGAACTCCGTGACTGTGAGCTTGCGTGTGAGCCTGTGGTCTTTCGCTTTTAGGACGACAGAGACGTCCCCAAGCGTAGGCTTTGTTATCTGCCGCGTCATGTACCGAAATAAGGAGGGATGCCAAGTTGACGTCTCAGCCATCCAGTATGTCCTTCCTTATACTTGCTGGGATGAGATGCGCAGGGAAGACGGTGGAACAGCTCTGGGGCGTACCTGTGAGGACTGATGCGGGGGTGGCGGTGGCGACTGGCGGTGATGACGGGGTTACTTGCCGAACCTCCAAGGTCCCCACTCTTACCTGGACGTCGGAGATGGTAGTTGACAGGGAGGATACTAGAGAGTGTAGCTGAGACACTACTGAGGCGATTGACTGTAGCGACGCCTGAGTGCCTGGTGGAGTTGGCGGAGATGGGATGGGGAATAGCAGTTTGAACAGTTCAGCTTTCCTGGCTGTGGCAGGATAGGGGATATTCCTGCGCCTCAGCTTTGCTGTGAGTCTGGGGATAGTCCAGGCTCTGAAGGACTGTGAGTCCTTGTCTGCTGAGCCCGCCCCGGGTGATGATGGGACGGGGGTGAGATCATCGCTGCCGGCCAGCGACATGGCGTCTGCTAGAATAAAGAGGGGGAATACATGTTTTAAGGAAAGCTTGGGAAATAGGAGGGGATAGATGCATTTGAATAGATGGGGGAAGTAGTGGGAAAACAGAACAGGACAAGGAGCGACAGGTATAGGGACAGTTGGTTTGCGCGTGAGCGCTGAGTGAGAGATTTTTAATTTTTTTTGAAACTCAGAGGATGCGTGACAACCGAGGTGAGCCAGGAGGTGACTGGCTAGGTCACCGATGTTCGGGTGTCCGTCTGTGCACGTCACAGACTAGTGAACCAGAGCCCCCAGTGCGAACTGGGGAGAGTGGCTGCTGTCTGGTTACCTATGTAGGAATGTTACGATCTGTAGTTGTTTGATGTTGGTTCGGTCTGCTAACGCTTGCACTGTCAGCAAGTAAGGAGATTAGGTGACCTTGTCTGCGTGGTGAAGGCTTGTGCTTCGAAAACAGAGTGAAGTGCATAGAAGTATGTGACAGTTACTAACGCCTCGAAAAATGAGCCAATTATGTACGTGAAGTGAGAGTATGTTGTGAAAGGTGTGTGGAGAGAAAGGAAAAATTAAATAACAACAACCTACGCACCTGCTTGCCGCCCTAGTGATAGAGTCTCGGTTGGGGTCGAACCTGGCTGACCTGGGACCTACGGTAGGGTGACATGGAAGTATTGTAAAAGATGGGTTGCAAGAGCTGTTTTAGGGCCATAGCTGACCCCCTGGTGAAGAAATGCGAGCCCTCGACAACAATAAGAAAACAAAATTTCTCTTTTTCTTTTTACCTGGGAGAAAGATGGTCTGATCCTGTTCGTAGGAGAGACCAATTGACGACCTTACTGACCTACAAGGGTGAAAAGGGATAGAGAAAAGTGTGAGTAGCCGTGTTCGCTACTGGAGATGATTGGCCGCTTAGAGGCGGATGCAGAAAGACCTGCAGCGATTGCAACGGTATGGGGGGACTTGCAGAAACAGCAAGATGGGGAAGATAGCAGCGATTGTGAGCTGTGGGGGGGGGGGGGGGGTGTGTGTGTGTGTGGTGCCTGCGAGACGAAAACTTGCGGTGATTGCAAGACGTGGGGGGATTTGCAGCGATTGAAGCTGTGGATGGAGTTGCAGTGAAAGCACGATGTAGAACGACTTGCGGTGATTGCAAGGTGTGTGTGGGGGGGGGGGGGGGGGGGGGGGTCTGCAATGATTGCGAGCTGTAGAGAAACATGCAGTGTTTGCCAGAACGTGGTTTACTGGTGAAGAAAAGAAAATAGAGAAGACTGCGTGGATTTAGCATGGAAAGAAAGGAAGGTATGTATTGTATTTGTGGTGAGTTTTTCCTTTTTATTATTATATATATTTTTTTTATTAATCTGGTTGGGCTGTGGATGAGCCAAAAAATTAGTATGAACCAGTCGGTGATGGGACAGGATTCGGTATGTCTGTTCGTAACTTGTTACCGGGCCGATTTGAATTGTAGCGACGGTGTTGCGACTACATTCGAATCGGCCATAGGTGCGGGGAAGCCGAGGGGATCGTATGTGCGGATCCGAATGAGGGACTCGAGCCGTACGTACGCATGCGAAAATGAACGTGACAGTCAAAGTGATTTGATACGGTAACGAAGGTAACAACAAGATCCTACCTGCGGCGCTGAAGCGTAACGATCTGCGAAACTGCGAGCGGGAACGAAGTACAACTGGAACGTAGGACAACTCACAAATGCGTAGTGAGTAGTTTGTCGGCCTGGTGACGTAGAGTACCGCGCACTGGAACCGACACCAGATGTTGTGGGTGGTCTGATTATATACCCTCCGGGCTCCTCCCATAATTGCAGGCCACCATACTGGCCTTCTTATATATATATATATATATATATATATATATACACACAATTGTTTGCAAATCAGTTCTGGTGTCATATCTCAAGTTATAGATCTGGAGTCCATAATGCCGCGTACACAGGACCGGACTTTGACAGCAAAGTTCCAACAGAATGAATCCGTCGGACAATTCGATAGTGTGTGGGCTCCATCTGACCTTTGCTGTCCAAAAATCTGATGGACTTTTTCCCGCCGGAACTCCGCCGGAGCCAGTACCTATTGTGAAATCCGCTCGTCTGTATGCTAGTCCGACGGACAAACAACGACGGAAGGGCAGCTACTGGCTACGAACTTCCTTATTCTAGTCCGGTCATACGTCATCACGTTCAAATCTGTCGGACTTTAGTGTGATTGTGTGTGGCCAAGTCCGTTCATTCGGAAAGTCCGTCGGAACTCCGCTGAAAGTACGCGGAAAGACCGTTGGACCTAGTCCGTCAAAGTCCGGTCGTGTGTACGCGGCATTAGGCTTTGTGTCCACCCTTAAACCTATAATGCTCATGAGTAAATCTTCACTATAGAGGGTCATATCTTTGACTGATTTCTGGAGAACATTGACCAGTGGCAGCCCGTTCATAGTGGGTGCCAGAGCGCCGTGCCCCCTCCAGGCAGCCACAGCATTTTTTTAATAATTTAATAAAATAAAAATACAAAAAAAGTTCCTTAACCACTTGACCACCGGGTACTTAAACCCCCTTCCTAACCAGACCAATTTTCAGCTTTCGGTGCTCTCACACTTTGAATGACAATTACTCAGTCATGCAACACTGAACCCAAATTAATTGTGTGTCCTTTTTTTCACACAAATAGAGCTTTCTTTTGGTAGTATTTAATCACCGCTGGGTTTTTTAATTTTTGCGCTATAAATCAAAATGTACTGAAAATTCTGTAAAAAAAATAAATAAAAATTCTTTGTTTCTATTAAATTGTATTGGCGAGTATTGGCAGAGTATTGGCGAGTTGCACAGTGGTGGCAGAGCGTTGCACAGTGGTTGCAGAGCGTTGCACAGTGGTTGCAGAGCGTTGCAGAGCGTTGCACAGTGGGGGCAGAGCATTGCACAGTGGTTGCAGAGCGTTGCACAGTGGGGGCAGAGCATTGCACAGTGGTTGGTGGCAGAGCATTGCACAGTGGTGGCAGAGCATTGCACAGTGGTGGCAGAGCATTGCACAGTGGTGGCAGAGTATTGCACAGTGGTGGCAGTGTATTGACCAGAAATAGAGCTTTCTTTTGGTGGTATTTAATCACCGCTGGGTTTTTTAATTTTTGCGCTATAAATCAAAATATACTGAAAATTCAGTAAAAAAAATAAATAAAAATTCTTTGTTTCTATTAAAATGTATTGCAGAGTATTGGCGAGTATTGGCAGAGTATTGCAGTGTTGCACAGTGGTGGCAGAGCATTGCACAGTGGTGGCAGAGCGTTGCACAGTGGTTGCAGAGCGTTGCACAGTGGTTGCAGAGCGTTGCACAGTGGGTGCAGAGCGTTGCACAGTGGTTGGTGGCAGAGCATTGCACAGTGGTGGCAGAGCATTGCACAGTGGTGGCAGAGCATTGCACAGTGGTGGCAGTGTATTGACCAGCGCTGTGGGCACTACACATCCAGCCCACAGCGCTGGTCCCGTCTCGCCCCCTCTCCGCTTCTCTCCTCTCTGTACCGATCGGTACAGAGAGGAGAGGGAGGAACCGGCGTCATGACGTGACGCCGGTTTGTGTACATGTGATCGCTCCGTCATTTGACGGAGCGATCACGTGGTAAACGCCCGCTATCATCGGCCGTTTTCCGTTATCCTCAGGACCCGGCGGTCACGGATGTTCCCGAGTGCGCGCCCCAGGGGGCACGTAGGAACAAGTTTCTGGGAGGACGTCCGTAGGATGTCCACCCAGGATAAGCCGACCGCGCTGTAGCCGTTTTTTGACTATAGCGCGGTCGGCATGTGGTTAAGTGCACTGTGTTCGGACGCCAGACACAGTCCGACGCCGGACAGAGTGCCCTTATGGGAAGCACCACGTCTATGCAATCACAAGATTGCAGTCGTGGCGCTGCATTTGCGGGCGTTTAGCCCGCCTTGCAGCGTTTTCCGAAGCGCCGAGTAGGGGTTCGGATTTGATTGACATCTGACCTCAGTCAGATGTCACTTCCTGTCTCTCTCTCCCATTGTGCCCGGGAGAGGAACCAGGAAGTATGCTGCTCCATCAGCGCTGCCAGTGGAAGAAGATACCGCTGGAGAGGACAACAGCAAGGTAAGTACCGCTGGGGGGGTTTGAAGTGACACAGGCAGGCTGCATTTGGGGGGGGAACAGAGGCTGCATTTGGGGGGGACACAGGCTGCATTGGGGGGGGGGGCAGAGGCTGCATTTAATGGGACACAGGCAGGCTGCATTAGGTGGGGGCACAGGCTACATTTGGGTGGGGGACACAGGCAGGCTGCATTTAATGGGACACAGGCAGGCCGCATTTGGGGGGGGGGCAGAGGCTGCATTTGGGGGGGTACAGAGGCTGCATTTGGGGGAGACAGAGGCTGCATTTGGTGGGACAGAGGCTGCATTTGGTGGGACAGAGGCTGCATTTGGTGGGACAGAGGCTGCATTTGGGGGACAGAGGCTGCATTTGATGTGACACAGGCTGCATTTGATGTGACACAGGCTGCATGTAAGGAGGGACTCCGCTGAGGGCACCTAATGTAAGGAAGGACTCTGCTGGGGATGCCTGATGGCATCTGGTTGTAGGCGACGTGGCTAGTGACACGCTCAGGGCTCCCACTGATCCTGCATTATGATGAGTTGAATGATTTAATTTTATATTACAATATAATAATAGAAATAATGCGCTTCAATCATCCTGACACCATAACAACCGTGTTGTCGGGATGATTGAAGTGCTAACACCAGGTGTTTGGAGTATCTTTATCTGCTGATTGTTAAACTTTCTAGAATACACATATTTCTATTGTGGTGTAGGATCTGGGCCTGCTGTCCCTTCATTCCTTTCTCCCTCTCCCTCCATCCCTCGTTCATCTCAGACACTAACCACACCACCTTAGAGCCATGCCCATTATTTCGCTCAAGCCACGCCCATTTTCACCAAGTGGGAGGGGTCTAAAATGAAGGGCGGGGTCACCAGCCGCCACTGACATTGACCAAGGTATTAGAAAGAATGTGATACCTTTTATGCTGCACCCCCATTGGTGGCACCTGATCTGAACTTTTCATAGAAGAACAAACCTCAAGATGCCCCATAAAATGGGGACGTACTAAAGTGCATATTGGGATGATGGGATGATTGGATTATTGGCTGCAATACTGAGAACTCTCCTTAGATGTCATCATCCCATCATCCCAATATGCAGTTTAGTACGTCCCCATAAAATGTTACTATGCTTCAGAATAATTGCACAGTATTACCTAGAATTACAGTTACAGTGGTGTGAAAAAGTGTTTGCCCCCTTCCTCATTTCCTGTTCCTTTGCATGTTTGTCACACTTAAGTGTTTCGGAACATCAAACCAATTTAAACAATAGTCAAGGACAACAACACAAGTAAACACAAAATGCATTTTGTAAATGAAGGTGTTTATTATTAAAGGTGAAAAAAAATCCAAACCATCATGGCCCTGTGTGAAAAAGTGATTGCCCCCTAAACCTAATAACTGGTTGGGCCACCCTTAGCAGCAACAACTGCAACCAAGCGTTTGTGATAACGTGCAATGAGGCTTTTACAGCGCCCTGGAGGAATTTTGGCCCACTCATCTTTGCAGAATTGTCCTAATTCAGTTACATTAGAGGGGTTTTCGAGCATGAACGGCCTTTTTAAGGTCATACCACAACATCTCAATAGGATTCAGGTCAGGACTTTGGCTAGGCCACTCCAAAGTCTTCATTTTGTTTTTCTTCAGCCATTCGGTGGTGGACTTGCTGGTGTGTTTAGGATCATTGTCCTGCTGCAGAACCCAAGTTCGTTTCAGCTTGAGTACACGAACAGATGGTCGGACATTCTCCTTCAGGATCTCTTGGTAGACAGCAGAATTCATAGTTCCTTTTATCACGGCAAGTCTTCCAGGTCCTGAAGCAGCAAAACAGCCCCAGACCATGTTCTTTTTGCTCAGCAGTGGTTTTCTCTTTGGAACTCTGCCATGCAGGCCATTTTTGACCAGTCTTTTCCTGATGGTGGAGGCATGAACGCTGACCTTAACTGAGGCAAGTGAGGCCTGCAGTTCCTTGGACGTTGTTGTGGGGTCTTTTGTGACCTCTTGGATGAGTCGTCGCTGCGCTCTTGGGGTAATTTTGGGCGGCCGGCCACTCCTGGGAAGGTTCACCACTGTTCCATGTCTTCGCCATTTGTGGATAATGGCTCTCACTGTGGTTCGCTGGATTCCCAAAGCTTTGGAAATGGCTTTATAACCCTTTCCAGACTGATAGATCTCAATTACTTTCTTTCTCAATTGTTCCTGAATGTTCTTTGGGTCTCGGCATGATGTGTAGCTTTTAAGGATCTTCTGGTGGACCTTACTGTGTCAAGCAGCTCCTATTTAAGTGATGCCTTGATTGTGAACAGGTGTGGCAATAATCAGGCCTGGGTGTGGCTAGAGAAATTGAACTCAGGTGTGGACAACCACAGTTATAGTATGTTTTAACAAGGGGGGCAATCACTTTTTCACACAGGGCCATGATGGTTTGGATTTTTTTTCACCTTTAATAATAAACACCTTCATTTACAAATTGCATTTTGTGTTTACTTGTGTTGTCCTTGACTATTGTTTAAATTGGTTTGATGTTCCGAAACACTTAAGTGTGACAAACATGCAAAGGAACAGGAAATGAGGAAGGGGGCAAACACTTTTTCACACCACTGTATTTATGATGACAGACAAATTGTAAATGACTGTATATGTGATCTCCTTTGTTTGGCAAACTATCCATTTTCTTTTTAACACAATACTTCATGGAGGATTCTTCCCCCACCTATAATTTAGCAAATCCTGTTTCTTGTCAACGATCATTAAATTAGCTTTGCTGGTAAAAATCCCCTTGTTACATCTAGACTGTGACATGTTGTTTTCAGCGATGTTATAGTCTACAGTGTATCTTGATTCACTCAAAGGACACATAATTTAATAAATCTCTTGGTGACAAATTAGGATATCTCTTTGCCAGCAGCAGTGTTGTCCTTAGGGGGACAGCCAAAAGGGTTTAGTGTGTATGTGTCAAACAGAGTTTGTATAAAGCTAATTGATGTAAATCAGAGAACATCTCAATGGATTCATTATAGCAATTACTGTAGCTTTGGAAAAAAAAAATATACACAGCCTGATCATTAATGTTTGAATCCCTTTGTTCTTCATTTACCATTATTATTGGGAATAGAATATATTATATGTATTTATTTTTTTATTTTTTGTACTAATATTACAATCTGTAAAATAAAATAAAAATACATTTTGTTATTACATGTCCAAAACAAAAATAAAAATTGTGAAAAACTTAAATAATTGTGATGGGGTGCCAGTTTAGGTTCCCCCAATTAGTCCTACTTGTTATGTTTGAATAAAATAGTTAAGGATAAATTGTACCACTAGGCTAAATTAAAGCAGAGCTCCACCCAAAAGGGGATGCTCCATTTGTTTGCACCCTCCACCCCTCCACTCTCACATTTGGCGCTTTTTGAGGGGGGAGCGGGTACCTGCTTTTGACAGGTACCCGCTTCCACTTCCAGGTAAGATTGCCATTGGCGATTTATGAAATTTCCAGCCCCTCCTCCTTCCTCCCGCTGCCTTCTGGGACACACACAGGTCCCTGAAGACAGCGGGGCCATTCAGAAAGCATAGCGCAACTTGCGCGAGCGGCGTAGGAAACTGGCTGTGAAGCCTGAAGGCTTCACTGCCTGTTTCCCTAACTTACACTGCTGGCGCCTGCACCCGAAGCCAATTGATGAATCGACTTAGGGTGCCGACATCATGGGATCCCTGGACAGGTGAGTGTCCTTATATTAAAAGTCAGCAGCTTCAGTATTTGTAGCTGTTGACTTTTATTTCTTTATTGTTTTACAGACTGGAGCTCCTCTTTAATGTTAAAAAGTACAACCTATTTTAGGCATCAGGTGGCATCCTTCCCATATAATCATATTGACACCCCCTAATGGCCAATCCATAACTGCATCTTGAAGGGCAGAGTAACATAGACCACACCTAGTGACTTGAAATACAGTAATACCTCGGATTGTGAGTAACGCTGTTAACACGAGTTTCGACATACAAGCTATTATCTTTTTTAAATCCTGACTCGGTTTGCGAGCGTTGTCTTGCAAAATGAGCATGATTCAAGCCTCTGCGGTGTGCATTACCGCATTTGGCCAGAGGTGTGGGGGCGCCGGTGACACTTGGAGCCGCTCAGATGCACTCAGAGCCACTCAGGAAACACTCGGAAACACTTCATTCCCGAGCCTCTCCGAGTGTTTCCGAGTGCATCTGAGCGGTTTCCGAGTGTCTCCGGCACCCCCCCACCTCTGGCCACATGCGGTACTGCATACAATAGAAGTCACTGTGGAATGAATTACCTGAGTTTTCATTGACTTCTATGGGGAAGCTCGCTTTGATATACGAGTGCTTTAGATTACAAGCATTCTTCTGGAACTAATTATACTCGTAATCCAAGGTACCAATGTATATGTATATAATTATGGATAAGGCCAAATCTCAATGCATTTCACTTAATGCTTCCTCAGGATTGGGGCACAGAAGATGCTATTAGTCAACCCCTCGGCACAGGACGTACACAATACTCCAAATAGTAGGATCCAGCAGAGGGACAGGAGTCAAAAAAAGCACACATATATTGGTTCTCATCCTCAGGTGCTAGCTTGCAGATCAGAGTGTTGTATATTCAGGAATAAAAGAGGAGAGGACAAAACATCTAAAATAGCTCCTATGATCCCTCCCTCAAATATTTACTTTCTGAAGCTGCTGCCATGAGATTCTAACTCCTAAGCATCTAAAATATTGGTAGTGAAATTAACATTTCAGAGCTACTGCTAATAAAATAAGTGCGCAAAAATCATATTAAATATATTTAAACTTTAGTCTATTAACCTCAAGTGCAAAATCAATAAGCCAAGTGACCAACCTGTATGCTGTGCATAAAAAAACACATACATAGCTTATCACATCTAGTGGTGTAATTCTAGACAAAAAAAATGTATCAGTCTGAACATATAGTGCTATAAAGGCGTACCCCACTTTTGAGTACACAATGGGACCAGAGCATGTATGTATAATGAAAATGTACTTAAAGTAGACATGTGCAATTCGTTTAGTTACGCATTCGTTATTCGTCAAAATTCGTTATATTCGTTCATTCGTATCGTACGAATGAACGAATAATTTAGTAAAAATTTTAACGAATAACGAATTATCGAATCGACCGAATATGAAAAACAACGAAAATACGAAATAATTAAATTAGAAACAACGAAACTACGAATAAACGAAAACAGAAACAACGAAAATACCGAACAAAGATTAAAAAATAACGAAAATCAAAATGAACGAAAAAATTCGTACATTTGTAACTTTTTTTTTTTGTTTGTTGATTCGTAATTTTCCGTGTGTCTTACAATGGCACTGCTTAATGTGCTTCGAATGGATTCGTAAATTCGTTACTTTTTTTTTGTTAGTTGATAAACGTGGTTGGGTCGGAGGCACTGTTTTGGTGGATTTTTGAGTTAAGTTCTGACTTGTGAGAGAGAAATTCTTTGTTTCTTAAACATGTAATAACATACACATTACATAAAATTATGAATTATGCACCGATTACGAATCTACGAAAACAATGTTACGAAAGTACGAATAAATAAATCTTACGAAAGCACGAATGTAACTAAATCTACGAAAATACAAATGCGTCCGAATACAAAATATAACGAAAATACAATAATACGAATTTCGAATAAACGAATCAATGAAAAAATAACTCTTACGAAAATACGAACGAGTCCGAATACGAACACCGACGACTTACGAAATTACGAATCGTTACAAATCAATGGAAACGAACAGAAACGAAACAAAACTAAACAAATTTTTCTGTTGTGCACATGTCTAACTTAAAGTGAAGCAATACCTTTTTTCACTTCTAGGCTGTAGTCGGGGCACCAAGGGCTGTAGTGTGGGCGTCAGAGGCTGTAGTGGGCGCCAAGGGCTGCAGTGTGGGCGCCAGGGGCTGCAGTGGGGGAGCCAGGGGCTGTAGTGGGGGAGCCAGGGGCTGTAGTGGGGGAGCCAGGGGCTGTAGTGTGAGCTTCAGGGGCTGTAGTGGGGGTGTCAGGGGAACTCTCACATGTAAATAGGCTAATCTGATGCAGGGGGGGCCACTCCAATCCATCCCCGAACATCGCACTGTGCACAGAAGACAGTGCTGTGGAGAGGCTGGATGGCATTCTGTGGCTGACAGGGAAGCCAGAAGAAACAACGAGCGGATGTGATGTCACCAGAGGTGGGGAGGTGGCCAGGATACAGGAAGAGCACACTGGAACAGGGCAGGCTATGTGCTCAGAGCTTCAGTACCTTCTACTGCGGCTGCAAGGCACGGGAATGTTTGTACTTGTGAGGCACTTTACGTACACTCGGGGGTATGTCCGTACTCGTGAGTGTATGTAAAGTGAGTGTCCGTAAATCGGGTATGCCTATATATGATAAGTCTGTGGGTCGGTGCAGCATAATGTGGAGGGCAGAAACAGGAATATATTGTAACAGAAGTCCAGCAATACAGGCAGATCCAGCCGGGAGGCAACCTGACTGGAAGAACATACAAGTTGTACCGGCAATGTGACAGCAGACTTATTATTCAGAAATGGCAACAGCATCTGTTTTGAGGTGCAGAATGCGTCCAGGCTGATCTGTACCCACATGGGTAGGCTTCCAGGAAAGATGGAGGTGTCCCTGCACTTTCTCTTCTCCTCCAGAAACCTTTCCCTGATGCTAAACACTGTCCCTGACAGATGAGTGACCTGTCTCTGCTCTGACCGCTCGCAAAATGTGCACCAAACCCAGAGGCCAGGGTCTTAAATAGACTCTTCCTGACCCAAAATGGCCACCAAAGTCACGTGGGGTGCCAACTTCCAATAGGATAGCTGTGGCACAAGATTGATTTGCAGTGAAGTTTGCACATAGAGGAACTAAGTTCCTCTCGACCTCCTTTCCCATCTGCAGTGCTACTGCAGACAAGCACCACCTGCAGTGGAGACAATAGACTTCACCTGCCTACAAGTCCACATCCAACAGTGCTTTAACTACTTGCCGACCAGCCACCATCATTGTACTGGGGCAGGTCGGCACGTTCCTGCGAATCGCCTTCATTGTACGTCAGCTCGTTAACTGTAGTTTGTGGGCGCACACTGGCCAGCGGTGGGAGCCAATCAGCGGGTTGGGCAGACTCGATGTCCGCCGGCCACCCGCGATCATTCCCTGCAGTGACAGAATGGGGATCTGCCTGTGTAAACAAGGCAAATCTCCGTTCTAACAGGGGAGATCACACAGATCCTGTCTTTCTGCTATGCAGGAAGACAGATCTGTGTGTTTCCCCAGGCAGCAATCTCTTTGTTGTCTCAGGCAGCCCAGCCCCCATACAGTTAGAACACACCTGCAGGGAACACATTTAACCCCTTGATCGCCCCTGATGTTAACCCCTTCCTGATGTTAACCCCTTCCCTGCCAGTGTGATTAGTACAATAACAGCGCATATTTTTAGCAGTGATTACTGAAATAATGTCACTGGTTCCCAAAAAAGTGTCAAAAATGTCAGTTAGGTGTCCAATCTTTCCACCGCAATGTCGCAGTCCCACTAAAAAATCGAAGATCACTGCCATTACTAGTAAAAAACAAAATAATAAAAAATCCCATAAATCTATTTTTTATTTTGTAGATGCTATAACTTTTGCGCAAACCAATCAATATACACTTATTGCAATTTTTTTTACCAAAAATATGTATAAGAATATATATCTGCCTAAATTGAGGAAGAAATTTTTTTTTTTTATTTATTTTTTTGGGGATATTTATTATAGCAAAAAGTAAAAAATATAGTTTTTTCTTTTCAAAATTGTCACTTTTATTTTTTCTAGCGCAAAAAATTAAAACCACAGAGGTGATCAAATACCACCAAAAGAAATCTCTATTTGTGGAGAAAAAGGGACTTCAATTTTTTTTGGGTACAGCGCCGCAATTTTCAGTTAAAGCGACGCAGTGCCGTAACGCAAAAAAATTGCCTGGTCATTAAGGGGGGAAATCTTCCAGTCCTTAAGTGGTTAAAAATGCTTTGTGTTAAAGTCCAAACAAGAGAAATCTTTTGTGTAAACTTCACTGCAAATCAATCTTGTGCCACATCTCATGTCCGTGAGATAGTATAATCCCTTGGTGACCCCGACATCCACCTGCACTCACCAGATACTTTTGACCTCCTATACAAGTAAGTCGGTCAACATTTGCTTTGTAACTCTCCTTAGATGGATACCCCAGATGCCACAGTTGGTTTGTATTTTATGCTTTTAAATAAACAGTATTACACTATGGAGGTTCTATTTTTTTTTCTCTGTTTTTGGCACTTCTTGCATCAAGATTGAGTACCCAGGGAGATAGGAGTTGGAGAGACCAACTGTGGTGCCTGAAGTATCCATCTAAGGAGTGTTACAAAGTGAATTTTGACCTACTTACTTTCGCAAGTGGTGGAAAGTATCTGGTGAGTGCGGGTGGATGTTGAGGTCACCAAGGATTATACTATTTTAGGGACATGAGGTGTGGCACAAGATTAATTTGCAGTAATGTTTGCACTAAACATTTCTCTTGTTTGGACTTTAATACAAAGCACTTTTACAGCATTGTTTGATGTGGACTTAACCACATGCCGACCAGCATACGACGATGTACGTCGGCACAATGGCACGGCTGGGCAAATGGGCGTACAGGTAGGTCCCCTTTAAATCATGGAAATGTGGGCGCATGCCTGCCGCGTGCTCCGTGAGCGCGCCTGCGGGTCCCACGGACTCGATGTCCACCGGGGTCCCGCGATTGTGTCACGAAGCGGCAGAATGGGGAGATGCCTATGTAAACAAGCCATTTCCCTGTTCTGCCTAGCAACATAACAGATCTTCTGGTTTCTGTCATCGGGAGCAGTGATCTCCATCATGTTCTAGTGAGTCAATCCTCCCCACAGTTACAATCTCTCCCTAGGACACACTTAACCCCTTGATTGCCCCTAGTGTTTAACCCCTTCCCTGCCAGTGTCATTTACACAGTTATCAGTGCATTTTCATAGCACTGATCGCTGTATAAATGACAATGGTCCCAAAATAGTGTCAAAGGTGTCCGATGTGTCCGCCATAATGTCACAGTCATGATAAAAAATGCAGATTGCCGCCATTACTAATAAAAAAAAAATAATACTAATAAAAATGCCATAAATCTATCCCCTATTTTGTAGACGCTATAACTTTTGCGCAAAGCAATCAATATACGCTTATTGCGATTTTTTTTTTTTTACCAAAAAATATGTAGAAGAATACATATCGGCCTAAACTGAGAAAGAAATTAGTTTTTTTTATATATTTTTTGGGGATATTTATTATAGCAAAAAGTAAAAAATATTGCTTTTGTTTCATTGTTTCAATATTGTCACGATTTTTTTGTTTATAGCACAATAAAAAACAAAAAACGCAGAGGTGATCAAACACCACCAAAAAAAAAGCTCTATTTGTGGGAAAAAATGACGTCAATTTGGTTTGGGTGCAACGTCGCACGACCGCGCAATTGTCAGTTAAAGTGACGTAGTGCCGTATCGCAAACAGTGCTCTGGTCGGGAAGGGGGTAAATCCTTCCGGGGCTGAAGTGGTTAACACCTTTTTTGTCTAGTATGTATATCATTATATGAGATACGTTATGTATGTCTATATCCTTTTTTTTTTTTTTTTTTGCACAGCATGTAGGTTGGTCACTTGGTTTATTGATTTTCCACTTGAGGTTCACTGATTAGAGTTGAAATTTGTTTAATATCATTTGTTCTTATGGAAACTTTCTTAGTATTACTGGCAACAGTGCATTAATAAGCAAAGCAACAAGTGCAGATACCGTAGTAACCAATCAATCTTATCTAATTTTACTAACTGCTCGAATCAAACCAAAACTGAAATTTGACTGTCTTCTATGGGTACCTACTATCCGCTAACCCAGTTTATTTGATTTAGATATAGTATAATTTAAATAATTTACACATTTTATGAAATACCACAAAAACACCAAACGGTTTATTTCCTGGGATCTACCCCTGCTCCCTCCTTACAGTATTTGATTGACAGCAGCAGGAGCTGATTGCTCCCCTTGCTGCCTTTCTTTCCTGTGAGGAGAGAGAGCAGTGGCGGCTGGTGCTGCATATTTGGGGGCGGGGTGGAAAACACGACACCTGCAACCCCCCTGGTCAGTCGCTCAGTGTGAAACCCCCTGCCCCTCCCCCCCATCGTTTGCTCGTCCATCCCCCCCACCAGCCCCGCACTTATCCCATCTAGGCAGCTTCGTCTCCTTCCTGCTCTGCGCTCCGAAACCACCCTTTTTTGAAGCCAATTAGAGCCTCAAGCTCTAATCTTGTGCTTCAAAAAAATAAAAAGACCCCATTGGAATCCAATGCGTCTGGCACCCCGCATGTAGATTAGGGGCCAGACGCATGGATTAGGGGGGGCCCTAATGGACAGGACGCCACTGAGAGAGAGAGAGAGAGAGACCAGTGCTGCTGCAGATGGGCATAGCACTGAATCAAGAGATGACTCCAGTATATAGGAGGTGAGGGCACGATACAGCTACTGGGTCATTTTTTACCTTAATGCAGAGAATGCAATAAAGAGGAACTGCAGTCTGCTCACATGATTTGTAATAAAAACATCTTTGCCATTCTGAAGCTTCCTTTATATCACTCTCCATCCCTATGGTTGCCACCTCATCCCTTTAAACCTGAACACATATTAATTACACATGTTCTGTGGCTGATTAAGGTGGTAATTAAACTCACTTGGTGCCTTATCTGCATTTAATTAGCCTCAGAACCTGTGTAATTCAAAGGTGTTTGAGTTTAAAGGGATGAGGTGGCAACTCTAGCCACCCCCCTACTTTTCTGCGTGCTTGGATAAGGGTCTGGTATGGATTTTGAGGGGGACCCCACGCCATTTTATTTTTACATTTTGGTGTGGGGTTTCCTTAAAATCCGTACCAGACTCAAAAGGACCTAGTATGGACTGGGGCCACGCTGGTATTTTTTTTCAGATCAAATTTGTGTTCATAACTGATGTGTGATTCAGATGCATTCCCATAGAAGGCAATAGACATGTGCACAACAAACAAATTAGTTTATTTTCGTTTCGTTTTTTTCGTTTCCGTCGATTCGTAGCGATTCGTACATTCGTAAGTCGTCGTTGTTCGGATTCGTACATTCGTAAGTCGTCGGTGTTCGTATTCGTAACGATTCATACATTCGTAAGAGTTATTTTTTCGTTGATTCGTTTTTTCGTTAGTTTAATTTTCGGACACATTCGTATTTATTCGTAACATTCGTAACATTTGTAGATTTGTAATCGGAGCATAATTCATAATTTGATGTAATGTGTATGCTATTATTACATTTTAATAATTTACGAATCGAAAAAAAAAAAGTTACGAATCGAAAAAAAAAAAAGTTACGAATGTACGAATTTTTTTGTTCAATAGAGACACGGAAAATTACAAATCGAAAAAAAAAATAAAAAAAGTTACGAATTGAAAAAAAAGTTACGAATCGAAAAAAAGAAAAAGTTACGAATCGAAAAAAAAGTTACGAATGTACGAATCTTTTGGTTCAATAGAGACACGGAAAATTACAAATCGAAATAAAAAAAAAAAGTTACGAATAAAAAAAAAAAAGTTACGTATCGAAAAAAAAAGTTACGAATCTACGAATTTTTTTTTTTTTGTTCAATCCATTCGAAGCACGTTTAGCAGCACCATTGTAAGGGACACAGAAAATTACCAATTCAACAAAAAAAAAAAAAAGTTACAAATGTACAAATTTTTTCGTTCGTTTTCGTTTTTCGGATTTTCTTCATTAGTACATTCGTTGTTTCTAATTAGTTTTTTTTCCGATTTTCGTTGTTTTTTGGATTCGTACGATTCGAACGATTCGTTACGATTCGAATGATTCGTTCATTCGTACGAAAACGAACAAACTAAAATAACGAAAAAAAAACGAAAAACGAAAGAAAACGAAACGAATTGCACATGTCTAGAAGGCAATAGCCTGGAATTTGCATCTGTACCCGCACCGCAGTGCTTAAAAAAACGCACAGGACTCTTTTTAAATTCGCAGTGAATTTGCACTGCCGCTGCACTGGACAAATCTGAACCAGTTTCATAGAAAGCTGGTTTAATTCAAATGTAATGCGAAACGGAATGCGGTTCAAAAATGCATCCAATTTGCATTTATGTGAACCGAGCCTAACAGGAAAAGGGAATGGAGCACCGCTATGACACTACTAGGTCATGCAGCCATTTTCTATGGAATAATGATTGCTGAATTTAAAAAAATCCATGTTTTTACGCAAAAGCTTGCTAGAAATATATAAGGGTGTATAGTAGTATGCGTGTGAGTCAGTATGAAGATGCTACCTGTAGAACTACAGATGCTAACTTGCTTTCCATTTGCATTGAATAATTTGCTTTATTGGTGTTTGCTATAATTAAAACCAAATGTTTAACTCAGCAGGCAGCTGCTTAAAAACTCATTAAATCCCTGTACCTAATAATTAGGATTAACAGTTTCAGAAATCTGTATATTAACATCTACATGTGCCATTTGAGATTAATACATCATTTCTGAATAAACAAGAATTAAATGAAAATGAATCATTCAACAGTTTTTGGTGAGCGGTGACTATACGGCCCCCTGACTTAAATTACGTTTACATGATTATATACCTTTGGGCATACTTCCTTCATTGCACTAATTACCAGCTCCTGTACATTATTTCTCAGCTCAGAAGATCTACTGAGAAATTGACTGCAGAACTGCTTTGCTTATTTCTGAAAACCCGAGGGTCTAATTAAATGGTTGGTCTACTGCTACCCTGGCTCTTTTTTCTATTTTGAAATGTGACATATGTGAACATTATTTGCACATTCAGTTTATAAGGTGCAGAAATAATTTGTTTGTAAAGTACATTTTAAATAAGCATGACGGGTTCCACATATGTTAAACCCAGTGCCAGGACAAGGTTACCTAGAGCCCAGGGCAAATATGTCAAGCGCCCCCCCAAGATGTATGATTGTGTCAGAAAAAATACCCCCCAAAAAAAAAAAAACATGAACACTTATCTGCATACTCCCCCCCAAGCATAAATCCCCCTTGATCCCAGTAAAATTCCACCCCCCTGCTGAATTCCCCCCTCCTGGCACAAATCTTTGCCCCCCATCCCCTCAAATCCACTCCCCACATATGCCCCCCCCCCCCCAAAAAAAGAACAAAAAAAAAACACTTCCCCCTTCTAGCACAAATTTTCTACCCCTCAAATTTCCCCTGCAAACACAAAAGCACAAATCCCCCCCAATCATCCCTACTAGCATAATCCCCCCCCCAAAAAAACTTCCCCCTCCTACCACAAGTCCTCTACCCTCCAAACACAAAAGCACAACCCCCCCAATCATCCCTACTAGCACAATCCCCCCCGCCCCCAAAAAAACTTCCCCCTCCTACCACAAGTCCTCTACCCTCCAAACACAAAAGCACAAGTACCCCCCCCCCAATCATCCCTACTAGCATAATCCCCCCCCCCAAAAAAACTTCCCCCTCCTACCACAAGTCCTCTACCCTCCAAACACAAAAGCACAACCCCCCCAATCATCCCTACTAGCACAATCCCCCCGCCCCCAAAAAAACTTCCCTCTCCTACCACAAGTCCTCTACCCTCCAAACACAAAAGCACAAGTACCCCCCCCCCCCAATCATCCCTACTAGCATAAATCCCCCTACCCCCCAAAAAAATCTGGTCTTAGCACCCCCCCCCACATTACAAAATAATGAAAAGACCCAAATCACCCATCTAGCACAAATTTTCTTCACCCATCCCCACTCCCAACACAAACCCACTACCCCTCAAATGTCCCCTCCAAACACAAAAGCACAAATATCCCCCAATCATCCCTACTAGCATAAATGACCCCTCCATAAAAAAAAAAACTTCCCCCTCCTAGCACAAATCCTCTGCCCCTCAAATTTCCCCTCCAAACACAAAAGCAAAATACCCCCCAATCATCCCTCCTAGCACAAATCCTCTTCACCCATCCCCCCTCCCAACACAAATTCTCCCAAATCACCATTCCTAACTCACCTCCCCAAATTTCCCCTCCTAGAACAATTCTTACGCCTGACACCACCCCCCCTCTCCCAAATTTCCCCTCCCAATGCAAAATCTACTCGTCCAATCTCCTTGTGGTGCCCCTCACCTCCCATGATACCTCAGCCGCTGTTAAACCTACAGATAAGGCTTTGTTTCTCTCTCATAAATTTTAACACATCCCCAGACACAGTATTCAGTAATTATTATGTACTGTGAGGAAGTACCACTTACCTGAATCTGAAAATGCCACCAGTCTCGGAAGAAAGGGCTCTGTCCGGGGGTCAGGGGGACCCTTCATGATTTCTTGCATTAGGGCCCTTAAGGTTCTAGTTACGCCACTGGCTCCTCCTTGTATTGGAGGCACGTTGGTCTTTCAGGAGGATCTTGCCACCACCAAAAAATGAAGCAAAGAGGTTCTGTGGTACTTCTTTAAAGTGTTTGAGCATTAAAGATCCCGTTCACCACAAATTGCCTGCAGCAGGAGACCCTGAGTCATCCATAGGTTCTCTGAGGAAAACACTGTTCTCAATAATAAGAAGCCTGGCCCACTTCCTGCTTCCTAGCACCTGCACTCCAACACTCCTCTTTATTTTCATCCTCAGCCTTCTACTGCCTTTGCCTTTAGGAGATAGCAGCAGTTGACAAAGGTTCCAACTGGCCCTCAGAAGGAAGTTCTCCAGTTCCTCTTGTGGCTTTTCTTCCAGTAACAATTCTTTCAGGCTAGGCAGTATGTTTTCCATGATGAATACAATATATGTCTAAGCCTCATCTCATCGCAACCTATCATTATAAGACTGCTTAAAGTGGTTGAAAACCCTCCTGGCTTAACAAAGAACCTGTTGTAAGCCTAGTACATAATAATGAACCACTAGTGGCTCCCATCTCTAGGAATACATGCTGCAGCACAACATGGCAGCATTTTGCCTGGAATATTGCATATGCTCTGGGACATTTGAGGGGGTACTGCTAGTTCCAAGGAGTTGGAAGATGAGGCCAGTGAGAAGGAGAGAGTACAGATGACAGACTAGACATGCGTTGACACTACCAGTTCTGGATGTGTGCTGCTTCTTACAGATTTCCCAACCATCAGATGATTGACCAAGTGTGCCATTAAGAATATGTAGCTGGCAGCATAGTCCAGCAGCAGAGACACAATGCATTCCACATGCTCCTAAAGTGCAGGGATGGCATTTTGGATAAAATAATGGCAGCTTGGTACCTGCCACTGTGGTGTAGCATGAGGCATAAACGTGCAGGAGGGGAATGATTCCACAAGCTGAAATGGGAGCAGCTTCAAAATCAGTAGTAGCTGACATTATGACGCTGCGCATATGAGTTATTTGGGTACAGTTTTCCTTATACTCCAGCAGCTGTGGAACACTTGCCTTGGAAAGTATGCTTCTGGAGATGGTGTAGGAGAGTGTAGGAGAATTCTGAAGAAGTTCAAGCCTTTGCTTGACCCTCCACAGTGTGGCTGCTTGATCCTCTTTCCTGCTTGACCTAGCATATCCTAAATCTCTGGAACACCTTGTGGGACTCCCCGCTTTGTCACTAGAAGCTGCAGATATTGCAGCAGGATCGAAGAGGAATACTGGCCTTTTGCTGCACATAGAAGCTGCAGACCACACTGGTTCCCTAAGCAGCAAATACATGAAAAAAAAGCTCCACGGGGTCAGCAATGGCCTGTGCCATTTTTTCCTATGCCTTTGAGACAGTGCCAGCAAATGGATTAGGAGAACTGCACCATCCAGTCCTCTGCAAGTTGCCCCCGTCCCTGGACAGAATCCCAACTCACTGCTGTTCTGCTTCTCTCTCAGAGCTTTCAACCTCTGCAGTTGGTGGCACTCATGATCCACCCACTTCCCAGTAAGCTCCAGATTTTGGAACATCACTGTCACTTGGTGCTCCCTGCCTAATGTCCCATGACTGCTGTGTGGCTGAACCTTCTTCTCCCTCTGTGGTCATGTTATCCTTTGCATCCTTATTATCTAAAAGAAGTAATGCATTACCATAATCATCCTTCTGCAGGAAGTCAGTGATTGTGTGGTCAAATAATTCTACCAAAGAGATAGAGGAGTGTTGAAAGTAGCACATGCAGCCAACTGGCTGCACCTGGGAAGAGGAATATTTTGTTATGTGCCCTGCCTCCAGATGGTGCAACCGGCTGCTGTTTTTTCCTGCAGAGTCTGCTTACCCCCTACTACCACTGCTTGCAGAACCTCTGCCTCTCATTTTAGGCTTGCCTGTCATTTTTCTAAATATAGTGGATTTCCTAAATTTAGCGATAGTTATGGCAAAAGAGAGAATAAATATGTGATGCTTTGGTGCCCACTTTACCACACAAATACAGTATATGGAGAGGTACGGCAAAGAATCAACTTTCCATGTGTCAGCAAAAATTGGCTACTGTGCACCCTGAAATATAAAAAATATAAAATAAAATAAACCTCCCCTCAAAAAACAAAACCCTGAAACACTAAATCCCAACAATTTTTTTTTATTATTCGTCTAGCAGAAAATAAAAATATAGATAAGCCTGAATTAAAGAAAAAAAATCTGTGGAGGAGGGGTGGGAGCTCTAAAGAAAATACAGTTGTTTGTGACACACACAGGGGTAATCCTAAAAAGAACTTGTCTTTGAACTGTAAACACCAACTACACTGCGATCTAAGATAATTTACTGAAATATAGCAACTAACTCTCCCTACCAGAATGGTAGCTCTCTCTAAACTACTCTAACACACATTGAAAAATGACTGCTGGGAACCCCCTTTTATAGTGAGGGGCTGGCACAAATTACTGGACATTCTAACCCTGCTGACCACAGGTTTTTAGTACAGGTGAGTGCAGTACATTTTGATAGCTTTTGTGACACAACGGGCCCTGAGGAAATCACGTGATTTGTGACACAACGCGTCGGGAGGAGCCTAGTGATGTCACTTCCAGTCGTGGCCGAGACCAGAAGCCCAGTTGTTCTGCTCTCTCTGGAGATTTTATATGTAGAACATTGCTAATTTTAATGTAAGTTACTACGTTTTAATAAAATTTTGTGTGAAAATACTTTACTATGGTGACTCTTCTCGTTACATATGGTCCATGTTGATCGAAGGAGAGGAGATCTTACTTCAGAGCAATTTCCTGTGGAGGATTAAGTTACCATCAGGCGCTGTCAGACCTTCATGTTTTTTTTTCTTGAGGTGAGCTGCTAGAGTGCACAGTGGTGGATAATTGTGGACAGCACATAGGAGTGTAATTACACTGCACAAGAATTTGTAATATTGCACCTTTGTCATCACTGGATTTTACTTCACTATCTAAATAATTATGGACACTTTTTTGTAATCTGATTTATGGACACCTTCTTGATTTATCTGAAATTAATTTATTGATTGCCAATATATGGCTTTATGCATATTTTTTGAAATTTGCAGCATTGGTTCTCGGTGCTCACTACCAAGTAGGGTTATATTTCCATTAATCCCCAGGGAAATTATACCAGGTAAATTACATCCTATTACTAAATGAAATAAAAACGGAAATAAGAAAGAGCAATAAGGTCCCTTTCATGGATAGGACGAACAAATACCATTAAGATAGTAATAGTACCGAAAGTTATGTATAAATTCCAAATGTTACCCATTTCCCTACCTCAGACTTATTTTAAAACATTAAAAAACATAATAACCAAGTTCATTTTGCAGAATAGGAAACCGAGAATCAGTATTAAGGAGAGATAAAATGCAAGGCGGGCTAAAGGTACCAGATTTAAAAAAATATTATAATGTTAATTTCACGAGTAATAGAGTGGGCAAGGGAGAACAATGAAAAAAGATGGGTACAAATTGAGAATATAATGAGTGACACACGGTTGGGTAGAATAATTTGGATTCCTTCTCAATAAAGAGCACTGGGTGAGAATACACATGCAATGACACAAAATGTACTCAGAATTTGGGATCGAATACATAAACAAGGTAAATGGAAATACAATTCTCCATTAATATCACTGAAAGAAACAAATTATTTCACACCAGAAAAAGGGAAAATATTTGGAGACTGGATAAAAAATGATAATGCACAATTAAAGGATATAACAGATAGGGGGAAAATATTCACATTTCAAGAATTAAAACACAAGACAGATTTGATGGTGTGATTAATGAATTGCATTACCTCCAGTTGAAGCTGGGGGGGGGGGGCTTTACAGGGGGGCAGTAAAATGTATACATTAAATGTAATCATGATGGAATCTACGGAATTTGCTTTGTATATGATATAATTAAAATAAACAATAATAAAAAAAAGTATTTGCATTAATTCCATTCCTTATGTTCTTATGGATTTTATGAGTGTCACTATTTGATTCATGCACATTGAATGAAATTCACAGCAACTCTTGATACTCACTACCCAGTTGGGTTTAGTTATTAATTTTCTAGTTGTTTCCATTATATCCATTTATATTTGCCCACTTTAGGGATATAGTGTATTGGGATTATATTTAACACTGTTTTACTTTGAGGGAGTTCGCCATTTTATTATACATTTTTTTTATTATCACTTGTGGGGACACATTGCAGAGTTGGCAGCTTCCTCTGACTCTTTTTACTTTCACTCTTTTCTGCCATTAGTGAATCGCTACTGGTTAGCATACAAGTGGTTTGATTGTTTCTTATCCTATTGTGACACAGGGTGCTGCTGTTGTGTTTGTTTCATTACTTTACTTTATATTTTTTTATGGCTTTTTTGAGTATTTAAATACATTAGATACTGTTGCTTTAAATATATTTGTTTAAATTTTTATTCGCTTTCAGTTTTTTTTCTGTAAACTTTTTTTTATTTTTTATTTTTTTTGCAAAAACACATACACTTCTTTCACATACAACCTCTATTCACACTGTTGGGCATACCAGAAAATGTAATAGCAGCATATAGATTATTCATTCACAACAGACTGAGGCAGTACCCAGTAGTTCACCTTTGCTGTAGCAGAGCAGCCAAGCAGATCAGGACAGGGCTCCTTGCCCTAATACAGTTGGGAAACGGAATCACCTCTTATTACAATAGGTGCTACTTCAGGGACATGGATCGAAAGAATCATATAACGGATATACATGGCTACTGATCTGCAGAATGTGGGTTGATTGGTCCACAATAGTTGAAAAGTGCTTCCCTAACTTTTTAAATCCCATTGTACCCTTAAAAAACACAAAAAATGTATTCCCCATTCACTCCAACATGTTCCATCGAAATATAGCGATTTTGCTGAAATGATACATAACAAAATTTAAAAATGAGCTAGAAACTATAGCAGGGTGTCAAAGGGTGATTATGCTCACCGGAATTCTCCTAGAACTGAAATATCATAAGATGGTAATGCCAAGATTGCCAAATTAATAACTTTCTTATTGTGCAGACATGAAACGTTCCCACTGCTAATAACTGTGCATATCTTGAAATTGGTCACTTACAACTCCCTAGCTTATTTTCACTTCTTTTCTATGAATGCTATATGTTCCCTGCATTTGTTCATCATGCTTGTCAGTACCTATTCTCCCTTGTTAACATGTTAGTTCATCTAGTAAAGCTCTTCTCAAAGGGATATTTATTTTTGATTCAAGGAGCCTTGTGGAATAAACTTCCTATTCCTTATGCCGTACTTGGAAGCAAATAATTTCAAAAAGTGTTTTAAGAAAACATTAGGCTGTAGAATGGCTTGTTCAACTCTGATTTTGGACAGAAAAAAGGTGAAAGGTAATTCTTCGAGTAACAAATTGGTGACATATCCGTCTGACCTCTGTGTTTCTTAAACTGTAAATGAGTGGATTCAGCATTGGTATAACCATTGTATAGAAGATGGAAGCCACTACGTCTTGACGCATGTTTATATCACCACTCGGGTGAAGGTAATTGAATAACACAGTGCCATAAAATAAAGTGACACAAGCCAGGTGAGAGGCACATGTGGAGAAGGCCTTTCTTTTTCCTTGAGATGATGGTATTTTTATGACTGTGGTTGCAATCCAAAGATAAGATGTTACAATAATGAAAAGTGAACCTCCACCAATGATAGCAGCAGATATGGAGATAATGATCTCATTTATTGTTGTTTTAGAACATGACAATCTTAGCAGTGGAAGAGCATCACAGATAAAATGGTCAATAATGTTCGAGCCACAGAAGTATAAACTAAATGTGAATCCAGTTTGGATAGCAGCTTGAACTGTAGCAAATATATAGGAAGTGGCAAAAAGTATGTTGCATGTTCTTATTGTCATAATCGTTCTATAATACAAAGGATTGCAGATTGCTACATATCGGTCATATGCCATTACACCAAAGAGAATACACTCAGTAGACCCAAATGACGAAAACATGAAGAGTTGAACCGCACAGCCAGACCCTGATATATATCTGTTTTGTGTGATAAGATGGACCATGGTGTTAGGTACCACAGCAGAAGCATAACAGATGTCAGTGAATGCTAAATGGCTCAGGAAAATGTACATAGGTGTATGGAAGCTGGATGTGAAATGAATGACTAAAATGATACCAACATTTCCCATCAGTGTCACCAAATACATGATAAGAAACACATTAAAAAGCACCAGCTGAAGGTGTGGATCATTAGTGAGACCCAAAAGGAGAAATGCAGTAGACTTTGAGTAGTTCCCAGTGCCTTTCAATACTGAAGACTGAATCATCTGTTATATAAATAAAAGAAAAATTCCTATTAGGTTATTTATTGAACTACATCTCTTTAACTAACCGCTATTTTGCACAGCTGATTATTGAAAATTCTGACTACATGGCCATTTGTTATTTTCTTCTATAGTCAAGTTGACAGCAAAAAAATTGCTTTTGGTCACAGATCATGATTCATTCATGAGCTACCGCAATGATTTGTGCATTTATTGGTGGCCTTTTAAGATCCAGATCTTGTTCATGCTTTATGTGCAGCCAAGACTATTATAAGCTAACCTGCCACAAGGCAAAATACAGCTGTGAGCTGTGAGGAGCCTTAAAGCTGTTATCCCTTGACACCCGGACTACCATTTCCAGATCAGTGATGTCACCTACTGTGATTCTGCATATCTTATGTTTTACTTGCCCTCTGTACTTTCATAGTATGGCAGTTGTCATTTGAGTCTTCTCACACAGTTATCCTATATAAAAATCCACCATGACTGTTGCCTATTTAAAACAATGGATAAGTAATAGATACAGATACACTTAAAAACAAAAAGAAGAAGAGGGTGTATAAAATGTGCAAAATTCACATGATGAGCCCACTCACTGATTAAGTGATCTCTTTGTAACCAAAAGCATATAGACAAAAGAAAAACCCTATATAAGGAAAAGAAAACCCAATAGGGGGTAAGTAGCGGTTACTTATGCCCCATACACACGGTCGGAAATTCCGACCACAAAATCCGTCGGATTTTTTTCCGACGGATTTTGTCCGACACTGGTGTTGCATACACACGGTCGGAAAAGTTGTCGGAAAATCCGATCATTCTGAACGTGGTGACGTTTGTTGCGTACGACAGGACTACGTAGAGGCTAGTAGCCAATAGCTTTGGTCTTGTAATGTGATCTGAGCATGCGTGGCACTTTGTCCGTCGGAATTCGCTGCACACGATCGGAAAAAGTCAGATTGGACTTTGTTGTCGGAAAATTTGAGAGCAGGAGATAAAACTTTGTCCATCGGAAAATCCGACGGAAAAAGTCCGATGGAGCCTACACACGGTCGGAATTTCCGACAACTTTGTCCGATAGGACATTTTCCGTCGGAAAATCCGACCGTGTGTATGGGGCATTAAATGTGGCTTCAAACTAGTTCAAAATGTAAGTTAAATAAATTGTATCAAAAAGCAGTACAAAATTACAAAAATGCTGCTAGTACTCAAAAATCCCTCCCAGTGTGTTGATCACTGCAGTGTAATGCCCTGTACACACGGTCGGACATTCCAATGACAAAATCCGTCGGATTTTTTCAGACGCATTTTGGCCCAAACTTGTCTTGCATACACACCTTCGCACAAAGTTGTCGGAAAATCCTATCTTTCAGAACGAGGTGACGTACAACACGAACGCCGGGACTATAAAGAGGCCAGTAGCCAATAGCTTTCGTCTCATAATGTATTCTGAGCATGCGTGGCACTTTGTCCGTCGGAATTGTCTAGACACGATTGGAATTTAAACAATTGGATTTTGTTGTCGAAAATTTTAGATCCTGCTCTCAAACTTTGTGTGTCGGAAATTCCGACGGAAAAAGTCCGATGGAGCCCACATACGATCGGATTTTCCGACAACACAATCCGATCGCACATTTTCCATCTGAAAGTCCGACCATGTGTACAGGGCATAACACACACAGGGTGCATACCAAACAAAACAAAACATTGTGCAGTTGTACACAATCACAAACATACGGATATCAAATGATACACGCACAGCAGTTCACCGACACAGACAAATAGTCTGTCCAAGTACATTAACCTAATATAATCAAGGATAATAGACAGGAATTGCTGTGCGTTTCCCGAAAAGAAGCTCAAGCTATTTTACTTATTCAGTGCAATCTTGTGATCAGTAGCAATTGTAATAATTCTAGCCAAAGCTAATAGCTACCTCCTATAAGCCAACATGGCAAACATACCTAACTTTGCCAAACCATGGAGTACCAATCAATTATCAGGTGAACTTCTAATGAATGATCAAAGTAAGCAAAGCAAAGACCTCTGATAGATTAATGCATACAGATCAGGCAGGAACAGGTAATCAAACAGCAAAACAGTTTGCATTAACTTTGTGTCTCACGGTATAGAGTTTGTATTCACCTTTAGGTTCAATTTATATTTTATGATATTATATGCTCTGTAGGGTGTTTACTAATTTTTCACAAAAGTTTTTCACACCTATATTGCATAATACATGATAGTATGTCACCAAATGCTCTATAGGTTGTTTAATAATTCCACAAACTTGTTTACACCTATTCTACACACATTACCCTTTTTCAAAAAAAGTCACACCTATAGAGGCTGCTTCTAGAGAGCCTCTTTCAACATAAGTTTATTTTTTTCAATAGTTGAACAGCCCTGCTGGGTGTTCATTAAGGTGTTCACTAACTCTCACAAAGTTTTTTCACCTATATTGCATAATATATAATAATATGTCAGTAAATGCTCTGTAGGGTGTTTATTAATTTCATGAAAAAACCCTTTCTGCATATACAAATTTTTTTTTTTTCTAGAAAATCACACTAATACAGGTTGCTTTTCACTGAGTCTCTCGTGATATATGCATACTTCTCATAAACCTGAACAGCCCTACCCGGGTGTTTATTCCAAAAAATTTTTTTCTCTAGTCACACCAACAGAGGCTGTCTTGACAGAGTTTCTGTTGCACATGCACAGAAGAGATTAACACCAGCCACACAGGTTAATTTTTTCACTTTTACCTTCTGTTTGTGTGTGAGATAACACATACACCGTCTTTGGTGTTTTCATTATTTAGCGCAGCTCCTTTCCACACGCAATTCTGACTTATGTAGTATAACATTTTTGAGCAGCAGCTTTTCATACCTGGATAGCGCAACTTTCTCTCTATACAGGTAATCAAACAGGCCAATAGCATTGCAAGCGAATGGATTATCGGGAAATGGTCTCAGTCTCAAATGGTAGTGTCTATTGTGAAAGACCTATCTTTGCTTCACAGCTCTATCCAGCATGACTGTAGGTCTCCTCTCAGCTTTGTAATAACTTGTAAATGGACAGGCTGTGCGGTAATTCACCGCCATCAACATACTGAATGGAGCATGCCACTCAGTATTTTAGATGTCCCCAGTCTTGTGGGTGCATTACCACACTTAACCAGTGCATTCCAAGCCTCCTGTTTGCCTCCTTCAAAGTGCCTCTCTTTGTTGCTTGTATCCTTCATGCGTGCCGACCATGCCTGACAAGTTAGATCATATAGTTCAGCTACAGCTTGGGCTCTTGTTGAAGGGCGTTGCCAAGGTTACGTTACCTAACTTACTGATGGTGTCAATGTGTTTCGCTAATGGATCTAGCGTAGCCTCCTCAGGAAAATGGTGGCCCTCATACTTCCCCACTTATAAGTGATTGACCATGTTGAGGTTACCGTCCACTGCTTATTTCTTAAAGTGACATTGTCTAAATTATTCCTCCTGAAAGATACAGTGTCCTTACTCCCAGCTAAAAGCTTAATTTGACCAAGTGACCAATAAATCAAGGTGATTAGCTATACATACATGTTGGCTTATATACATTGAGTGAAGTAACAATATAACCTTTGTGATAAGGAGGTTACCTTCAGCCAAAGAATTACTACCATGCTATAGGCAACTACAGGATCTATGGTCCAAGAATAGTTATTATCGTTTAGATACTTCTGGACTTCATGACTAGGCTGTTTTGGTAAAGCATATAGGAGGTAGCTATTAGCTGAGGCTAGGTTTATTACAATTGCTACTGACCAGTGTAGTACAGTGTTGGGGCAGATGTGCAGGGTAGTACAGTGGTGGGGCAGATGTGCAGGGTAGTACAGTGGTGGGGCAGATGTGCAGGGGTTACAGTGATGGGGCAGATGTGCAGAGGGTTACAGTAATGGGGCAGATGTGCTGGGGTGTACAGTGGTGGGACAGATGAGCAGGGGGGGTACAGTGATCGGAGACGTGAAGGTGCAGGAATTGGGGCTTATCTGAAGTGTGGAGTTGCAGGAATTGGGGCTGATCTGAAGTGTGAAGTTGCAGGAATTGGGCTGATCTGAAGTGTGAAGTTGCAGGAATTGGGGCTGATCTGAAGTGGGGAGTTGCAGGAATTGTGGATGATCTAAAGTGGGGAGTTGCAGGAATTGTGGATGATCTGAAGTGTGGAGTTGCAGGAATTGTGGATGATCTGAAGTGTGGAGTTGCAGGAATTGGGGCTGATCTGAAGTGTGGAGTTGCAGGAATTGGGGCTGATCTGAAGTGGGGAGTTGTAGGAGTTGGGGCTGATGTGAGATGTGAGAGTGCAGGATGTTAAGTTGTCACTATTACTCAAGTAGTTTACAGCATTTACTTTATAAAAAAAATCCTTTTCGTGATTGAGAGTGTGAAGTTGACATTTTTTTTGTTACAAGATCGGTACGCTTAATTTCTTTGAAAACATTTTTCGGCACACTGTGCTCAAACGGTTGCCTACCCCTGACTTAGATCCTTAGAAAACACAAAATAATGTTACAAATTACCTCCAATGACATGGCAGGGGCAATGCAAAGCATTGCATATTATGACAGCTACATTATTTATACATTTTAAATCCCCCTGTGTTTATCTCTCCTGATAATTCATAGTCTTACGGAATTAACGCTATTAGCAAGAAGTGACTAATGATCAGAAGTGTTCTACTTACCACAGTGTGTTTAATATAGACGCACCTATTTTTTTCTCTATGAGTAGAATAGCTTACCACTTTATATATACATCACCATATAGAGTATACCACTGGTTGTTTATTAACAGCTAAATGTACAGTATATCTGAGAACCAATAACTGCTACACTGCCCGAAACTTCAGATTAACTTTAGTTATATAGCGGTTCCCTAGCATGAAAAAACTCCCCTGCTGTCAACTCCTCTGTTCCCCCTTGGTTTGAGGTGGTAGCAGGTGGTGGCCATGGGTGTCTGTAATAAACAAAACAATATAACAAACAGCCACACTGATAATGTCACTTCAAGAAAAATTATTCTATTCAAGGTCTGTCTGTTAAATGCTATGATTAGGCCCAGTTAGGGCTGGGGACTGCTAGCAGACAGACTTGGAATAAAGATCTTTTTTCTTGGTGTGTCATCAGCGTGCGGCTGTTTGTTATATTGATTGCAGGGTTCCACAGTGGCTTTGTGGTCAGCACTTCTGCCTGGGTTTGAGTCCTGGAAAGGACACTGTCTGCATAGAGCCTGCATGTTTTCTTGTTCACTTGTGTGGGATTTTCTGGGTACTTTTGTTAGCAGGTGCAGTTAGCTAGTCTGCCACTAGGTGGGTCTACCCCAAAATAGTGTGGTAAAGGGAACTATGTAATTGGGTGTTTGGTCCCTTTAGGAGGAAACCTTCCTGTAGTGATGTAGTGGGTGGAGTTAGTGCCGATTATAAATGCCAGGATGGTAAGAGCAGTGTGAGTTGTGGCATGGGAGCCAAACACCCCAGAGAGATTCAGATGTAGTCATCTACTGCAAAGGGCCCTTCATGGGGCTGAAAGAAGTAGTCGAACACCCAGAAGGACCAGCTGTAGTGGTCCTGACTTCTTTACAGTCTGACGTGGACTGTGAGCCAGATGCAAAGGGCCTTTCAGGCCAAGCTAAGTTTCCTCTGAATTGAGTACCAGTACACCTGGGTATGATTGTGTCATCGGGGAGCTTGTCTGGCTGGGTACAGCTATAAAAGAAAAGACTTGTTGACAGAAGCTGAATGCTGTGGACATAGCATACGTTGAGAAGTGGTCATAACACTGTGGTGCTCCAAAAGAGAATGGAGGCAAAAATTTAAGGTGGCTTACAAAAGTATGTGCTGGTGTTCTGGATCCCCAGTAAAGGGGCCAAATATGGGGTAAAGCTTTACAAATTCTGTGAAAGGGCCACAGGGTAGACGTATGCCTTCCGCATGTATAAAGGAAAGGACACCCAGCTGGAGCCCCCCTGACTGCCCAACCTATATGGGGAGCAGTGGAAAATGTGTGTGGGACCTTGTAACACCACTATTCAATAAGGGGTATCACTTCTACCCGGACAACTATTACACCAGCCTGCCCCTTTTCCATCATCTTTATTTGAAGTAAACTTTAGCATGTGGCACAGTGAGAGCGAATAGTTAGGGCATGCCACAAAGGATGGTGAATACAAAGCTACAAAGAGGAGAGTCAGTGAGTTTGCATAACAAAGAGGTTTTGGCCCTGTAATGGAGAAATAAGTGAGCTGTAAATATGCTTTCCTTTATCCACAACAACACCTCAGTGGAAATTCAGGAAAGACCTGGTCCAGTAAAGAAAACCGAGTGTACATAGGTACAATAAATTCATGGGGGTGTTGAATTTAATAATCAAACGGTACAGCCCTATCTAATAACCAGAAGATCCTGTCTTTATATAAAAAGGTTTCCATTTACCTCTTCCATTTGGCAATTTATAATTCCTGTCATCTATTGTAAGTCCACTGAACGACCTGGATCCTTTCTCAAATATCAAGAGGATTTTCTCACTGCCCTTGTGTACAGGAAGGCCCTTCAACAGAAAACATTCACTCTGATGCAGTGAGCATACTGCACAAACAACATTTCCCATATATAATCCCTCCCACAGAAACAGGACAAAAACGACAAAAAAAGATTGGGTTGCACCAGAGGTGGAGTAAGATGTGACACCTGTTACTATTGTCCCCAATGTCCCTCCTAACCAGGCCTATGCAAAGGAGACTACTTCTGTCATTACCATACTTCACTACCATATTAGTGGAGTATGGTGAACGTATTTCTGATGACCTGCCATTTCCCTGTATCTAATGTTCTCTGTGCTGACCATTTGCCTGTTGACCCTGGCCTGTTTAATCGAACACATTTCTGACTTTCAACTGAACTGACCTTGGCCTGTTAATCAACCATTTTTTTGGCCTACCACCTGCACTTATCTTTTTTCCTGCCATAGTAGTAGTGGGATTTAAAACAACACGGGAGTCTCACATATGTGAGGGGCTCCAGAGTAGTGTCTACGAGTGGAAAAAACTTTTGGTTTTCTCCAGGTTTTGTAATTCCCAGAAGAGGGTCTGGAGTCTTCAAAGAGCTTTGGGTGGGAAGAAGCATGTGTCCAGGTCTTACCTGACCAAGACCCTAAGCCTGATGTGTCTGCCTGCCGCCTGGACCAATCCTTTGGCTAGTTGCTGACCACATCTGACTGTTTATCAACCTTGCCTGCCACTTGAACTGACCTTGGCCTGTTTATTGATCATGCTCCTGCCTGCTGCCTGTACTGACTCTGGCCTGTTTATGGACTACAGTGGTGTGAAAAAGTGTTTGCCCCCTTCCTCATTTCCTGTTCCTTTGCATGTTTGTCACACTTAAGTGTTTTGGAACATCAAACCAATTTAAACAATAGTCAAGGACAACACAAGTAAACACAAAATGCAATTTGTAAATGAAGGTGTTTATTATTAAAGGTGAAAAAAAATCCAAACCATCATGGCCCTGTGTGAAAAAGTGATTGCCCCCTAAACCTAATAACTGGTTGGGCCACCCTTAGCAGCAACAACTGCAACCAAGCGTTTGCGATAACGTGCAATGAGGCTTTTACAGCGTCCTGGAGGAATTTTGGCCCACTCATCTTTGCAGAATTGTCCTAATTCAGTTACATTAGAGGGTTTTCGAGCATGAACGGCCTTTTTAAGGTCATACCACAACATCTCAATAGGATTCAGGTCAGGACTTTGGCTAGGCCACTCCAAAGTCTTCATTTTGTTTTTCTTCAGCCATTCGGTGGTGGACTTGCTGGTGTGTTTAGGATCATTGTCCTGCTGCATAACCCAAGTTCGTTTCAGCTTGAGTACACGAACAGATGGTCGGACATTCTCCTTCAGGATCTCTTGGTAGACAGCAGAATTCATAGTTCCTTTTATCACGGCAAGTCTTCCAGGTCCTGAATAGGGATGGGCCCGGTGCTCGATGCGAACCCACGTTTGCATCGAGCACCGGGTGTTCGCTCGCTCGGCGAGCCCAGAACTATTTTGGCCGCTCGCATCACGTTCGTGTGATGCGAGCGGCCCCGCAATGCATTGCGGCCGGCGCGGCCGGCGCAGTGCATTGCTGGCTGATGATTGGCCAAGCATGCACTGTGACCCCGCATGCTTGGCCAATCACAGCGCCGGAAACTCGAAGAGCCATAATTGGCTACAGGCAGGACGCCTGTAGCCAATTACAGCTCAGGGGCTTTAGTACACGCCCCCTCTTATAAAAGGCCGCCACGCCGTCGGCGCCGGTCACATGCGTTCCGGCGTTAGAGAGAGCAGGATCATTCTGTGTCACTCTGCTAGATTCAGTTAGAAAGATTTAGTTAGAGAGATTTAGTTAGATAGATTCATTTAGAAAGATTCATTTAGAAAGAGGGGCTTGTAGTGTGTTCGTGGCAGGCAGGCACTGGCAGGCAGTGGCAGCAAACAGAGCTCCTATATTTTGTTCCCAGAAGCACCTATAGGACTTGTAGTGTGTTCGTGGCAGGCAGGCAGTGGCAGCAAACAGAGCTCCTATATTTTGTTCCCAGAAGCAACTATAGGACTTGTAGTGTGTTCGTGGCAGGCAGGCACTGGCAGCAAACAGAGCTCCTATATTTTGTTCCCAGAAGCACCTATAGGACTTGAAGTGTGTTAGTCCCATCACACAGAGCTATATTTTCTTCCCAGAAGCACCTATAGGACTTGAAGTGTGTTAGTCCCATCACACAGAGATCATATATTTTGTTCCCAGAAGCACCTATAGGACTTGAAGTGTGTTAGTCCCATCACACAGAGCTATATTTTGTTCCCAGAAGCACCTATAGGACTTGAAGTGTGTTAGTCCCATCACACAGAGATCATATATTTTGTTCCCAGAAGCACCTATAGGACTTGAAGTGTGTTAGTCCCATCACACAGAGCTATATTTTCTTCCCAGAAGCACCTATAGGACTTGAAGTGTGTTAGTCCCATCACACAGAGTTCATATATTTTGTTCCCAGAAGCACCTATAGGACTTGAAGTGTGTTAGTCCCATCACACAGAGCTATATTTTGTTCCCAGAAGCACCTATAGGACTTGAAGTGTGTTAGTCCCATCACACAGAGATCATATATTTTGTTCCCAGAAGCACCTATAGGACTTGAAGTGTGTTAGTCCCATCACACAGAGCTATATTTTCTTCCCAGAAGCACCTATAGGACTTGAAGTGTGTTAGTCCCATCACACAGAGATCATATATTTTGTTCCCAGAAGCACCTATAGGACTTGAAGTGTGTTAGTCCCATCACACAGAGCTATATTTTGTTCCCAGAAGCACCTATAGGACTTGAAGTGTGTTAGTCCCATCACACAGAGATCATATATTTTGTTCCCAGAAGCACCTATAGGACTTGAAGTGTGTTAGTCCTATCACACAGAGCTATATTTTCTTCCCAGAAGCACCTATAGGACTTGTAGTGTGTTAGTCCCATCACACAGAGATCATATATTTTGTTCCCAGAAGCACCTATAGGACTTGAAGTGTGTTAGTCCCATCACACAGAGCTATATTTTGTTCCCAGAAGCACCTATAGGACTTGAAGTGTGTTAGTCCCATCACACAGAGATCCTATATTTTGTTCCCAGAAGCACCTATAGGACTTGAAGTGTGTTAGTCCCATCACACAGAGCTATATTTTCTTCCCAGAAGCACCTATAGGACTTGAAGTGTGTTAGTCCCATCACACAGAGATCCTATATTTTGTTCCCAGAAGCACCTATAGGACTTGAAGTGTGTTAGTCCCATCACACAGAGCTATAATTTCTTCCCAGAAGCACCTATAGGACTTGAAGTGTGTTAGTCCCATCACACAGAGATCCTATATTTTGTTCCCAGAAGCACCTATAGGACTTGAAGTGTGTTAGTCCCATCACACAGAGCTATATTTTGTTCCCAGAAGCACCTATAGGACTTGAAGTGTGTTAGTCCCATCACACAGAGCTATATTTTCTTCCCAGAAGCACCTATAGGACTTGTAGTGTGTTAGTCCCATCACACAGAGATCATATATTTTGTTCCCAGAAGCACCTATAGGACTTGAAGTGTGTTAGTCCCATCACACAGAGCTATATTTTCTTCCCAGAAGCACCTATAGGACTTGTAGTGTGTTAGTCCCATCACACAGAGCAGCAAACAGAGCTCCTATATTTTGTTCCCAGAAGCACCTATAGGACTTGTAGTGTGTTCGTGGCAGGCAGGCAGTGGCAGCAAACAGAGCTCCTATATTTTGTTCCCAGAAGCACCTATAGGACTTGTAGTGTGTTCGTGGCAGGCAGGCACTGGCAGCAAAGAGAGCTCCTATATTTTGTTCCCAGAAGCACCTATAGGACTTGAAGTGTGTTAGTCCCATCACACAGAGCTATATTTTCTTCCCAGAAGCACCTATAGGACTTGAAGTGTGTTAGTCCCATCACACAGAGATCATATATTTTGTTCCCAGAAGCACCTATAGGACTTGAAGTGTGTTAGTCCCATCACACAGAGCTATATTTTGTTCCCAGAAGCACCTATAGGACTTGAAGTGTGTTAGTCCCATCACACAGAGATCATATATTTTGTTCCCAGAAGCACCTATAGGACTTGAAGTGTGTTAGTCCCATCACACAGAGCTATATTTTCTTCCCAGAAGCACCTATAGGACTTGAAGTGTGTTAGTCCCATCACACAGAGATCATATATTTTGTACCCAGAAGCACCTATAGGACTTGAAGTGTGTTAGTCCCATCACACAGAGCTATATTTTGTTCCAGAAGCACCTATAGGACTTGAAGTGTGTTAGTCCCATCACACAGAGATCATATATTTTGTTCCCAGAAGCACCTATAGGACTTGAAGTGTGTTAGTCCCATCACACAGAGCTATATTTTCTTCCCAGAAGCACCTATAGGACTTGAAGTGTGTTAGTCCCATCACACAGAGATCATATATTTTGTTCCCAGAAGCACCTATAGGACTTGAAGTGTGTTAGTCCCATCACACAGAGCTATATTTTGTTCCCAGAAGCACCTATAGGACTTGAAGTGTGTTAGCCCCATCACACAGAGATCATATATTTTGTTCCCAGAAGCACCTATAGGACTTGAAGTGTGTTAGTCCTATCACACAGAGCTATATTTTCTTCCCAGAAGCACCTATAGGACTTGTAGTGTGTTAGTCCCATCACACAGAGATCATATATTTTGTTCCCAGAAGCACCTATAGGACTTGAAGTGTGTTAGTCCCATCACACAGAGCTATATTTTGTTCCCAGAAGCACCTATAGGACTTGAAGTGTGTTAGTCCCATCACACAGAGATCCTATATTTTGTTCCCAGAAGCACCTATAGGACTTGAATTGTGTTAGTCCCATCACACAGAGCTATATTTTCTTCCCAGAAGCACCTATAGGACTTGAAGTGTGTTAGTCCCATCACACAGAGATCCTATATTTTGTTCCCAGAAGCACCTATAGGACTTGAAGTGTGTTAGTCCCATCACACAGAGCTATAATTTCTTCCCAGAAGCACCTATAGGACTTGAAGTGTGTTAGTCCCATCACACAGAGATCCTATATTTTGTTCCCAGAAGCACCTATAGGACTTGAAGTGTGTTAGTCCCATCACACAGAGCTATATTTTGTTCCCAGAAGCACCTATAGGACTTGAAGTGTGTTAGTCCCATCACACAGAGCTATATTTTCTTCCCAGAAGCACCTATAGGACTTGTAGTGTGTTAGTCCCATCACACAGAGATCATATATTTTGTTCCCAGAAGCACCTATAGGACTTGAAGTGTGTTAGTCCCATCACACAGAGCTATATTTTCTTCCCAGAAGCACCTATAGGACTTGTAGTGTGTTAGTCCCATCACACAGAGATCATATATTTTGTTCCCAGAAGCACCTATAGGACTTGAAGTGTGTTAGTCCCATCACACAGAGCTATATTTTCTTCCCAGAAGCACCTATAGGACTTGAAGTGTGTTAGTCCCATCACACAGAGATCATATATTTTGTTCCCAGAAGCACCTATAGGACTTGAAGTGTGTTAGTCCCATCACACAGAGCTATATTTTGTTCCCAGAAGCACCTATAGGACTTGAAGTGTGTTAGTCCCATCACACAGAGATCATATATTTTGTTCCCAGAAGCACCTATAGGACTTGAAGTGTGTTAGTCCCATCACACAGAGCTATATTTTCGTCCCAGAAGCACCTATAGGACTTGAAGTGTGTTAGTCCCATCACACAGAGATCATATATTTTGTTCCCAGAAGCACCTATAGGACTTGAAGTGTGTTAGTCCCATCACACAGAGCTATATTTTGTTCCCAGAAGCACCTATAGGACTTGAAGTGTGTTAGTCCCATCACACAGAGATCATATATTTTGTTCCCAGAAGCACCTATAGGACTTGTAGTGTGTTAGTCCCATCACACAGAGCTATATTTTCTTCCCAGAAGCACCTATAGGACTTGAAGTGTGTTAGTCCCATCACACAGAGATCCTCTATTTTCTTTGCAGAAGCACCCATAGGACTTCTAGTGTGTTAGTGGCATCACACAGAGCTCCTATATTTTCTTCTCAGCAGCACCCACAGGACTTCTAGTGTGTTAGTGGCATCACACAGAGCTCCTATATTTTCTTTGCAGAAGCACCCATAGGACTTCTAGTGTGTTAGTGGCATCACACAGAGCTCCTATATATTCTTCTCAGCAGCACCCACAGGAATACCGACTACAATGGCTGGAAGACCGCCAAGGGGAGGCAGAGCGTGCAGAGCCAAGAACACAGGGCAGGCAGGCTCTGTTTCTAGTGGACGTGGCCGTGGCCGTGGACGTGGTCGTGCATCGTCATCAGCACGTGGCCATGGGACACGCGCGTCTTTGTTTTCGGCAGCTGGACATGTGGAGCCGCATCATGCTGAAGGCTTGGTAGAATGGATGACCAAGCCCTCCTCATCCTCCTCATCCTCTCTCACCCAGGCTCAGGGTACTGGCAGAGCAGCTGCCAACGCGTACTCAATGGCATCATCAGCCACCCCTTCCCTAGACCCACCATGTCCTCCTGAGGAGTCCCCCGAACTCTTTGAGCACAGTGTTGGGTACATGCTCCAGGAGGATGCCCAACGATTCGAAGGCTCGGATGATGATACCCAGCTTGAGGAATCTGGCAGTACTGTTCCACCAGCTGCAGCTTACTGCCAGGTTTGCTCTAGTGGTGAAGAGGGAGGGGATGATGAGGTCACTGACTCCACGTGGGTGCCTGAAGGGAGAGAGGATGAGGAGGAGGACGAGGAGGAGGAGGATGCAGCGTCACATGTCCAACGAGGCAGGATGCCCCCTGGAGGCCAGGTAGAGGCCAGCACAGCAACTGTACAACACCGCAGAGCTCCGCCTGTGCAGGGCGCTGCCTCTGCACGTTATCAGAAAAGTTCTTTGGTGTGGGCCTTTTTTGAGACGAGTGCATCAGATCGCACCACTGCTATTTGCAATATTTGTCTCAAGCGTATCTCGCGTGGCCAAAACATCAGCCGCTTGGGCACCACAAGCATGACCAGACATATGTCGACCTGCCATGCAGCTCGTTGGCAGGCACACATAAAAGACCCACACCAAAGAACTAAGCGGACCTCTCCTTGCTCCTCATCAGCTGGGATCTCCATCCCCACTACACCTTCAGTCCTCTCTGAAAGCTGCTCTGAGAGGACTGAAGGTGTAGAATTAGGTGTGTCACAACCAAGTACTTGCAGTACACCGACGTCCGATTGCAGCAGGTAAATTTCCCTGCCCCAGCTGCTGGACCGTAGAAAGAAGTACACTCCCAGCCATCCACATGCCCAGTGGTTGAATGCTAGCTTGGCTAAATTGCTAGCACTTCAACTGCTGCCTTTTCAGTTGGTAGACTCGGCCCCCTTCCGTGAGTTTGTACAATATGCGGTTCCTCAGTGGCAGGTTCCCAAACGCCACTTTTTCTCACGGAAGGCGATTCCGTCTCTCTACCGGCATGTGGAAGGCAATGTCCATGCCTCGCTGGACAGGGCGGTCAGCGGTAAGGTGCATATTACCGCTGACTCATGGTCCAGCAGGCATGGACAGGGACGGTACCTTTCTTTCACGGCCCATTGGGTCACTCTATTGGCAGCTGGGAGGGATGCAGGACAAGGTGCAGTAGTGTTGGAGGTTGTTCCGCCACCACGCCTCCAAAACGCTACTACTGCTACTGGTTGTGACACACCTCTCTCCTCCACCCCCTCCTCTTCTTCTTCCTCCAGTGCTCTGTCCTTGGAACCAGCGGTGCTCCGTAGGCGTACAAGGGGCTACGCAAGTACGCAGGCAAAAAGATGCCATGCCGTGCTTGCGCTGGTGTGTTTGGGGGACAGGAGCCACACTGGGCCAGAGGTTCTGGCAGCTCTGCAGGGGCAGGCCGAGAGGTGGTTGACGCCACGTCAGCTTAAGCCAGGAATGGTCGTTTCTGACAATGGCACCAACCTCCTCTCCGCCCTGCGACAGGGGCAGCTCACCCATGTGCCCTGCATGGCTCACGTCCTCAACCTGGTGGTGCAGCGGTTCTTGGGCAGGTTCCCAGGCTTACAGGATGTCCTGAGGCAGGCCAGGAAAGTCTGTGTGCATTTCCGCCGATCTTATAATGCCAGTGCTCGGCTCACTGAGCTGCAAAAGGAGCTGAACCTGCCCAAGAACCGCCTAATATGTGACATGCCCACCAGGTGTAACTCAACGTTGGCCATGCTGCAGCGACTGCACACGCAGCAGAGGGCCATCAATGAGTACCTTTGCGACTACGGCACCAGGACAGGGTCAGGGGAGCTTGGTTTTTTTTCCCCACGTCAGTGGAGCATGATCAGGGATGCATGCACTGTCCTCTCACCATTTGAGGAGGCCACGAGGATGGTGAGCAGTGACAGTGCATGCATCAGTGACACTGTCCCTCTTGTCCACCTGTTGGAGCATACGCTGCGTGGGATAATGGACAGGGCACTTGAGGCAGAACAGAGGCAGGAAGAGGAGGACTTCCTTGCCTCTCAAGGCCCCCTTTATCCGGACAGTGTTCCTTCTGTCCCACCCATCACACAGGAAGAGGATGAGGAGGAGGAGGAGGAGGAGGATTGTGTGAGCATGGAGGTGGAGCCTGGCACTCAGCATCAGCAGCAGCAGTCTTTTAGGGATGATGTACAGTCCCAACAAACCAGTGGACTTGTACGTGGCTGGGAGGAGGTGGCTGGCGATCATGTCATCCTCAGTGACCCAGAAGACTCCGGACCGAATGCCTCAGCTAACCTACGCTGCATGGCCTCCCTGATCCTGCAAAGCCTGCGGAAGGATCCTCGTGTTCTTCGGATCAAGGAGAGGGACCATTACTGGCTGGCCACTCTCCTTGATCCACGGTACAAGGGTAAGGTTGCGGACCTTATCTTGCCGTCGCAGAGGGAGCAGAGGATGAGACATCTCAGGGAGGCCTTGCAGAAAGGTCTGTGCAACGCGTTCCCAGAAACTGGGAGGTTACAAACTCCTGGTCCTGGGCGACGAGTTGCTGAGGCTTCGGTCAGTAGCAGAAGGAGCGGTGGGGAAGGTGGACGTCTGACCGATGCGTTCAGACAATTTTTTAGTCCGCAGCCCCAAGGTATGATCGGTTCCAGCAACCATCGCCAGCGTCTGATATACATGGTGCAGGAATACCTTGGGGCAAGGTCAGACTTGGACACCTTTCCCACCGAAAATCCTCTGGCTTACTGGGTCCTGAGGATGGATCACTGGCCAGAGCTTGCACAGTATGCAATTGAGCTACTGGCCTGTCCTGCCTCCAGCGTTCTTTCCGAACGCACATTCAGTGCTGCTGGAGGATTTGTCACCGATCATAGGGTGCGCCTGTCCACCGCCTCGGTTGATCGACTGACCTTCATCAAAATGAATCAGTCTTGGATCACCACCAGCTACCAGGCACCTGAAGCGGATATAACCGAATAATTTATAATGTCACATCCCTTCAAGACTGCCTATGCTGATGCTGAGTGACTGTCCTCTTATGTTCACTGACTATCCTCTTCCTCCTCCTCAATGATCCATGCCACCACACCAGTGCCTAAGGCACAATTTTTCAGCCCCTGTTTAACAGGGGCGTGTACATACAATTTTTATAAAAAAAATGCTTCGCAACACGTGTGACTGCTGTGCTCCAAGTACAGTATCTGTGAGGGGTTGCAGTGTTGTGGCACCAGCACCAGTGCCTAAGGCACAATTTTTCAGCCCCTGTTTAACAGGGGCGTGTACATACAATTTTTATAAAAAAATGCTTCGCAACACGTGTGACTGCTGTGCTCCAAGTACAGTATCTGTGAGGGGTTGCAGTGTTGTGGCACCAGCACCAGTGCCTAAGGCACAATTTTTCAGCCCCTGTTTAACAGGGGCGTGTACATACAATTTTTATAAAAAAAAGCTTCGCAACACGTGTGACTGCTGTGCTCCAAGTACAGTATCTGTGAGGGGTTGCAGTGTTGTGGCACCAGCACCAGTGCCTAAGGCACAATTTTTCAGCCCCTGTTTAACAGGGGCGTGTACTTACAATTTTTAAAAAAAATGCTTCGCAACACGTGTGACTGCTGTGCTCCAAGTACAGTATCTGTGAGGGGTTGCAGTGTTGTGGCACCAGCACCAGTGCCTAAGGCACAATTTTTCAGCCCCTGTTTAACAGGGGCGTGTACTTACAATTTTTAAAAAAAATGCTTCGCAACACGTGTGACTGCTGTGCTCCAAGTACAGTATCTGTGAGGGGTTGCAGTGTTGTGGCACCAGTGTCTAAGGCACAATTTTTCAGCCCCTGTTTAACAGGGGCGTGTACTTAAAATTTTTTAAAAAAATGCTTCGCAACACGTGTGACTGCTGTGCTCCAAGTACAGTATATGTGAGGGGTTGCAGTGTTGTGGCACCAGTGCCTAAGGCACAATTTTTCAGCCCCTGTTTAACAGGGGCGTGTACTTACAATTTTTTAAAAAAATGCTTCGCAACACGTGTGACTGCTGTGCTCCAAGTACAGTATCTGTGAGGGGTTGCAGTGTTGTGGCACCAGCACCAGTGCCTAAGGCACAATTTTTCAGCCCCTGTTTAACAGGGGCGGGTAATTACAAATCTTGATCTAATAGTTCACAGCAGGGCCCATTCCTGCGCCCACCAAGAGTAACTATGAGGGCCTACAGTCTTGTGGCAACACCGTCCACCACCACCGCCAAAGGCCCAATTTTTCTGCCCTGTTCATCAGGTGCTTGCAATTACAAATCTTGATCTAATAACTCACAGCAGGGCCCATTCCTGCGCCCACCAAGAGTAACTGTGAGAGCTTACAGTCTTGTGGCAACACCGTCCACCACCACCGCCAAAGGCCCAATTTTTCTGCCCTGTTCATCAGGTGCTTGCAATTACAAATCTTGATCTAATAACTCACAGCAGGGCCCATTCCTGCGCCCACCAAGAGTAACTGTGAGAGCTTACAGTCTTGTGGCAACACCGTCCACCACCACCGCCAAAGGTCCAATTTTTCTGCCCTGTTCATCAGGTGCTTGCAATTACAAATCTTGATCTAATAACTCACAGCAGGGCCCATTCCTGCGCCCACCAAGAGTAACTGTGAGAGCTTACAGTCTTGTGGCAACACCGTCCACCACCACCCCCAATTTTTCTGCCCTGTTCAACAGGTGCATGCAATTACAAATCTTGATCTATTAACTCACAGCAGGGCCCATTCCTGTGCCCACCAGTCTTGTGGCTACACCAACATCTAATAGGGCAAATTTCTGCAGAGTATATACGCCAGGCCCCTACTTTCAAACATCCAACTTACAAAACGACTCCTACTTGCAAATGGAAAGAGAAAACAGGAAGTGAGAGGAAATCTACCCCTAGGAAGGGAAATTCTATCCTGTTAGATTTAATTTGGGAAAAAGGTATCTCCTCTCTACTGATACTTTATCACCAATCCTTGTTTCAATTAAAACCCCACTTTTCCAAAAACATTTGTCATTGGGACGGAAAGTGAGGTGACATGTTCTGAACAGATGTGCAAAGACAGCAAATGTTACAGGGGTGATAACCCCTCCCTATGTTCTCCAAAAAGCTTAAAAATAGATTTTTTTGGGATGGAGCTATACTTCATAATGTACCTGTTCAGATTCTACTTAACCACTTGCCGACCGCCGCACGACGATATACGTCGACAGAATGGCACGTACAGGCAGGAGGGCGTATATATACGTCCCTACCTGTCTGCGGGTGGGGGGCCCGATCGGGCCCCCCCGGTGCCTGCGGCGGTCGGCATCGTTGGGGGAGCGATCGGAGATGAGGGGGAGGCCACTCATTCGTGGCCCCCCCCTCGCGATCGCTCCCAGCCAATGAAACACTTCCTCTAGCCCCGTCATGTAAACAGGGCTAGAGGAAGTGATGTCATCCCTAACAGACGCGGGTGGGGGGCCGATCGGGCCCGCCCCCGTGTCTGTAAATTGTCCGGGACATTGGGGGAGGGATCGGAGATGAGGGGGGGGGCACTCATTCGTGCCCCCCCCCCTCGCGATCGCTCCCAGCCAATGGAATGCTTCCCCTGGCTCTGTATTGTGTACAGAGCCAGGGGAAGTGAGGTCATCTCTCCTCGTGGCGGTCTTTTCGAACCGACGCCGAGGAGAGAAGACACGTGAGTTGCACAACACTACACCTACACTACACTACACTAACAGTAGAACATTCTAGGCACACTTTACACACCCCAGCCCCCCCGATTGCCCCCCTGCACCCCCTGTCACAGTGACACCAAAGCAGTTTTTTTTTTTTTTTTTTTTTTTTTTACTGTTAACTGCATTGGTGCATTGTGACCCTAATAACTGTTAGGGCAGTTAGATTTAGCCCCCTTTAGGTCTAGGAACCCCCCCTAATAAAGGTTTAACCCCGTGATCACCCCCCGTCACCAGTGTCACTAAGCGATCGTTTTTTTTGATCGCTGTATTAGTGTCACAGTTGACGCTAGTTAGGGAGGTAGGTATTTAGGTTTGCCGCAGCGTTTTATAGGGTCAGGGACCCCCCATATACTACCTACTAAAGGTTTTAACCCCCTGAGTGCCCCTAGTTAACCCTTTCACCAGTGATCACCATATAACTGTTACGGGTGACGCTGGTCAGTTAGTTTATTTTTTATATTTTCAGGGCACCCGCCGTTTATTACCTAATAAAGGTTTAACCCCCTGATCGCCCGGCGGGTGATATAAGTAAGGTTTTAGAGTCAAATAGGGTCTGCGTCGCCCCAGGCAGCGTCGGGTTAGTGCCAGTACCGCAAACACCCACGCACGCAGCATACACCTCCCTTAGTGGTATAGAATCTGAACAGATCGATATCTGATCTGATCAGATCTATACTAGCATCCCCAGCTGTTTAGGGTTCCCAAAAATGCATTGTTAGCGGGATCAGCCCAGATACCTGCTAGCACCTGCGTTTTCCCCCTCCGCCCAGCCCACCCAAGTGCAGTATCGATCGATCACTGTCACTTACAAAACACTAAGCACACATAACTGCAGCGTTCGCAGAGTCAGGCCTGATCCCTGCGATCGCTTACAGTTTTTTGGTAGCGTTTTGATTCAGTCGCTAACAGTCAGGAGCTTTTTTTTTTCCTGTGAGTCTCACTAGTGTACTACTAAATTTAGAGCCCAAAATGGCAAGTCAAACGTACACTAGTGAACAGGCCTACTTGTTTCTGAGCATGACAGATAGTGAAGAGGAGGTCACTCATCTGTCAGAATCAGGCTCAGAATACGACCCAGTAGACGACAGCGGCTCCATGACAGATAGCTCTGACGGCGGAGTTGTGGTCCCTGCTAAGGTCAGGCGTACCAGACCCCAAACTCCTTCTTCTGTTGTTGAGGTGCAGGAACCGCAGGTCGCTCGTAGGAGGCAGAGACGTACTAGAGCCGCTATTCCTTCTGGTGAACAGGCAAGCACCAGCGGCCTAGTACACCCTGGACGTAGTCAAACCAGCACTGCAGTATCACGTGGTGACGTGGCGAGTCCCATAAGTGCAGTTTCAGCTGGCGAGGTGGCAAGCACAAGTAGTGTCCCGCTGCCACCAAGAAGACGACAAAGACAGGCCCGTCGTGCCCATAGTGCCCTTCCTGCAGAATTTGCCAATCCTGATTGGGTGCCCACCACTTCTGCAGAACCCGTACTTCCCCCATTCACTGGCCAACCCGGTATTCAGGTGGAAACAGCTGATTTTACGTCACTTGATTTTTTTTCGCTGTTTTTCACCGAAGATCTCTATAGATCTATTGTGGACCAAACCAATTTGTACGCTGGTCAACACATCGCTGCTAATCCCCAGTTGTCCACCCTTGCCAGAGATTGGAGACCAATTACGGTCCCCGAATTTAAGATCTTTCTGGGCCTTTCCCTCATCATGGGCATAGTTAAAATGGGTACGTTGCGTTCATATTGGTCCACTGAGCCAATGTACCATATGCCCGTGTTCTCTGCCTCCATGTCCAGGGCACGATACGAACAGATTTTGCGGTTCATGCACTTCAACGACAATGAACTCTGTCGTCCTCGTGGAGACCCTGCATACGATCGGCTCTATAAAATTCGGCCCCTCATAAACCATTTCAACCAACGTTTTGCAGACTTGTTTACTCCCCATCAAGTTGTCTGCGTTGACGAGTCCCTGATTAAGTTTACTGGCCGCTTGTCATTCAAACAATACCTTCCCAGCAAGCGTGCCAGATACGGGGTCAAGATGTATAAGCTCTGTGACAGGGCCACAGGCTATACATGTAAATTTATGGTTTATGAGGGCAAAGATAGCCACATAGAGCCGACAAACTGCCCTGACTACATAGGGAGCGCTGGCAAGATTGTGTGGGACTTGGTGTCACCATTATTCGGAAAGGGGTACCACTTGTACGTGGATAATTATTACACGAGCGTGCCACTGTTTAGTCATTTGTTTGATCATCAGATTGGAGCATGTGGCACCGTGCGACCTAATCGCCGGGGCTTTCCCCAGCGGCTTGTAGAGTCCCGTCTTAGGCTGGGGGAGAGAGCCTGCTTGAAGTGTAATAACTTGTTGGCTATGAAGTGGAGGGATAATAAGAATGTTTTCGTTCTTACCTCCCTTCATGCAGACACGACGGTCCAAATTACTACGGCGGCTGGTGTTGTGACGAAACCCCTCTGTGTCCACGAGTACAACCAAAACATGGGAGGGGTGGACCTCAACGACCAGTTGTTGGCGCCGTACCTAGTTGCCCGTAAGGCTAGACGCTGGTACAAAAAAGTGTCTATTTACCTTTTCCAATTGGCTTTGCTGAATGCTCATGTGCTATACGGAGCTTCAGGACGTACTGGATCCTTCCTTAAATTCCAGGAAGAGATCATCGGAGCCCTTCTGTTTCCAGACGGTGCTCCGCCTCACATTCCCCAACCAAATGCAGTTAGCCGGCTGCATGAGCGGCATTTTATTTATGTCCTCCCGAGTACCCCTACCCAACAAGCCCCCCAAAGAAAATGTCGTGTCTGCAGAAAGCGCGGATTTAGGCGTGACACCCGCTATTATTGTCCCCGCTGTCCTGACAATCCTGGTCTTTGCATCGGTGAATGTTTCGAACGCTACCATACACTAGTTGAGTATTAGCGTAGGGTACAGCATTGCACAGACTAGGCACACGTTCTCAAGAATGCCATCGCATTTTGAGACCAAAACCGATGGAACCGTTACAACAGTTCCGTTAGAACTGTTACAGTTACAAACAAAAGTTTAAAAAAAAAAAGTAAAAAATAAAACAAAAAAAATATAAAATAAAAAAAACAAAAATAGTTGTTTTATTGTTCTCTTTCTCTCTATTCTCTCTCTATTGTTCTCCTTTTTACTGTATTCTATTCTGCAATGTTTTATTGTTAACCATTTTTTTTGTTTTCAGGTACGCCATTCAGTTGCAGCGCGGATTTATCTATCTTGACAGCAACAGCGTTTGCTCCCACGATACATAAAGCCGTGACTCCAGCGCTGTAGGAGGTGATTTCACCACCACAGTTAAAAAAAAAGAGCATATATGCCGAAGCATGGGGGCAGCAGAGGGCGGAGGAGCGATTTGCTCCTAATGCCGCCTACATACGGTTGAAATTCCGACGGAGGCTTGCCCGTGGAAAATTCCGACCGTGTGTACGCGGCATAACTTTTTTGCGGGAGGATGCCCCCATGCTTCGGCATATATATATTTTAGGCACAGGTTGCATTAAAAAATGTTTTATTTTTTACTATGTTTTTTTTGGTATTTGCTTTGCAGGTATGGTAAATCTTACTGTTATACTATAATGTTACTTTGTTTTATTGTTAACCATAATTTGCTTAGCAGGTACGCCATTCAGCTGCAGCGCGGATTTATTTATCTTGACAGCAACAGCGCTTGCTCCCACGATACATAAATCCGTGACTCCAGCGCTGTTGGAGGTGATTTCACCACCACAGTTAAAAACAAAATGGTGCATGTATGCCCATCATTAGAAGTGGGTGGATGAAGGGAGGTTCTAATGGTGGGCATACCCACCGATCAATCTTTTTTTTTCGTTCAGCCCACAGGCTGCATGAAAAAAAAGATTACAATATATGCCAAACAAGGGCCAGCAACGTACTGGTATGTTGCTGGACTTTGAGTGGTTATACCAGAATGATGCCGGCAGGATTAGGCATTATCTTGGTATCATTCTTTTCAGCCAGCGGTCGGCTTTCATGTAAAAGCAATCCTAGTGGCTAATTAGTCTCTAGACTGCTTTTACAAGCAGTGGGAGGGAATGCCCCCCCCTCCCACCGTCTTCCATGGTTTTCTCTGGCTCTCCTGTCCCAACAGGGAACCTGAGAATGCAGCCGGTGGTTCCGCCAGCTGACCATAGAGCTGATCAGAGACCAGAATGGCTCCAATCATCTCTATGGCCTAAGAAACCGGAAGCTACGAGCATTTCATGACTTATATTTCGCCGGATATAATCAGCGCCATTGGGAAATTGGGAAAGTATTTTATCACACCGATCTTGGTGTGGTCAGATGCTTTGAGGGCAGACGACAGATCTAGGGTCTAATGGACCCCAATTTTTTCAAAAAAGAGTACCTGTCACTACCTATTGCTATCATAGGGGATATTTACATTCCCTGAGATAGCAATAAAAATGATAAAAAATATATATAAATGAAAGGAACAGTTGAAAAATAAAATAAAAAAGCAAAATCAATAATAATAAAAAAAAAAAAAAAAAAAAAAAAAAGCACCCCTGTCCCCCCTGCTCTCGCGCAAAGGCGAACGCAAGCGTCGGTCTGGCGTCATATGTAAACAGCAATTGCACCATGCATGTGAGGTATCACTGCGAAGGTCAGATCGAGGGCAGTAATTTTAGCAGTAGACCTCCTCCGTAAATCTAAAGTGGTAACCTGTAAAGGCGTTTAAATGCTTTTAAAAATGTATGTAGTTTGTCACCGCTGCACGTTTCTGCGCAATTTTAAAGCATGTCGTGTTTGGTATCTATGTACTCGGCCTAAGATCTAATTTTTTATTTCATCAAATATTTGGGCAAGATAGTGTGTTTTAGTGCATTAAAATTTAAAAAAGTGTGTTTTTTCCCAAAAAAATGCGTTTGAAAAATCGCTGCGCAAATACTGAGTGAAAAAAAAAAATGAAACACCCACCATTTTAATCTGTAGGGCCTTTGCTTTAAAAAAATATATATTGTTTGGGGGTTCAACGTAATTTTCTTGCAAAAAAAAATTATTTTCTCATGTAAACAAAAAGTGTCAGAAAGGGCTTTGTCTTCAAGTGGTTAGAAGAGTGGGTAATGTGTGACATAAGCGTCTAAATGTTGTGCATAAAATTCCAGGACAGTTCAAAACCCCCCCAAATGACCCCATTTCGGAAAGTAGACACCCCAAGCTTTTTGCTGAGAGGCATGTCGAGTCCATGGAATATTTTATATTTTGACACAAGTTGCGGGAAAAATAATAATTATTATTATTTTTTTTTTTTTTTTGCACAAAGTTGTCACTAAATGATATATTGCTCAAACATGTCATGGGCATATGTGGAATTACACCCCAAAATACATTCTGCTGCTTCTCCTGAGTACGGGGATACCACATGTGTGGGACTTTTTGGGAGCCTAGCCACGTACGGGGCCCCAAAAACCAAGCACCACCTTCAGGATTTCTAAGGGTGTGAATTTGTGAATTCACTCCTCACTGCCTATCACAGTTTCAGAGGCCATGGAATGCCCAGATGGCACAAAATACCCCCAAATGACCCCATTTTGGAAAGTAGACACCCCAAGCTATTTGCTGAGAGGTATGGTGAGTATTTTGCAGATCTCGCTTTTTGTCACAAAGTTTTTGAAAATTGAAAAAAGAAAAAAAAAAATTTTTTTCCTTTTCTTTCTTCATTTTCAAAAAAAAAATGAGAGCTGCAAAATACTCACCATGCCTCTCATAAAATAGCTTGGGGTGTCTACTTTCCAAAATGGGGTCATTTGGGGGGGTTTTGTGCCATCTGGGCATTTTATGGCCTTCAAAACTGTGATAGGTAGTGAGGAGTGAAATCAAAAATTTACGCCCTTAGAAATCCTGAAGGCGGTGCTTGGTTTTCGGGGTCCCGTACACGGATAGGCTCCCAAAAATTCCCACACATGTAGTATCCCCATACTCAGGAGAAGCAGCAGAATATATTTTGGGGTGTAATTCCACATATGCCCATGGCATGTGTGAGCAATATATAATTTAGTGACAACTTTGGGCAAAAAAAAAAAAAAAAAAAAAAAATAAAGTTTGTAATTTTTCCCGCTACTTGTGGCAAAATATAAAATATTCCATGGACTCAACATGCCTCTCAGCAAATAGCTTGGGGTGTCTACTTTCCAAAATGGGGTCATTTGGGGGGGGTTTTGTGCCATCTTGGCATTTTATGGCCTTCAAAACTGTGATAGGTAGTGATAGGTAGTGAGGAGTGAAATCAAAAATTTACGCCCTTGGAAATCCTGAAGGCGGTGCTTGGTTTTCGGGGTCCCGTACACAGATAGGCTCCCAAAAAGTCCCACACATGTGGTATCCCCGTACTCAGAAGTAGCAGCAGAATTTATTTTGGGGTGTAATTCCACATATGCCCATGGCATGTGTGAGAAATATATCATTTAGTGACAACTTTGGGCAAAAAAAAAAAAAAAAATAAAGTTTGTCATTTTTCCCGCTACTTGTGGCAAAATATAAAATATTCCATGGACTCAACATGCCACTCAGCAAATAGCTTGGGGTGTCTACTTTCCAAAATGGGGTCATTTGGGGGGGTTTTGTGCCATCTTGGCATTTTATGGCCTTCAAAACTGTGATAGGTAGTGATAGGTAGGGATGGGCCCGGTGCTCGATGCGAACCCACGTTCGCATCGAGCACCGGGCGTTCGCTCGCTCGGCGAGCCCAGAACTATTTTGGCCGCTCGCATCACGTTCGTGTGATGCGAGCGGCCCCGCAATGCATTGCGGCCGGCGCGGCCGACGCAGTGCATTGCTGGCTGATGATTGGCCAAGCATGCACTGTGACCCCGCATGCTTGGCCAATCACAGCCCCGGAAACTCGAAGAGCCATAATTGGCTACAGGCAGGACGCCTGTAGCCAATTACAGCTCAGGGGCTGTAGTACACGCCCCCCCCCCTATAAAACGCCGCCACGCCGTCTGCGCCGGTCACATGCTGTTCCGGCGCAGATTGAGCAGGCTGATTCTGTGACACTCTGCTCGATTTAGTTAGGTAGAGAGATTCACTTACAGAAATTGAGTTAGATAGATTCAGTTACAAAGATTGATTGAGAAAGAGGGGCTTGTAGTGTGTTCGTGGCAGGCAGGCAGAGCTACTATATTTTGTTACCAGAAGCACCTATAGGACTTGTAGTGTGTTCGTGGCAGGCAGGCAGAGCTCCTATATTTTGTTACCAGAAGCACCTATAGGACTTGTAGTGTGTTCGTGGCAGGCAGGCAGAGCTCCTATATTTTGTTACCAGAAGCACCTATAGGACTTGTAGTGTGTTCGTGGCAGGCAGGCAGAGCTCCTATATTTTGTTACCAGAAGCACCTATAGGACTTGTAGTGTGTTCGTGGCAGGCAGGCAGAGCTCCTATATTTTGTTACCAGAAGCACCTATAGGACTTGTAGTGTGTTCGTGGCAGGCAGGCAGAGCTCCTATATTTTGTTCCCAGAGGCACCTATAGGACTTGAAGTGTGTTAGTCCCATTACACACACAGAGCTATATTTTCTTCCCAGAAGCACCTATAGGACTTGAAGTGTGTTAGTCCCATTACACACACAGAGCTATATTTTCTTCCCAGAAGCACCTATAGGACTTGAAGTGTGTTAGTCCCATCACACACACAGAGCTATATTTTCTTCCCAGAAGCACCTATAGGACTTGAAGTGTGTTAGTCCCATCACACACACAGAGCTATATTTTGTTCCCAGAGGCACCTATAGGACTTGAAGTGTGTTAGTCCCATTACACACACAGAGCTATATTTTGTTCCCAGAGGCACCTATAGGACTTGAAGTGTGTTAGTCCCATTACACACACAGAGCTATATTTTCTTCCCAGAAGCACCTATAGGACTTGAAGTGTGTTAGTCCCATTACACACACAGAGCTATATTTTGTTCCCAGAGGCACCTATAGGACTTGAAGTGTGTTAGTCCCATTACACACACAGAGCTATATTTTCTTCCCAGAAGCACCTATAGGACTTGAAGTGTGTTAGTCCCATCACACACACAGAGCTATATTTTGTTCCCAGAGGCACCTATAGGACTTGAAGTGTGTTAGTCCCATTACACACACAGAGCTATATTTTCTTCCCAGAAGCACCTATAGGACTTGAAGTGTGTTAGTCCCATTACACACACAGAGCTATATTTTGTTCCCAGAAGCACCTATAGGACTTGAAGTGTGTTAGTCCCATCACACACACAGAGCTATATTTTGTTCCCAGAAGAACCTATAGGACTTGAAGTGTGTTAGTCCCATCACACACACAGAGCTATATTTTGTTCCCAGAAGCACCTATAGGACTTGAAGTGTGTTAGTCCCATCACACACACAGAGCTATATTTTGTTCCCAGAAGCACCTATAGGACTTGAAGTGTGTTAGTCCCATCACACACACAGAGCTATATTTTGTTCCCAGAAGCACCTATAGGACTTGAAGTGTGTTAGTCCCATCACACACACAGAGCTATATTTTGTTCCCAGAAGCACCTATAGGACTTGAAGTGTGTTAGTCCCATCACACACACAGAGCTATATTTTGTTCCCAGAAGCACCTATAGGACTTGAAGTGTGTTAGTCCCATCACACACACAGAGCTATATTTTCTTCCCAGAAGCACCTATAGGACTTGAAGTGTGTTAGTCCCATCACACACACAGAGCTATATTTTCTTCCCAGAAGCACCTATAGGACTTGAAGTGTGTTAGTCCCATCACACACACAGAGCTATATTTTCTTCCCAGAAGCACCTATAGGACTTGAAGTGTGTTAGTCCCATCACACACACAGAGCTATATTTTGTTCCCAGAGGCACCTATAGGACTTGAAGTGTGTTAGTCCCATTACACACACAGAGCTATATTTTCTTCCCAGAAGCACCTATAGGACTTGAAGTGTGTTAGTCCCATTACACACACAGAGCTATATTTTCTTCCCAGAAGCACCTATAGGACTTGAAGTGTGTTAGTCCCATCACACACACAGAGCTATATTTTCTTCCCAGAAGCACCTATAGGACTTGAAGTGTGTTAGTCCCATCACACACACAGAGCTATATTTTGTTCCCAGAGGCACCTATAGGACTTGAAGTGTGTTAGTCCCATTACACACACAGAGCTATATTTTGTTCCCAGAGGCACCTATAGGACTTGAAGTGTGTTAGTCCCATTACACACACAGAGCTATATTTTGTTCCCAGAAGCACCTATAGGACTTGAAGTGTGTTAGTCCCATTACACACACAGAGCTATATTTTCTTCCCAGAAGCACCTATAGGACTTGAAGTGTGTTAGTCCCATCACACACACAGAGCTATATTTTCTTCCCAGAAGCACCTATAGGACTTGAAGTGTGTTAGTCCCATCACACACACAGAGCTATATTTTGTTCCCAGAGGCACCTATAGGACTTGAAGTGTGTTAGTCCCATTACACACACAGAGCTATATTTTGTTCCCAGAGGCACCTATAGGACTTGAAGTGTGTTAGTCCCATTACACACACAGAGCTATATTTTCTTCCCAGAAGCACCTATAGGACTTGAAGTGTGTTAGTCCCATTACACACACAGAGCTATATTTTGTTCCCAGAGGCACCTATAGGACTTGAAGTGTGTTAGTCCCATTACACACACAGAGCTATATTTTCTTCCCAGAAGCACCTATAGGACTTGAAGTGTGTTAGTCCCATCACACACACAGAGCTATATTTTCTTCCCAGAAGCACCTATAGGACTTGAAGTGTGTTAGTCCCATTACACACACAGAGCTATATTTTCTTCCCAGAAGCACCTATAGGACTTGAAGTGTGTTAGTCCCATTACACACACAGAGCTATATTTTCTTCCCAGAAGCACCTATAGGACTTGAAGTGTGTTAGTCCCATCACACACACAGAGCTATATTTTGTTCCCAGAGGCACCTATAGGACTTGAAGTGTGTTAGTCCCATTACACACACAGAGCTATATTTTCTTCCCAGAAGCACCTATAGGACTTGAAGTGTGTTAGTCCCATTACACACACAGAGCTATATTTTCTTCCCAGAAGCACCTATAGGACTTGAAGTGTGTTAGTCCCATCACACACACAGAGCTATATTTTGTTCCCAGAGGCACCTATAGGACTTGAAGTGTGTTAGTCCCATTACACACACAGAGCTATATTTTCTTCCAGAAGCACCTATAGGACTTGAAGTGTGTTAGTCCCATTACACACACAGAGCTATATTTTCTTCCCAGAAGCACCTATAGGACTTGAAGTGTGTTAGTCCCATCACACACACAGAGCTATATTTTGTTCCCAGAAGAACCTATAGGACTTGAAGTGTGTTAGTCCCATCACACACACAGAGCTATATTTTGTTCCCAGAAGCACCTATAGGACTTGAAGTGTGTTAGTCCCATCACACACACAGAGCTATATTTTGTTCCCAGAAGCACCTATAGGACTTGAAGTGTGTTAGTCCCATCACACACACAGAGCTATATTTTCTTCCCAGAAGCACCTATAGGACTTGAAGTGTGTTAGTCCCATCACACAGAGCTCCTCTATTTTCTTTGCAGAAGCACCCATAGGACTTCTAGTGTGTTAGTGGCATCACACAGAGCTCCTATATATTCTTCTCAGCAGCACCCACAGGACTTCTAGTGTGTTAGTGGCATCACACAGAGCTCCTCTATTTTCTTTGCATAAGCACCCACAGGACTTCTAGTGTGTTAGTGGCATCACACAGAGCTCCTCTATTTTCTTTGCATAAGCACCCACAGGACTTCTAGTGTGTTAGTGGCATCACACAGAGCTCCTCTATTTTCTTTGCATAAGCACCCACAGGACTTCTAGTGTGTTAGTGGCATCACACAGAGCTCCTCTATTTTCTTTGCAGAAGCACCCATAGGACTTCTAGTGTGTTAGTGGCATCACACAGAGCTCCTATATATTCTTCTCAGCAGCACCCACAGGACTTCTAGTGTGTTAGTGGCATCACACAGAGCTCCTCTATTTTCTTTGCATAAGCACCCACAGGACTTCTAGTGTGTTAGTGGCATCACACAGAGCTCCTCTATTTTCTTTGCATAAGCACCCACAGGACTTCTAGTGTGTTAGTGGCATCACACAGAGCTCCTCTATTTTCTTTGCAGAAGCACCCATAGGACTTCTAGTGTGTTAGTGGCATCACACAGAGCTCCTATATATTCTTCTCAGCAGCACCCACAGGACTTCTAGTGTGTTAGTGGCATCACACAGAGCTCCTCTATTTTCTTTGCATAAGAACCCACAGGACTTCTAGTGTGTTAGTGGCATCACACAGAGCTCCTCTATTTTCTTTGCAGAAGCACCCATAGGACTTCTAGTGTGTTAGTGGCATCACACAGAGCTCCTATATATTCTTCTCAGCAGCACCCACAGGACTTCTAGTGTGTTAGTGGCATCACACAGAGCTCCTCTATTTTCTTTGCATAAGCACCCACAGGACTTCTAGTGTGTTAGTGGCATCACACAGAGCTCCTCTATTTTCTTTGCAGAAGCACCCATAGGACTTCTAGTGTGTTAGTGGCATCACACAGAGCTCCTATATATTCTTCTCAGCAGCACCCACAGGACTTCTAGTGTGTTAGTGGCATCACACAGAGCTCCTCTATTTTCTTTGCATAAGCACCCACAGGACTTCTAGTGTGTTAGTGGCATCACACAGAGCTCCTCTATTTTCTTTGCAGAAGCACCCACAGGACTTCTAGTGTGTTAGTGGCATCACACAGAGCTCCTCTATTTTCTTTGCAGAAGCACCCACAGGACTTCTAGTGTGTTAGTGGCATCACACAGAGCTCCTCTATTTTCTTTGCAGAAGCACCCATAGGACTTCTAGTGTGTTAGTGGCATCACACAGAGCTCCTATATTTTCTTCTCAGCAGCACCCACAGGACTACCGACTACAATGGCTGGAAGACCGCCAAGGGGAGGCAGAGCGTGCAGAGCCAAGAACACAGGGCAGGCAGGCTCTGTTTCTAGTGGACGTGGCCGTGGACGTGGACGTGGTCGTGCATCGTCATCAGCACGTGGCCATGGGACACGCGCGTCTTTGTTTTCGGCAGCTGGACATGTGGAGCCGCATCATGCTGAAGGCTTGGTAGAATGGATGACCAAGCCCTCCTCATCCTCCTCATCCTCTCTCACCCAGGCTCAGGGTACTGACAGAGCATCATCAGCCACCCCTTCCCTAGACCCACCATGTCCTCCTGAGGAGTCCCCCGAACTCTTTGAGCACAGTGTTGGGTACATGCTCCAGGAGGATGCCCAACGATTCGAAGGCTCGGATGACGATACCCAGCTTGAGGAATCTGGCAGTACAGTTCCACCAGCTGCAGCTTACTGCCAGGTTTGCTCTAGTGGTGAAGAGGGAGGGGATGATGAGGTCACTGACTCCACGTGGGTGCCTCAAGGGAGAGAGGATGAGGAGGAGGACGAGGAGGAGGAGGATGCGGCGTCACATGTCCAACGAGGCAGGATGCCCCCTGGAGGCCAGGTAGAGGCCAGCACAGCAACTGTACAACACCGCAGAGCTCCGCCTGTGCAGGGCGCTGCCTCTGCACGTTATCAGAAAAGTTCTTTGGTGTGGGCCTTTTTTGAGACGAGTGCAGCAGATCGCACCACTGCTATTTGCAATATTTGTCTCAAGCGTATCTCGCGTGGCCAAAACATCAGCCGCTTGGGCACGACAAGCATGACCAGACATATGGCGACCTGCCATGCAGCTCGTTGGCAGGCACACATAAAAGACCCACACCAAAGAACTAAGCGGACCTCTCCTTGCTCCTCCTCAGCTGGGATCTCCATCCCCACTACACCTTCAGTCCTCTCTGAAAGCTGCTCTGAGAGGACTGAAGGTGTAGAATTCGGTGTGTCACAACCAAGTACTTGCAGTACACCGACGTCCGATTGCAGCAGGCAAATTTCCCTGCCCCAGCTGCTGGACCGTAGAAAGAAGTACACTCCCAGCCATCCACATGCCCAGCGGTTGAATGCTAGCCTTGCTAAATTGCTAGCACTTCAACTGCTGCCTTTTCAGTTGGTAGACTCGGCCCCCTTCCGTGAGTTTGTTCAATGTGCGGTTCCTCAGTGGCAGGTTCCCAAACGCCACTTTTTCTCGCGGAAGGCGATTCCGTCTCTCTACCGGCATGTGGAGGGCAATGTCCATGCCTCGCTGGACAGGGCGGTCAGCGGTAAGGTGCATATTACCGCTGACTCATGGTCCAGCAGGCATGGACAGGGACGGTACCTTTCTTTCACGGCCCATTGGGTCACTCTATTGGCAGCTGGGAGGGATGCAGGACAAGGTGCAGTAGTGTTGGAGGTTGTTCCGCCACCACGCCTCCAAAACGCGACTACTGCTACTGGTTGTGACACACCTCTCTCCTCCACCCCCTCCTCTTCTTCTTCCTCCAGTGCTCTGTCCTTGGAACCAGCGGTGCTCCGTAGGCGTACAAGGGGCTACGCAAGTACGCAGGCAAAAAGATGCCATGCCGTGCTTGCGCTGGTGTGTTTGGGGGACAGGAGCCACACTGGGCCAGAGGTTCTGGCAGCTCTGCAGGGGCAGGCCGACAGGTGGTTGACGCCACGTCAGCTTAAGCCAGGAATGGTCGTTTCTGACAATGGCACCAACCTCCTCTCCGCCCTGCGACAGGGGCAGCTCACCCATGTGCCCTGCATGGCTCACGTCCTCAACCTGGTGGTGCAGCGGTTCTTGGGCAGGTTCCCAGGCTTACAGGATGTCCTGAGGCAGGCCAGGAAAGTCTGTGTGCATTTCCGCCGATCTTATAATGCCAGTGCTCGGCTGACTGAGCTGCAAAAGGAGCTGAACCTGCCCAAGAACCGCCTAATATCTGACATGCCCACCAGGTGGAACTCAACGTTGGCCATGCTGCAGCGACTGCACACGCAGCAGAGGGCCATCAATGAGTACCTTTGCGACTACGGCACCAGGACAGGGTCAGGGGAGCTTGGTTTTTTTTCCCCACGTCAGTGGAGCATGATCAGGGATGCATGCACTGTCCTCTCACCATTTGAGGAGGCCACGAGGATGGTGAGCAGTGACAGTGCATGCATCAGTGACACTGTCCCTCTTGTCCACCTGTTGGAGCATACGCTGCGTGGGATAATGGACAGGGCACTTGAGGCAGAACAGAGGCAGGAAGAGGAGGACTTCCTTGCCTCTCAAGGCCCCCTTTATCCGGACAGTGTTCCTTCTGTCCCACCCATCACACAGGAAGAGGATGAGGAGGAGGAGGAGGAGGAGGAGGAGGAGGAGGATTGTGTGAGCATGGAGGTGGAGCCTGGCACTCAGCATCAGCAGCAGCAGTCTTTTAGGGATGATGTACAGTCCCAACAAGCCAGTGGACTTGTACGTGGCTGGGAGGAGGTGGCTGGCGATCATGTCATCCTCAGTGACCCAGAAGACTCCGGACCGAATGCCTCAGCTAACCTACGCTGCATGGCCTCCCTGATCCTGCAAAGCCTGCGGAAGGATCCTCGTGTTCTTCGGATCAAGGAGAGGGACCATTACTGGCTGGCCACTCTCCTTGATCCGCGGTACAAGGGTAAGGTTGCGGACCTTATCTTGCCGTCGCAGAGGGAGCAGAGGATGAGACATCTCAGGGAGGCCTTGCAGAAAGGTCTGTGCAACGCGTTCCCAGAAACTGGGAGGCTACAAACTCCTGGTCCTGGGCGACGAGTTGCTGAGGCTTCGGTCAGTGGCAGAAGGAGCGGTGGGGAAGGTGGACGTCTGACCGATGCGTTCAGACAATTTTTTAGTCCGCAGCCCCAAGGTATGATCGGTTCCAGCAACCATCGCCAGCGTCTGATATACATGGTGCAGGAATACCTTGGGGCAAGGTCAGACTTGGACACCTTTCCCACCGAAAATCCTCTGGCTTACTGGGTCCTGAGGATGGATCACTGGCCAGAGCTTGCACAGTATGCAATTGAGCTACTGGCCTGTCCTGCCTCCAGCGTTCTTTCCGAACGCACATTCAGTGCTGCTGGAGGATTTGTGACTGATCATAGGGTGCGCCTGTCCACCGCCTCGGTTGATCGACTGACATTCATCAAAATGAATCAGTCTTGGATCACCACCAGCTACCAGGCACCTGAGGCGGATATAACCGAATAATTTTTAATGTCACATCCCTTCAAGACTGCCTATGCTGATGCTGAGTGACTGTCCTCTTATGTTCACTGACTATCCTCTTCCTCCTCCTCAATGATCCATGCCACCACACCAGTGCCTAAGGCACAATTTTTCAGCCCCTGTTTAACAGGGGCGTGTACTTACAATTTTTAAAAAAAATGCTTCGCAACACGTGTGACTGCTGTGCTCCAAGTACAGTCTCTGTGAGGGCCGTGTTGCAGTGTTGTGGCACCAGCACCAGTGCCTAAGGCACAATTTTTCAGCCCCTGTTTAACAGGGGCGTGTACTTACAATTTTTTAAAAAAATGCTTCGCAACACGTGTGACTGCTGTGCTCCAAGTACAGTCTCTGTGAGGGCCGGGTTGCAGTGTTGTGGCACCAGCACCAGTGCCTAAGGCACAATTTTTCAGCCCCTGTTTAACAGGGGCGTGTACTTACAATTTTTAAAAAAAATGCTTCGCAACACGTGTGACTGCTGTGCTCCAAGTACAGTCTCTGTGAGGGCCGGGTTGCAGTGTTGTGGCACCAGCACCAGTGCCTAAGGCACAATTTTTCAGCCCCTGTTTAACAGGGGCGTGTACTTACAATTTTTTAAAAAAAATGCTTCGCAACACGTGTGACTGCTGTGCTCCAAGTACAGTATCTGTGAGGGCCGGGTTGCAGTGTTGTGGCACCAGCACCAGTGCCTAAGGCACAATTTTTCAGCCCCTGTTTAACAGGGGCGTGTACTTACAATTTTTTAAAAAAATGCTTCGCAACACGTGTGACTGCTGTGCTCCAAGTACAGTATCTGTGAGGGCCGGGTTGCAGTGTTGTGGCACCAGCACCAGTGCCTAAGGCACAATTTTTCAGCCCCTGTTTAACAGGGGCGTGTACTTACAATTTTTTAAAAAAATGCTTCGCAACACGTGTGACTGCTGTGCTCCAAGTACAGTCTCTGTGAGGGGTTGCAGTGTTGTGGCACCAGCACCAGTGCCTAAGGCACAATTTTTCAGCCCCTGTTTAACAGGGGCGGGTAATTACATATCTTGATCTAATAGTTCACAGCAGGTCCCATTCCTGCGCCCACCAAGAGTAACTATGAGGGCCTGCAGTCTTGTGGCAACACCGTCCACCACCACCGCCAAAGGCCCAATTTTTCTGCCCTGTTCATCAGGTGCTTGCAATTACAAATCTTGATCTAATAACTCACAGCAGGGCCCATTCCTGCGCCCACCAAGAGTAACTATGAGGGCCTACAGTCTTGTGGCAACACCGTCCACCACCACCGCCAAAGGCCCAATTTTTCTGCCCTGTTCATCAGGTGCTTGCAATTACAAATCTTGATCTAATAACTCACAGCAGGGCCCATTCCTGCGCCCACCAAGAGTAACTGTGAGAGCTTACAGTCTTGTGGCAAAACCGTCCACCACCACCACCACCACCCCCAATTTTTCTGCCCTGTTCAACAGGTGCATGCAATTACAAATCTTGATCTATTAACTCACAGCAGGGCCCATTCCTGTGCCCACCAGTCTTGTGGCTACACCAACATCTAATAGGGCAAATTTCTGCAGAGTATATACGCCAGGCCCCTACTTTCAAACATCCAACTTACAAACGACTCCTACTTGCAAATGGAAAGAGAAAACAGGAAGTGAGAGGAAATCTACCCCTAGGAAGGGAAATTCTATCCTGTTAGATTTAATTTGGGAAAAAGGTATCTCCTCTCTACTGATACTTTATCACCAATCCTTGTTTCAATTAAAACCCCACTTTTCCAAAAACATTTGTCATTGGGACGGAAAGTGAGGTGACATGTTCTGAACAGATGTGCAAAGACAGCAAATGTTACAGGGGTGATAACCCCTCCCTATGTTCTCCAAAAAGCTTAAAAATAGATTTTTTTGGGATGGAGCTACACTTCATAATGTACCTGTTCAGATTCTACTTAAGATCAAACCTAAAGCCGCAAGTGGTTTTAAATGGCTTCTTTTTTTCCTTTACAAATGTCATTTTGTGCAAGGACAGTTCTAAACACGGGAAACACATGCCACTTCACAGGCATACTTTAGACACCCCCAGGTACCATATTTAAAGGAAAATTTCACTTTTTTTTTTTCACTTTATGCATCATTAAAATGACTGCTCCCGAAAAAACGTTAGTTTTTAAAAGTTCTTTTTGCATTGATATATGTCCCCTGGGGCAGGACCCGGGTCCCCAAACCTGTTTTATGACATTAACATGCATATTGGCCGTTGTAATTAGCACTTTTGATTTCGAACGTTCTCGTCCATTATAACGTATAGGGTTCGAAAATTCGCGCAAACTTTCGGTCCGTTCGAAGGTTCTCGGGTCGAACCGAACTCGGGGGTGTTCGGCTCATCCCTAGTCCTGAAGCAGCAAAACAGCCCCAGACCATCACACTACCACCACCATATTTTACTGTTGGTATAATGTTCTTTTTCTGAAATGCAGTGTTCCTTCTACGCCAGATATACTTGGACACACACCTTCCAAAGAGTTCCACTTTTGTCTCATCGGTCCACAGAATGTTGTCCCAAAAGTCTTGGGGATCATCAAGATGTGTTGTGGAGAAATTGAGACGAGCTTTGATGTTCTTTTTGCTCAGCAGTGGTTTTCTCCTTGGAACTCTGCCATGCAGGCCATTTTTGCCCAGTCTTTTCCTGATGGTGGAGGCATGAACGCTGACCTTAACTGAGGCAAGTGAGGCCTGCAGTTCCTTGGACGTTGTTGTGGGGTCTTTTGTGACCTCTTGGATGAGTCGTCGCTGCGCTCTTGGGGTAATTTTGGGCGGCCGGCCACTCCTGGGAAGGTTCACCACTGTTCCATGTCTTCGCCATTTGTGGATAATGGCTCTCACTGTGGTTCGCTGGATTCCCAAAGCTTTGGAAATGGCTTTATAACCCTTTCCAGACTGATAGATCTCAATTACTTTCTTTCTCAATTGTTCCTGAATTTCTTTGGGTCTCGGCATGATGTGTAGCTTTTAAGGATCTTCTGGTGGACCTTACTGTGTCAAGCAGCTCCTATTTAAGTGATGCCTTGATTGTGAACAGGTGTGGCAATAATCAGGCCTGGGTGTGGCTAGAGAAATTGAACTCCAGGTGTGGACAACCACAGTTATAGTATGTTTTAACAAGGGGGGCAATCACTTTTTCACACAGGGCCATGATGGTTTGGATTTTTTTTCACCTTTAATAATAAACACCTTCATTTACAAATTGCATTTTGTGTTTACTTGTGTTGTCCTTGACTATTGTTTAAATTGGTTTGATGTTCCGAAACACTTAAGTGTGACAAACATGCAAAGGAACAGGAAATGAGGAAGGGGGCAAACACTTTTTCACACCACTGTATGTTCCTGCTTGCTGCCTGGATCCATACTTATTACGCTATTTGATGACCATGTTTCTGCTTACTGCCTGTACTGACCCTGGACTGTTTTATGGACCATGTTCCTGCCTACTGCCGTGATGTCAGACTGCTACCTTTACTGACCCTGGCCTGTTTATGGACCATGTTCCTGCCTACTGCCTGGACTAATTCTTTGGCTATGCTGACCATGTTTCTGCCTGCTACCTGGATGACTCATTCAGCTGTTTCTGACCACATCTCTGCCTACTGCCTTGACTAATGCTTTGCCTGTTTTCTGGCCCAAGTACTGATGCATCTGCACATTACTCTGGCTATGCTCCTGTGAGATACCAGCCAACTCATCCTCTGTGGACACCTCCTTTACTTCCTGGCCAGTGACCAAAGCATTATGTTATGGAGGCAGCCATGTACCAGTAGGCTAGGCTTGCTTGGCTTTTAAGAACAGCCACTGCTGTAGGTGAAGCTACACAATGCAATATTTACTCACCACTCGTACAGAGGCGACCAATACAATGCATTTTTTCCTATACTGTGTTGCTTGATTTTTGTGTTACACAGGTTGCAATGTTGGGTACATAATCAGTCCAGACATTTACAAACTCTTACACATGCGATATCCTCATACTCAGGAAGAGTAGCAGAATGTATTTTGAGGTGTAATTCTAAGAAGATCCATTATTTTGTGTTAGAAATATCTTAGATTGTTTAATTTTCTTTCCACATTTTCCAAAAACTTGTGACAAAAAAAATTACATTTTCAAAAAACTCATTATGCCTCTTAAAAAATATGATGGGGTGTTTGCTTTCAAAATGTGGTAATTTTTGTGGGTGTTTCTACTATCCTGTGGCGCTCCAGGGCCTCCAAAAATAGGATAAGTAATTAAGAAATTATATGTGAAATTTATGCCCCCGGAACACCCGATGTGGATGTTGGGCTAGGCTCCATCTATGTGGCTAGGCTGTAGAGAAGTCTCACACATGTGGAATGGCCATACTTGAAAGGAGTACCTGAATGTATTTTGAAGTGTAATTCTAATGCCGCGTACACACGATCGGAATTTCCGACAACCAAACCATGGATTTATTTCCGACAGATGTTGGCTCAAACTTGTCTTGCATATACACGCACAAATGTTTTCGGAAATTCCGATAGGCAAGAACGCGCTGACGTACAACACGTACTACGGGACTAGTGCGCCACCCTTTGGGCTTCTTCTGCTAATCTCGTGTTAGTAGAAGTTTGAGAGACGATTCACGCTTTTTAGCCTTGTGCTTTTCAGTTCGTTACTGCTCTTCAGTTTGTGCTTGAGGGTTCGTATCTGTTTTTCAGTGCGTGTAGTCAGTTCATATCTGTTTTTTCAGTGCGTTCTTGTCTGCTCGTTTCTGATTTTCAGCTCGATCTTCTCAGGCCTTTCTGATTTTCAGTGCATTCTGTTAGTTCGCTCTGACAAGCCGACCATTCTTAAGCCATGTTACGATTACGTACTCGTCATAGAGTTTGTGCTATGCAGGGGCTTGGTGTTGGGGTTCTTACTTTGACCCAAGCCCAGTCCATGAACTGGGGGAGGAGGTGTTCATGGACCAAGAATTGGTTGCTCCAGCGTGACCAATTCTCGCACATGCCTTTGTTGCGAGAGATCCAGGAGAATAATCCTGATGATTTCAGGAATTATCTCTGGATGACGGATCCCGTTTTTCACCGTCTGTTGGCCTTGCTGTCCCCCTATATTGCCAAGCAGGACACCTGCATGTGGCAAGCCATCACTTCGGAACAAAGTCTAGTTGCCACATTGCGGTACTTGGCGATGGGAAGAAGTCTGCAGTTCTCGACAGGCATCTCCCTCCAGGCTCTGGAGGATCATTATTCCAGAGACCTGTTCTGCCATCATTCAGGTCATGCAGAAGAACTATATTAAAGTGGAGGGCCACCCTAAAAAAAAAAAAGAGCATTAATATTCTCACCGATGTCTTCTGGGTAATGGGGTATGCTGTGTTCTGGGAACTGTGTGTTCCCTAACACAGCGCGTCCCATTCACAAAGCGACGCGCAACTCGCGCATGCGCAGTAGGAAACGGGCAGTGACGCCGTAAAGGCTGCACTGCCTGTTTCCCTTAGTGAGGATGGCGGCTAGGGATGGGCCCGGTGTTCGATTCGAACCCATTTTCGAATCAAACATCAGCCGTTCGACCGCTCGTCGAAACCAGAACTCTCAGGACCGTTCGCATTAAATTTGTGTGATGCGAACAGTCCACAATGCACTGCGCCAGTCGCAGTGCATTGCTGGCTGATGATTGGCCAAGCATGCACTGTGACCCTGCATGCTTGGCCAATCATAGAGCCAGCGGCGAGGAGAGCAATAATTGGCCACAGGCAGGATGCCTGTGGCCAATTATAGCTCAGGGGGTTTAGTACACGCCCCACACTATATAAGGCCGCTCATGTAGTGTGTTCCGACGTTAGGAACAGTGTCAGTGACATTATCTGCTTGTGATTCATTTCTGTGTGTGGATTCTGGGGATAAGTGTAGGGAAAGAGGAAAAATAGGCAGGGATAGTTTATTCTTCTCAGTGCTGTTCTCAATCTCTACCAATCCAGCCATCTGCAGGAGTAGTTAGTGTGTGTGCGTGCTGTGTTAGTATAGCACAGCAGTAGCACACTAAACCACCTTACCCTGTATCTGCCCTTCTGGCCTGTTGTCATCTAAGGCAGCCAGCCAGCCAGCCAGCCAGCCATCTTCAGGAGTTAGTGTGTGCTCTGTGACTATAACACAGCACACTAAACCATATTACCCTGTATCTGCCCTTCTGGCCTGTTGTCATCTAAGGCAGCCAGCCAGCCAGCCATCTGCAGGTGTTAGTGTGTGTGTGTGCTCTGTGACTATAACACAGCACACTAAACCACCTTACCCTGTATCTGCCCTTCTGGCCTGTTGTCATCCAAGGCAGCCAGCCAGCCATCTGCAGGAGTTAGTGTGTGTGTGTGTGCTCTGTGACTATAACACAGCACACTAAACCACCTTACCCTGTTTTTGCCCTTCTGGCCTGTTGCCATCTGCAGGAGTTAGTGTGTGTGCTGTGTGACTCCAGCACAATATACACTACCCATTACAATGTCTGGAAGACCAACAAGGAGAGGCAGACAGTAACGAGCCAAGAAAACAGGGCAAGCAGGCTCTGTGTCTAGAGACAACAGTGCTGGTCGTGGACGTGGTGCATCGTCATCAGCACGTGGCCATGGGACACGCGTGTCCTTATTTTCGGCAGCTGGACATGTTGAGCTGCATCATGCCGAAGGCTTGGTAGAGTGGATGACCAAGCCCTCTTCATCCTCCTCATCCTTTCTCACCCAGGCTCAGGGTACTGGCAAAGCAGCTGCCAACGCATACTCAATGTCATCATCAGGCACCCCTTCCCTAGACCCACCATGTCCTCCTGAGGAGTCCCCCGAACTGTTTGAGCACAGTGTTGGGTACATGCTCCAGGAGGATGCCCAGCGTTTTGAAGGCTCGGATGATGATACCCAGCTAGAGGAAGGCAGTAGCGTGAGCGCAGAGAGAGGGGATGCTCAAGGACAGCAATCTGGCAGTCATGTTCCACCAGCTGCAGCTTACTGCCAGGTTTGCTCCAGTGGTGAAGAGGGAGGGGATGATGAGGTCACTGACTCCACGTAGGTGCCTGAACGGAGAGAGCAGGAGGAGGAGGAGGCGGCGGCACATCACCAACGAGGCAGGATGCCCTCCGGGGGCCAGCTTGAGGCCAGCACACCAACTGAATCACACCGCAAAGCTCCGCCTGTGCAGGGTGCTGCCTCTGCACGTTATTACAAAAGTTCTTTGGTGTGGGCCTTTTTTGAGACGAGTGCATCAGATCGCACCACTGCTATTTGCAACATATGTCTCAAGCGTATCTTGCGTGGCCAAAACATCAGCCGCTTGGGCACCACAAGCATGACCAGACATATGTTGACCTGCCATGCAGCTCGTTGGCAAGCGCACATTAAAGACCCACACCAAAGAACAAAGCGGACCTCTCCTTGCTCCTCATCAGCTGGGATCCCCAACCCCACTATACCTTCAGTCCTCTCTGAAAGCTGCACTGAGAGGAATGAAGGTGTAGAATTAGGTGTGTCACAGCCAAGTACTTGCGGGCACTCTGCTAGCAGTACACTGACGTCCGATTGTACCAGGCAAATTTCCCTGCCCCAGCTCCTGGACCGTCAAAAGAAGTTTACTCCCAGCCATCCAAATGCCCAGCGGTTGAATGCTAGCTTGGCTAAATTGCTAGCACTTCAACTGCTGCCTTTTCAGTTGGTAGACTCGGCCCCCTTCCGTGAGTTTGTTCCTCAGTGGCAGGTTCCCAAACGCCACTTTTTCTCACGGAAGGCGATTTACCGGCATGTGGAAGGCAATGTCCATGCCTCTCTGGACAGGGCAGTCAGCGGTAAGGTGCATATTACCGCTGACTCATGGTCCAGCAGGCATGGACAGGGACGCTACCTGTCTTTCACGGCCCATTGGGTCACTCTTTTGGCAGCTGGGAAGGATGCAGGACAAGGTGCAGTAGTGTTGGAGGTTGTTGCGCCACCACGCCTCCAAAATGCTACTACTGGTTGTGACACACCTCTCTCCTCCACCCCCTCCTCTTCTTCTTCCTCCATGGCCTCTTCGAGTGCTCTGTCCTCAGAACCAGCAGTGCTCCGTAGGCAACCAAGGGGCTACGCAAGTACGCAGGCAAAAAGATGCCATGCCGTGCTTGCGCTGGTGTGTTTGGGGGACAGGAGCCACACTGGGACAGAGGTTCTGTCAGCTCTGCAGGGGCAGGCCGAGAGGTGGTTGATGCCACGCCAACTTAAGCCAGGAATGGTGGTTTGTGACAATGGCACCAACCTCCTCTCCGCCCTGTGACAGGGACAGCTGACCCATATGCCCTGTATGGCTCACGTCCTCAACCTGGTGGTGCAGCGGTTCTTGGGCAGGTACCCAGGCTTACAGGATGTCCTGAGGCAGGCCAGGAAAGTCTGTGTGCATTTCCGCCGATCATATAATGCCAGTGCTCGGCTGGCTGAGCTGCAAAAGGAGTTGAACCTGCCCAAGAACCGCCTTATATGTGACATGCCCACCAGGTGGAACTTAACGTTGGCCATGCTGCAGCGACTGCACACGCAGCAGAGGGCCATCAATGAGTACCTGTGCGACTACGGCACCAGGACAGGGTCAGGGGAGCTCGGATTTTTTTCCCCAAGCCAGTGGAGCATGATCAGGGATGCATGCACTGTCCTGTCACCATTTGAGGAGGCCACGAGGATAGTGAGCAGTGACAGTGCATGCATCAGTGACACTGTACCTCTTGTCCACCTGTTGGAGCATACGCTGCGTGGAATAATGGACAGGGCACTTGAGGCAGAACAGAGGCAGGAAGAGGAGGACTTCCTTGCCTCTCAAGGCCCCCTTTATCCAGACAGTGTTCCTTCTCTCCCACCCATCACACAGGAAGAGGAGGAGGAGGAGGATTGTGTCAGCATGGAGGTGGAGCCTGGCACTCAGCATCAGCAGCAGCAGCAGTCTTTTAGGGATGATTTACAGTCCCAAGAAACCAGTGGACTTGTACGTGGCTGGGAGGAGGTGGCTGCGGATCATGTCGTCCTCAGTGACCCAGAAGACTCCGGACCGAATGCCTCAGCTAACCTACGTTGTATGGCCTCCCTGATCCTGCAAAGCCTGCGGAAGGATCCTCGTATTCTTCGGATCAAGGAGAGTGACCATTACTGGCTGGCCACTCTCCTTGATCCACGGTACAAGGGTAAGGTTGCGGACCTTATCTTGCCATCGCAGAGGGAGCAGAGGATGAGACATCTCCGGGAGGCCTTGCAGAAAGGTCTGTGCAATGCGTTCCCAGAGACTGGGAGGTTACAAACTCCTGGTACTGTACGACGAGTTGCTGAGGCTTCGGTCAGTAGCAGAAGGAGCGGTGGGGAAGGTGGACGTCTGACCGATGCATTCAGACAATTTTTTAGTCCGCAGCCCCAAGGTATGATCGGTTCCAGCGACCATCGCCAGCGTCTGATATACATGGGGCAGGAATACCTAGGGGCAAGGTCAGACTTGGACACCTTTCCACCGAAAATCCTCTGGCTTACTGGGTCTTGAGGATGGATCACTGGTCAGAGCTTGCACAGTATGCAATTGAGCTACTGGCCTGTCCTGCATCCAGCGTTCTTTCGGAACGCACATTCAGTGCTGCTGGAGGCTTTGTCACCGATCACAGGGTGCGCCTGTCCACCGACTCGGTTGATCGACTGACCTTCATAAAGATGAATCAGTCTTGGATCACCACCAGCTACCAGGCACCTGAAGCTGATATAACAGAATAATTTATTTTGAAATGTCACATCCCTTCAAGACTGCCTATGCTGATGCTGAGTGACTGTCCTGTTATGTTGACTGACTATCCTCTTCCTCCTCAATGATCCTGATGATAGCTTGGAAGAACATTTTTGTTTCTGGGTGCCACCACCAGTGGCTAAGGCCCAATTTTTCAGCCCTGTTTAACAGGGGCTTGTAATTACAATTTTTTATTCAATGCTTTGCAAAAGGTCTGATTGCTGTGCTTCAAGTACAGTATCTGTGAGGGTTTGCAGTGTTGTGGCACCAACACCAGTGCCTAAGGCCCAATTTTTCAGCCCCTGTTTAACAGGGGCATGTAATTACAATTTCATATGCAATGCTTTGCAACAGGTCTGATTGCTGTGCTCCAAGTACAGTATCTGTGAGGGGTTGCAGTGTTGTGGCACCAGCACCAGTGCCTAAGGCACAATTTTTCAGCCCCTGTTTAACAGGGGCGTGTAATTACAAATCTTGATCTAATAATTCACAGCAGGGCCCATTCCTGTGCCCACCAAGAGTAACTGTGAGGGCTTACAGTGTTGGGGCAACACCGTCCACCACCAAAGGCCCAATTTTTCTGCCCCTGTTCAACAGGTGCATGCAATTACAAATCTTGATCTAATAATTCACAGCAGGGCCCATTCCTGTGCCCACCAAGAGTAACTGTGAGGGCTTACAGTGTTGTGGCAACACCAACATCTAACATCTAAGAGTATATACGGCAGGCCCCTACTTTCAAACATCCAACTTAGAAACGACTCCTACTTGCAAACGGAAGGAGAAAACAGGAAGTGAGAGGAAATCTACCCCTAGGAAGGGAAATTCGATCCTGTTAGATTTAATTTGGGAAAAAAGGTATCTCCTCTCTACTGATGCTTTATCACCAATCCTTGTTTGAATAAAACCCCCACTTTTCCAAAAACATTTGTCATTGGGACGGAAAGTGAGGTGAAATGTTCTGAACAGGTGCACAGACAGCAAAACAAATGTTACAGGGGTAATAACCCTTCCCTATGTTCTCCAAAAAGCTTAAAAAAAGATTTTCTTGGATGGAGCTACACTTAAAAATCTACCTGTTCAAAATTACAAACAGATTCTACTTAAGAACAAACCTACAGTCCCTGTCTTGTTTGCACCGCCTGTATACTGCTGTTCAGAGTATATAGGGTTGTAGGTATAGGGTTTTATTTTGGGTGCGGGGTTCCCCTTAATATCCATACAATACCCAAAGGGGCTGGTAATGGGCTGGGGTGGGGGGGGGGGGTTTGATGGGGTAGCCATGCCATTTTTCTCAAAGATTTTCACCAATATTGTCAGGACAAGACATGACATTAAAGCCGCAAGCAGTTTTTTTTCCTTTATTTATTATTATTATTATTATTATTTATAATATTATTTATTATTTTTTTCCTTTACAAATGTCATTTTTTGCAGGGACAGTTCTAAACACGGGAAACACATGCCACTTCACAGGCATACTTTAGACACCCCCCAGGTACCATATTTAAAGGAATATTTCACATTTTTTTTCACTTTATGCATCATTAAAATGACTGCTCCCGAAAAAACGTCCGTTTTTAAAACTTCTTTTTGGATTGATACATGTCCCCTGGGGCAGGACCCGGGTCCCCATCCTCTTTTATGACATTAACATGCATATTGGCCGTTATAATTAGCAGCACTTTAGATTTCGAACGTTCGCGTCCATTGTAACTAAGAGGGTTCGAACGTTCGCGCAAACTTTCGGTCCGTTCGCAGGTTCTGGTGCGAACCGAACCCGGGGGTGTTCGGCTCATCCCTAATGGCGGCGCTGGGACCGGAGCGCCGAGGGACATGTCGGCCTCGGCGTCCTGGGAGGGTAAGTGTACTTATTAAAAGTCAGCAGCTACTTTTTTTTTTAGCTGCTGACTTTTAAAAAAAAAATTTAAGCTGAAACACCCCTTTAAGGTACGGTAAGTTTTATCCTTTAACATCACATTATATAAATTTAATGTTTGCTAATCTATTGGATTTATTTCATCATTCCCTAATATACTGTGAATGTCCTCTTTGTCCTCGTGCAATGCTCCTTTTTTGTCCTTCATGCATATTTGCCTTCATTAACCTCCCTAGCATGCTATCCTGGGCCCATACACACTTAGCCTAGTCACTTAACAATGTATTTTGTCAGCTCTATTGTAGTGCTTTACCCTAAACACCCCCTAAAATGTGTACAAATGTTATTTGTGTCCTTAAATTCATGCATAGTGTGCCTAGGCTCTGGTACTACGACAGACTGCGATTTTTGTCAGACCAGCCTGAAATCAGGCCATCACTCTCATCCCTTCCTTCCATTCTTCCTTCCACTCTACCTTCCAACTCAGATGAGGCTTCAGAAGTCCAACCTGGGCCTTCCACCCAGGAAGATGTGGAGGAGCCCAGCTTGAGCCAGGTATAGCATTGTTCAACATATTTCTTGCTAAAAATTAATGATGTTAACTAGATGTTATTATTGATCACTAATTTCAGAATTAACAAAGTGGTTTACATATCAATACAGTAGTAGCCAAAAATTATTGGGACAAAAATGACAAATGCTGGGGTCAGAAGAATAGTCTTTTCTATTTGTTAACATTTAATTTGCAACAGCCATGATCTCTAAATTGTGTGTGATTGATGACCAAAAACCTAAAACAATGTCCCATTTTCATACACAGGAAAGTCTCAGCCAGAAGGAGGGCGTGGAAATTCTCAGCCAGGAGGAGGCCGTGGAAAGTGGCAGCCAGGAGGTGGCCGTGGAAAGTGGCAGCCAGGAGGTGGCCGTGCCCAGTAGCCTGACTGAATCGCAGGTTCCTCCCCACCGCCTTCCAACAAAAAGGCCCAGGAAGGGGAGTAACGTGTAGGAGTCAGCTCTTTATTTGATTCGGCAGGCTACAGTGGCCCTCAGAACCACCCCAATCTTCAAGAAACCTATGCCTGCATGGTAGCCAGCAAATTGCAGGAAATGGAGGTGGGCCAATGCCTCATTTGTGAGGAAGTCATGTATCAGGCCCTAAATAAGGGGGTGATGGGCGAACTCACAAATAAAAGTCACATATGTGAGATGGACCATACTCCTCCTCCACCTCCTGCCACAACTCCAACACCACAGCCACAGCCTGGAAGAAAGTGTGGAAGGAAGACAAGAGATGGATGGCCAGGGTTCGGTCTGGCAAAAGACGCAGGCTGTTGTAAGACCACATCCTCAAGACATACATGTCATCTGCTGCTGCTCCCGATCTCTCAGAGTCCTGGACCGTATTGTGCTCCCTATTAAATGGACTCCTCAGGCTACCAATTTTGCCTGTCAAATAATTGATGTCTGCCCTGAAGTACAAAGGCTTCGCCAATTTCAACAGTTTATCCAGCTTTGCCTTCCTCTTTATTTTGTTATGACCCCTAATAAATGTCTTGTTTTTTTTCACAAATATGTGTTTTAGTTCAAAAAGGCCAGTTTCTTTTTGAGTAGGCAGGTACATTTCAAAAAGACAATGTCAAATTAACAAGGGACACCAACACCAACCAATCTACTTGTTAAAAAATATAAGATAATAATGGTGTTGTGGTAACTTGACACACAAAACGAAAAAAAAAATATTATGGAGATCACTATAAAAAAAACATAAAAAAAAAATTCAGGAGATCTTGATTAAAAAAAAGGAAAAATAGAATCATTATTCTGGAGATCTGGCGAAAAAGAAAATAGATTATTCAGGAGATCACGAGAAATAATAAGGAAATCAGTTTGTCAGAACTCTGTGTGAATATCAGCAGCAAAACTACTTCATTATTCTAGCATTCTAAAGAAGAAGAGAATGCGCTGCATTAAAAAAATAAAAAAATGTGCAGCGTGACGAATGTGCTATCTCCATTACGAACGCTAGTTTTACCAGACCGATCGCTTCCGTCTCGTACTTGATTCAGGGCATGTGTGGAAATTGTTGCGTTGGAATTGTCTACACACGCTCGGAATTTACGACAACGGATTTTGTTGTCGGAAAATTTGAGATCCAGCTCTCAAATATCTGTTGTCAGAAATTCCAACTGGAAATGTCCGATGGAGCCTACACACGGTTGGAACTTCCGACAACTGGCTCACATCGAATATTTCTTGTCGGAAATTCGAATCGTGTGTACACGGCATAAGTATGTTCATGCTATGTGTTCGAATTATCTTGTAAGTTGACAACTTTGTGTTAAAAAAATACTTTTCCACGTTATGTTTTTAAAGACTCATTATGCCCCTTAGAAAATACGTAAGAGTGTTTTCTTTCCAAAATGCAGTCATTTTGTTGTTGTTTCCACTATCCTAGTGCTCTAGGGCCTCCAAAAATGTGATGGGTAGTCAGGAAATTAGATGTGTGATTTTATGCGTAATTTATCCTCCTTGAAAGCCTAGAGATAATCTTTGGATTTTAAACCCCTCTATGTGGCCAGGCTGTGAAAACATTGCACACATGTGGTATTGCCATACTCAGGAAGAGTAGCAGTAGCATAGCTTTGAGGTATAATTGCAAGTATGCCTATGTCCTGTGTGAGAAATAACTTGTTAAAATGAAAATATTGTGAAAACACCTTAAAAAAAATTCACCATACCTTTTATTGAATACCTTGGAGTATCTTTTAGGGCCTCAAGAAATAAGGTAGGCAGTCAGTACATCTGTAATGATCAATTTTCATATATACAGTGCCTTGAAAAAGTATTCATACCCCTTGAAACTTTCCACATTTTGTCACGTTACAACCAAAAACGTAAATGTATTTTATTGGGATTTTATGTGACAGACCAATACAAAGTGCCACATAATTGTGAAGTGGAAGGAAAATGATAAATGGTGTTCAACATTTTTTACAAATAATTATCTGAAAAGTGTGGAATGCAATTGTATTCAGCCCCCTTTATTCTGATACCCCTAACTAAAATCTAGTGGAACTAATTGCCTTTAGAAGTCACCTAATTAGTAAATAGAGTCCACCTGTGTATAATTTAATCTCAGTATAAATACAGCTGTTCTGTGAAGCCCTCAGTGGTTTGTTAGAGAACCTTAGTGAACAAACAGCATCATGAAGGCCAAGGAGCACACCAAACAGGTCAGGGATAAAGTTGTGGAGAAAGCAGGGTTAGGTTATCAAAAAATATCCCAAGCTTTGAAAATCTCATGGAGCACTGTTCAATCCATCATCCGAAAATGGAAAGCATATGGCACAACTGAAAACCTACCAAGAAATGGCCATCCACCTAAACTGACAGGCAAGAAAAGCATTAATCAGAGAAGCAGCCAAGAGGCCCATGGTAACTCTGGGGGAGCTGCAGAGATCCACAGCTCAGGTGGGAGAATCTGTCCACAGGACAACTATTAGTCGTGCACTTCACAAATCTGGTCTTTATGGAAGAGTGGCAAGAAGAAAGCCACTGTTGAATGGAATCCATAAGAAGTCCTGTTTGCAGTTTGCGAGAAGCCATGTGAGGGACACAGCAAACATGTGGAAGAAGGTACTCTGGTCAGATGAGACCAAAATTGAACTTTTTGGCCCAAAAGCAAAACGCTATGTGTGGCGGAAAACTAACACTGCACATCCCCCTGAACACACCATCCCCACCGTGAAACATGTTCTGGGGATGCTTTTCTTCAGCAGGGACAGAGAAGCTGGTCAGAGTTGATGGGAAGATGGATGGAGCCAAATACAGGGCAATCTTAGAGGAAAACCTGTTATGCCGCGTACACACGATCGTAATTCTCGTCGGAAAAGCCTTGGATGTTTTTTCCGACGGAAAACCGACAGAATTCTGCTCAAGCTTGTGTTGCCTACACACGGTCACACCAAATTCTGACCGTCAAGAACGCGGTGACGTACAACACTACAACAAGCCGCAAAAATTAAGTTCAATGCTTCCGAGCATGCGTTGGAATTTTGCATGTTGGAATTGCCACAGACAATCGGAATTTTCGAGAGAAACTTTTTCTGTCTGAAAAATTGAGAACATGCTCTCAATCTTTTGCTGGCCGAAATTCTGCCAGCAAAAGTCTGGTGGAGCCTACACACGGTCGCATTTTCTGACGAAAATCTCTCATCGGTCTTTTGCTGGACAAAATTCTGACCATGTGTATGCATTAGAGTATGCAAAAGACTTGATACTGGTGCGGAAGTACACCTTCCAGCAGGACAGCGACCCTAAAGATACAGCCAGAGCTACAGTGAAATTGGTTTAGATCAAAGCATAGTCATGTGTTAGAATGTCCCAGTCAAAGTCCAGACCTAAATCTAAATGAGAATCTGTGGCAAGACTTGAAAATTGCTGTTCACAGACACTCTCCATCCATTCTGACAGAGCTTGAGCTATTTTGCAAAAAAGAATGGGCAAAAATGTCACTCTCTAGATGTGCAAAGCTAGTAGAGACATAGCCGTACGCAGCTGTAATTGCAGCAAAAAGTGGTTCTATAAAGTATTGACTCGGGGGGGGGGGGGGGGCTGAATACAAATGCACACTGCACGCTTCACATATTTATTTGTAAAAAAATGTGAAAACCATTTATAATTTTCCTTCCACTTCACAATTATGTGCCACTTTGTGTTGGTCTATCACATAAAATCCCAATAAAATACATTTACATTTTTGGTTGTAACATGACAAAATCTTGAAAATTTTAAGGGGTATGAATACTTTTTCAAGGCACTGTATGTACCATTGTTTCTAGACTCTATAACTTTTACACAGACTAAATAACATACTCGGTTTTGGGTTATTTTTACCAAAGAAATGTAGCATAATACATTCCGGCCTAAATTTATGAAGAATGATTATTTATTTGTAAAATGTTATAACAGAAACTAAGAAAAAAAAATAGTTTTTCAAATTTTTGGGGATTTTTTCATTTATATAGTAAAAAATAAAAAACCTAGTGGTGATTAACCACTTCCCACCCAGCTTATTGTAAATGATAGCCGAGCGGGAGCACTGCTATCCTGGGTGGACGTCAAATGACGTCCACCAGGTGTGCGCCTTGTGCCATGTAAGGATGAGCCCGGTGTTCGATTCGAACCCATGTTCGAATCGAGCACCGGGTGTTCGCTCGCTCGGCGAGCCCAGAACTATTGGGGCGCTCGCATCAAATTCGTGTGATGCGAGCGGCCCCGCAATGCATTGCGGCCCGCGCAGTGCAATGCTGGCTGATGATTGGCCAAGCATGCACTGTGACCCCGCATGCTTGGCCAATCACAGCGCCGGCAGCGAGGAGAGCCATAATTGGCTACAGGCAGGATGCCTGTAGCCAATTATAGCTCAGGGGCTTTAATACACGCCCCACGGTATAAGAGGCCGCCGCGGCGGCGGCCTCGCATATTATGTTTCACTCACAGTGTCAGCGTGTCAGTGTGCTGCTGACTGCTGACAACAATATGTGCTTTATTTCTGGGGATATGTGTGTGCATGCTGTTAGAACAGCATTGCAGTATCACATCTGGGGGGTGTCTATAGGTAGCCTGTGAAGGAGGGCAGGTTTCCTGTGCTTAGAACTTTCCCTGCAAAAAAGTGTCATTTTTGCAGGAAGAAAGCTATTTAAATCACTCGCGGCTAATGAATTGATGGCTCCTGTAACACAGAGAGCTGTCATTCATTAATAAAAAACAAAAAAAAAAGCGTAGGGGTCCCCCCAAATTCAATAACCAGGCCCTTCAGGTCTGGGATGGATATTAAGGGGGATCCCAGCCAAAAAAAAAAAAAAAAAATGGCGTAGGGTCCCCCTCAAAATCCATACCAGACCCTTGAGGTCTGGTATGGATTTTAAGGGGAACCCTAGCCAAAAAAAAATGGCGTGGGGTCCCCCTCAAAATCCATACCAGACCCTTATCCGAGCACGCAACCTGGCAGGTCGCAGGAAAAGAGGGGGGGACGAGAGCGGCCCCCCCTCTCGCCTGAACCGTACCAGGCCACATGCCCTCAACATTGGGAGGATGCTTTGGGGGTCTAAGACCCCTAAAGCACCTTGTCCCCATGTTGATTAGGACAAGGGCCTCTTCCCCACAACCCTGGCCGGTGGTTGTGGGGGTCTGCGGGCGGGGGGCTTATCGGAATCTGGAAGCCCCCTTTAACAAGGGGACCCCCAGATACCGCCCCCCCCCCCTGTGTGAAATGGTAAGGGGGTACAAAAGTACCCCTACCATTTCACCAAAAAAGTGGCAAAAATGGTAAAAATGACAGGAGACAGTCTTTGACAATTCCTTTATTAAAATCTTCTTTCTTCTTTCTTCATCCTTCGGATTCTTCATCTTCTCCTTCCTTCATCTTCTTCCATCTTCTTCTTCCATTTTCTTCTTCCTCCGATCCGCTTCTTCTTGCGCTGGTCTTCTCGTCCTTCTCGTCCGGCATCTTCTTCCGTCGGCGTCGGCGTCGGTGTCTCTGTCTCTTCTTGGGCCGCTCCGCGCAATGGGAGGCTCCCGCTGTGTGAGGCTCCGCTCCGTCTGACAGGTCTTTTATAATGGAGGGCACCTGGTGACCCCGCCCCCTCTGACGCACAGGGACGTCATGGGGAATTCCATGATGGCTTTCCCCATGACATCAGAGGGGGACGGGGTCACCAGGTGCCCTCCGTTTTAAAAGACCTGTCAGATGGAGCGGAGCCTCACACAGCGGGAGCCTCCCATTGCGCGGAGCGGCCCAAGAAGACACCGACACCGACGCCGACGCCGACGGAAGAAGATGCCGGACGAGAAGGACGAGAAGACCAGCGCAAGAAGAAGCGGATCGGAGGAAGAAGAAAATGGAAGAAGAAGATGGAAGAAGATGAAGGAAGGAGAAGATGAAGAATCCGAAGGATGAAGAAAGAAGAAAGAAGATTTTAATAAAGGAATTGTCAAAGACTGTCTCCTGTCATTTTTACCATTTTTGCCACTTTTTTGGTGAAATGGTAGGGGTACTTTTGTACCCCCTTACCATTTCACACAGGGGGGGGGCCGGGATCTGGGGGTCCCCTTGTTAAAGGGGGCTTCCAGATTCCGATAAGCCCCCCGCCCGCAGACCCCCACAACCACCGGCCAGGGTTGTGGGGGGAAGAGGCCCTTGTCCTAATCAACATGGGGACAAGGTGCTTTAGGGGTCTTAGACCCCCAAAGCATCCTCCCAATGTTGAGGGCATGTGGCCTGGTACGGTTCAGGCGAGAGGGGGGGCCGCTCTCGTCCCCCCCTCTTTTCCTGCGGCCTGCCAGGTTGCGTGCTCGGATAAGGGTCTGGTATGGATTTTGAGGGGGACCCCACGCCATTTTTTTTGGCTAGGGTTCCCCTTAAAATCCATACCAGACCTCAAGGGTCTGGTATGGATTTTGAGGGGGACCCTACGCCATTTTTTTTTTTTTTTTTGGCTGGGATCCCCCTTAATATCCATCCCAGACCTGAAGGGCCTGGTTATTGAATTTGGGGGGACCCCTACGCTTTTTTTTTTTCATTTTTTTTTTTTTTTATCAATGACTTTTTTTTATGAATGAGTTTCAATGAATCACTGTTCTCTGTGTTACGGGAGCCGTGAATTAACATTAGCCGCGAGTGATTTTAAATAGCTTTTTTACTTTCAAAAATGACACTTTGCGCAGAGACAGTTCTAAACACGGGAAACATGCGCCCCTTTACATGCATACTATAGACACCCCCCAGGTACGAAATTTAAAGGAATATTACACTTTTATTGTTTCAATTTAAGCATTATTAAAATCACTGCTCCTGAAAAAACGGCCGTTTTTAAAAAAATTTTTTGCATTGATACATGTCCCCTGGGGCAGGACCCAGGTCCCCAAACACTTTTTATGACATTAACATGCATATTAGCCTTTAAAATGAGCACTTTTAATTTCGAACGTTCGCATCCATTATAACTAATAGGGTTCTAAAGCTCGCACGGACTTTAGGTCCGTTCGCGGGTTCTGGTGCGAGCCGAACGGGGGGGTGTTCGGCTCATCCCTAGTGCCATGTAGTGGTGGGTTCTGTCACCTGCTGTGTCCACTGTATGGTATTGAAAAAAGGAAGTAAACCACTTTTTTAATTGTAATAGAAAATTTTATAAATAAAGGTTTACAATCACTTTTACAACAAAAGAGAATTTCCTAATAGTCACTAGTCTACATCCATGTGGGGCTCTATAATTGCGTAACATAATATCTCAACGGACTGTTATCTTAATTGGTTGCTTTATAAATACAGTATTATAAGGCTATACTCTGAAAACTGAACCTATCTGAGCATTGTGAGGTATATATGTGAGTGCGAAAAATGTATAATATTCATTGCAAACAGTGACACAATTCTAATGTAAGTAGCTATTATATAATGCCTGGGGTACAATTAGCAATTTAGATGCATATTATATCAGAAATACATTGTATTCTTTACTTGTATTCAGATGTGAACAATCTTCAATTTATTCATCTAAAAGGTCTAAATGTGCTAATTTAGTGATACAAAGATGGTGAGGAAAGTTTGTATGTTACCCTACCTGCACTGTCAGCACTGGAAAAACACTGTAGATTATAGAATGAAATAAGTGTAAATTTGTTTTTGCTTTCTTCTGCAATCAATTACCACAGCACAGATGAGAAATAGGGGGTTATTTACTAAGGGCCAGTTCACACCAGATGCAGTTCCGTGCGCTTTTTTTCTGCACTAAAAATGCATGCACAGTGTTTTCCATGTATTCCAATTGCTCTAGTTCACACCATGCAGTCAGTTTCCGGTGCAGAAACTGTCCAGAAACTGACTGCATGGAGTGAACTAGAGCAATTGGAATACATGGAAAACACTGTGCATGCATTTTGTGCAGAAAAAAAGTGCATGGAACTGAACGGAACTGCGTCTGGTGTGAACTAGCACTAAAGGAAAATCCACTTTGCAACTGCAAGTGCAGTTGAAAGTAAAGTGGCTGTAGATCCGAGGGGGACATGCAAGGAAAATAAAAAACAGCATTTTAGCTTGCACATGATTGAATAATAAAATCATCAGAGCTTCCCCTCATTTCAGATCTACCCCTTAGATTTTGAGCGACTGCACGTCCAAGTGCACTTTCAGTGCAAAGTGTATTTGCCTTTCGTAAATAACCCCCATAGTGATGGAATCTGGAGGGTTTAGTCTCCACTCACTAAGCTTAACCACTTCAATACCCAAGCATTGTCAAATGACGCCCACAAGGTGGATCTCCCATCCTGGGTGGGTATAATATGACGTCTTCCCATTCCCAGCCGTCTAGGGACCCGTGTCCCGTGTCGCTCGGGACCCGGTGCGCATGCTCGACGGTCGCGATGTCTGCCGGACACCCGTGATTGCCCGGGAAAACAGCAGGACCGTGGAGCTGTGTGTGTAAACACACAGATCCACGTCCTGTCAGTGGAGAGGAGACCAATGGTGTGTTCCCAGTACAGAGGAACACCGATCGGTCCCCTCCCCTTGTGAGTCTCCTCCCCCCACAGTTAGAATCACTCCCAGGGAACATACATTAACCCCTGCAGCGCCCCCTAGTGTTAACCCCTTCCCTGACAGTCACATTTACACAGTAATCACTGCAATTTTATAGCAACGATCGCTGTGTAAATGTGAATGGTCCCAAAAATGTGTCAAAAGTGTCCGAAGTGTCCGCCGCAATATCACAGCCACAAAAAAAATCGCAGATCGCCGTCATTACTAGTAAGAAAAAAAAATGCAATAAATCTATCCCCTATTTTGTAGACGCTATAACTTTTGCGCAAACCAATCAATATACGTTTATTGTTATTATTTTTTTTTGCCAAAATATGTAGAAGAATACATATCGGCCTAAACTGAGGAAAAAATTATTTAATTTTTTTTAAAAAAATGGGATATTTATTATAGCAAAAAGTTAAAAATATTGTGTTTTTTTCAAAATTGTCGCTCTTCTTTTGTTTATAGCGCAAAAAATAAAAACCACAGAGGTGATCAAATACCACCAAAAAAAAGCTCTATTTGTGGGGGAAAAAAGGACATCAATTTGTCGCATGACCGCGCAATTGTCAGTTAAAGGGACGCAGTGCAGAGTGGCAAAAAGTGCTCTGGTAAGGAAGGGGGTAAAATCCTCCGGGGCTGAAGTGGTTAATCATTATTTTCCCCAAAAGAACAATCCTCATCTTCAAAAGTGACTTTTATTTTCAGCCAATGAGTGCAGTGAGATTTGAACTTTATAGTCACATGGCTAAAATAAAGAACCTTATACTTGTGTAAAGATTTGTGATTTTGATCTTTTTGAGTGCTATGAGTAGTGGGAACTGTATTTGTGTGTTCTAGCTGAGATATTTCATTAGGGCAAAACATACATAGTAATGTTATATACCGATTTCTGTAAAAAGCAATAAAGTTAATGTAAACCCGATTCATGAAATTTGAGCTGGGCACATATATCTGCAGTGTTTTGTTATCCTTTCTCAAAGCACTATGTCCCGTAGCTGTCTCCTGCTCCGTTCTACTGTTATCAGCCTAACAACTCCTGACAAGTTCTCTGTCACATATGATAAAAGCAGCCAGAGTTTTGTGTTGGGGAGGATGCTATAAATAGATTAGGACTGAGCTGAACTATTCAACAAACAGAGCTAAAAGTCTCTACCTATGAGGAGAGGGGGTGTGTGCCTTTCCTCCAATCAGCTGTCTTGGCTTTATGCCCAGGCTTCACTGCAGTGCTAACCATGAAGAGAAAATCTCCTAACATGATCTGAACTTTCTAAACAGTACATAAAGATGAAGACATCAGACATACATGTAAAACATATGTAGGAGGATTTTTGTTCATCTCTGTGTATCATCTGAGGCTGTTCACTTCACTGGGTATATGTGAGGGTTTACATCCACTTTAAGTTCACCTAAGGTACCGTATATACTCGAGTATAAGCCGAGATTTTCAGCCCTTTTTTAGGGCTGAAAGTCCCCTTCTCGGCTTATACTCGAGTCAGTGCCGTCTGCCTACATGAACAGCTTGTCATGTAGACAGACGGCAGTGTTCAAAAGCCGCGCCGTCTCCTCCTGCCCGTCCGTGATAGGCGGACACTAATTTTCCCAGCAATACAGTGTTCCGCCTATCACGGATGTCCTGTCATTCTCATCTCATGGACGAGGATGAGAGAATGTCCGTGATAGGCGGAGCACTGCACACTGACTGCTGGGAAAACCGAGTGTTCCTCCTATCATGGACGAGGAGGAGGAGGAGGAGGCACGGCTTTCAAACATGTAATGGCGCCTGGCGCCTCAGCGTGTACGCTGATCGCCAGGATCAGCAATGGGGGGGAAACCGGACAGCGGACACGGGACAGCGGGACACCGGACACCGGACAGCCAGCGACAGCCAGCGATGTGACACAGATCGGCAGGAGACAGATTGATCGGCACAGGTAGGCTGCACTGGGGACACGGGGGTTTGTATAGGACACAGGGGACATGCAGATGGGCATTTGCTGACACTCTTTTCCACTTACAGTAGCTGCTCCATTTCCCCCCCTCGGCTAGTACACGGGTCAATAACTTTTCCCAGTTTTTTTGTGGTAAATCAGGGGCCTCGGCTTATATTCGGGACGGCCTATACTCGAGTATATACGGTATGTTAAAGTGGCCACCTAACCAGTATTACCATATGTCATTTTTTTTACATACCATAAATATTATTTAGTACTCCTTGAGTAATATTGGATCTTGAAGAATTGTTTATACTATTGATAAATTACATTTACTCTTTTATATAGACGGGACCGGTAACCCCTCAGTCATATCATTTTTTAAAAGGCAAGAAATACACACCAAATCCAAAAATGATGATGTAGCTGAAAAACATGAATCTCAGGAATAGTACACATGTGACAGAATTTATCCTCTCTGGTCTCTCCTCTGACCCGAACCTTCAGCTGCCTCTCTTTCTACTCTGCTTCTCAGTGTACATGGTGACTCTACTTGGAAACTTTATGTTAGTTTTGGTAATTTTTGTTAGTCCTATTCTTCAAACACCAATGTACACTTTCCTAATGAACTTATCCTTTATAGATATATTTTATTCATCAGCTATTACCCCAAATGTTATGGCCAATATCTTCTCTATAAACAAGACAATCACCATCACTGGATGTGCCACACAAATGTTTCTTTTCATAGATCTTGCAGGCTCTGAAGTCATGTTACTACCCGTCATGGCCTATGATCGATATGTAGCCATATGTAAGCCATTGTATTATGCCAGGCTTATCAACCGGGCAACCTGTTTTCAGCTCCTCTCCTCAATATATACAGCAGCATTGGTGAATGCGTTATTACACACATATTGTGCATTTACGTTACCTTTCTGCAAGTCAAATCGAATCAATCATTTCTTCTGCGATATCAATCCTATTTTAAAATTGTCATGTAAAGATACCTTTGTTAATCAAATGTTGGCATTTGTTGTTGCTGGATCTCTTGAAGTGGGCTCTTTCTTATGTATAATGACATCATATATCTGTATTTTAAGTGCTCTATGCAGAATTGGCTCTTCTAAAAGAATCAAGCCACTGTCTACCTGTGCCTCTCACTTTACCTGTGTAGCAATGTTTTACTGTCCAGTTTTCTTCACCTATCTACGTCCAAATTCTGCCTACTCGGTGGAGCAGGACTGGGTGGTGTCTGTGTTCTATACATTGATCATTCCAATGTTAAATCCCATCATCTATAGCTTGAGGAACAAAGATGTAAAACAAGCTCTGACTAAACTGATGACATCCAACATGGTCCCCTGATTCATTACTACTGAATGTCCCTCAAACTTAACCCTTTTTGCAGTAATTTTTTTTTATGAGGGAGACCTGGGAAAGTAAAAAGTTTTTGTTAATTACTAATTAAATTATTTTAAATCCAATATATTAATTCTTGGTAGCAACATATCTGACCCCATGGTAGTGTAAATAAGTTGCAGATAATTTCCCCAATGCCCACCTACTGAACAACAGAGGTGCAGAAATATCTGGTACCTGTCACTAACAGACTGTTTTGTATGAGGTGCCCCAGCTTTTCATGGAAGATCTTTTAAAGTACCGGTACATGCTGGGTGCTCAGAGGCATGTGGGCTAGTATGCCTTATCCTTTATGTCTATTTTATAGGCTTCATTAGTAAAAAATGAGTAAACCCAAGATCAAAAAAGTAATATATTGCAGCTTATGTTACATGTGATGGCTGCATCATTTTCATTTTCCTGGCTAAGAACATTTTTAGCAAGTAAAGAAAATACCTATGTGTTCAGTCACAGGGGGAGATTTACTGAAACTGGTGCACACAGAATATGGTGCAGGTGTACATAATAACTAATCAGCTTCTAGGTTAACTAGTTGCCACCCGCCCACCGTCAAATGGCGGCAGGGCGGTACGGCTCTCCTTATGGGACGCCGTCATATGACAGCGTCCCAGAATGGCCGCTCTCGCACGCCTGTGGGGGTGCGCAGTGTGGTGATTGCCATGTTGCTATGACAAGTTGCTAGGACAAGGTGCAACCCCAATCTCTGTAAAGAGCCGCACACTGACAGTGTTTGGTGAGATGAGCCGATCAGCGGCATCTCCTCACAAGAGACATCTACACATGTAATCAGGACACTGATCATCAGTGCCCTGATTACAATAGCGACACCAGTGCCAGAAATCAGTGCCAGCAATGAGTGCCCACCAGTGCCAGCAATTAGTGCCCACCAGTGCCAGCAATCAGTGCCCCAATCAGTGCCCATTAGTGATGTCAGTCCGTCCTGTCCTATCAGTGCTGCCCATCAATGCCCATCACTGCTGTCCATAAATGCCCATCAGTGTCGCCCATCAGTGCCACCCATCAATGCCCATCAGTGCCACCCACCCGTGCTGCCTATCAGTGCCAATCAGTGCCGCCTATCAGTGCCACCTAACAGTGCCCATCAGTGCCGCCTATCAGTGATCATCAATGCCACATATTAGTTAATTACAAAATTTACTGACAGAAACTAAGTAAAAAAAAAATGTTTTCACATTTTTTTGGTCTTTTTTTTAGTAAAAAATAAAAAACACAGCAGTGATTAAATACCACCAAAAGAAAGCTCTATTTGTGTGAAGAAAATTATAACATTTTCAGCTGGGTACAGTGTAGCATGACCACGCAATTGTCATTCAAAATGCAACAGTGCCGAATGCTGAAAAATGGCCTGGGTAGGATGGGGGTGTAAGTGCCCTGTAGGCAAGTGGTTAAAAGCTGATTGGCTACCATGCTTTCTGTGTGCACCAGTTTCAGTAAATCTCCCCCTCAATGCTGCTCCAGGCCAGTCTTGCCTGCTGTCACTGACAGTCTATTCAAAGCAAAAATGGGTGATGACACACCAGCAAAGTCCAAGCAAAATACTTTAAGGCCTCATGCACACTGGACATTTTTACAGCTGCCCTAAAGGGGCATCTGACCTTTTTTCTAAACGCCCCTCCATGTTAGCCTATGTGTACATGCACACATAGGCTTTTAGCATAGGGTGACCAGACATCCCCGGTTTCCGGGACAGTCCCCTGATTGAGGATACTGTCCCCGGACCAAGTCTGTCCCCAGTTTTGTCCCCCGGATTGGATTTGAACAGAGACTGGGGCAATTTCAAAAATATAAAAAAAATGTAAATAAAAATTCTGAATTACACCCCCCGACTCCTACTAGCTAAGGGGGATGTATTTTTTCCATTTTCTGTGCCCCTTTCTGATGATCCTGTGCTGGTCGGAGCAGAGGGGATATTTTTGTCAGTATCGGGTCCATGTTCTTCTGCTTTGGCTCATGTCCCATCCAGCCGCCTACCTGCTTATCCCCTTGCCTTCCCTGGCGGAGTGATCTTCCTCCGTGCCCCACCCAGTAGTAGCCCGGGCCTGGAGAGTGAGACTTAACAGGCTGTGAGGCGGGCAGCAATGGGCAGAGAGTCGCTGATTGCCGCCATTACTAGTAATAAAAAATATGTCCCCGGATTTCATTTAAAAAATCTGGTCACCTTATTTTAGCAGCGTTTAGTAGCAGGAGCTTTTAGAGGCAGGAAAAATGCCCCACTGCCAGTGTGTCCAGGAGCAACAGAGTTTGGGCTGGAAAAATGCTTGATGCTACTACAAGCTGCTAAAAGCTGCTAAACGTGCCTAAAAGCCAGTGCTTGAGCATTAATTAATTTCAATGGCCACAATAAGATATTTATTCTGGCCAATGAAATTAGTTAATACCCAAGAGTTTGACACCTGTAAAAGCTCCTAAAAGCTTGTAAAAGCTTTGGACACAAGCATCAGGCATTTGTTCTGCTAAAACGCAGCTGGCTTCTAGGAGAGTTAAAAAAAAACATCCTGTGTGCATGAGGCCTAAAAAATTCAAACGCATGGCACAACAGGACACAATGACACAGATTGAGATCTTGTACACATTTTACGCTCACGGGTGCTAATTCATAGAGTGATTCTTTCTAGTTAAGAGAATAGATAAAAAGGAAAAAAAAAAAAGAAACAAGATGGGGTATAAAACATCAAAGAAATGCACAGCCGGTGTCCTCTACAAGGATTGAATTGGAAATAAAGTTTAAAGTCTTAAAGCGTTATTAAACCAAAAACAAAAATGTAATGCAGTAAACACCTTGGATTGCGAGCATAATTCGTTCAGGAAACATGCTTGTAATCCAAAGCACTTGTATATCAAAGCAAATTTCCCCATAAGAAATAATGGAAACTCAGATGATTCGTTCCACAACCATTTATTCATAGGTCTTTCAGTTTATAGGCCATATAAAAAGATTATAGCCATGTGATAGGTTGTGTAACCATAAAATGTCCATCCACAAATGGAAGCCTCCACAAGGGGATTAGAAGGGGATTAGAGTATAAAAGAGAAGAGAGGCGCCTCTAAGTGTAGCAATATGGTTACTTTTCATGAAGGTACAACATTTACCAACTCACATGGTTGATGATTAAAACAGTCACATCTACATAAGTATGCAGGCATCCGGGGTAAAGATGTCCACATAGACCATCCTCCACACCACCGGCTCTCACCGCTGTCAGTCTGCAATCGTGTCCGGGAAGAATACCTTGAAAGCGAGGCTTGAACCGCTTGTGGAGCGCAGTGTGGAAGGAATGATGTTGATGGCGGTGCGGAGGATGGTCTATGTGGACAGCTTTACCCCACATGCCTGCATACTTAGATGTGCCTGTTTTAATCATCAACCATGTGAGTTGCTAAATGTTGTACCTTCATTAAATGTACCCATATTGCTTCACTTAGAGGCACCTCTCTTCTCTTTTATACTCAGTTGTGACATGACACTACTTGTATATCAAGACATCACTTGTATATCAAGTCAAAATGTATTAAAACATTTTGCTTGTCTTGCAAAATGCTCTCAAACCAAGTTACTCTCAACCAAGGTTTTACTGTATATTGCAGCTTACCAATCCTTATATGTGGTGGCTGCATTTGTTTTCTATTTTTAGGCACATTTCAACAGCAGCATTATCAAACTGAGGAGTGGGTAATGTTATATGGACCAACAAATTAAAGCCAAACTCCAGCGAACATCTTTTAAGTAGTCACAATGTTTTCTTTTGCTTCAGGGATAAAGGTTTAACAGATGTAGCACCCTCTACCTTAGGTAGGTGCTAGAGGTGTAGTGTTGTAGGTTCTGTCAGTGCAGGTAAATTTAAGCAGGCCTATGCTGCGAGCTAGGCCTGTTTGTTTTTGATCTGTCGGCAGGGAGTGGTTAGTGTAGCAGTGGGTTTGACTGACATGTACTTCAGCTTTTGGGCGCCTCCCCTGCTTTCAGTGAGAATGTTCTGCAAGAGGGGCAGGGCTGAGAGTTGGAGTGGCATGGAGTGCATGTTAGGAGCCCTGACCAATCCCCAACTAGGATTGGCAGGGGGTAGGCCTCCTACATATACTCATGGTCAGCCGGCTGGGTGAACTGAAGGATGGAGTGCTAGACTACGTGCAGGAGGAACACCTCCATCTGGTGGGGGTGCGACTCAGGCGGTGGAGCTCGGGGGCTGGGAGAGAGACTCTCCTTACATGGAGAGGTGTCCTGGAACAGGAGCTGGAGAAGCAGTCGGTCCGCACGTTCTGGGTAAATTCTTTCAGCAAGGACTCAGGGCAGGAGTCGGTGAGGGAAGCACAGTGGAGATCTGGAAGAGGCATGTCAGGGGAACTGGGTGCAGAGCCAGAGGAGAGACTGTGGGGTTTTGTGCCAAATTGTTGCAGCCTGAGGGAACAAGATTTGCAAGTCGGGCTTGCTGGGATCAGTAGTCCATCATCAAATATCTTTTCCAACGAAATGTTCAGGGCTGCCAAGAAGGGGTACTGCAGGCCTCTGGCCCATTAAGAATCATCAAGTGAAACTGCTTTTAGGACTTATTCAGTGAGGCCTGGACAGCTCAAGATGGTGGGACAGGATGTCTAGTGCTGTGACAGGAAAGTGTGGTGCAGGAGGAGAATGGTCTGGAGTAACACTGTCAAGTCCTCCATTTTTGTTCTATTCAAGGAAATGTAAAGCATAACCACTATAACATTGTAAATACCAATTTATTCTATGGGCATCCTATATCCCTTCCCCCAACCAAGTTCAATCCCCCAAATAAAACAACAAAACAAAGCAAAAGACTTTTCATTGTCTACAAGTGTGACGTATGGATGTCTGGCAGCAGGGTGAATATGCGTGGATGTTAGTAACTAGTGGCAACACCCTGCTACACATAAAGGAGTAAAAGATGATTATTGTTAGCACCCGTCAGTGTTAAATGTTTTTTTTCTCAATCCTCTAACGGTCAATGATGCTCGACAGCATGGTCTGTTAAAGAAGGTTACATAGTTACATAGTCGGTAAGGCTGAAAAAAGACACCAGTCCATCCAGTTCAACCTGTGTGTGTGTGCATGTGTTTATGTCAATAGTAAATCATATATCCCTGTATGTTGTGATCGTTAAGATGTACATCTAATAGTTTTTTAAACTATCGATGTTCCCTGATGATACCACTGCTTGTGGAAGAGCATTCCACATCCTTACCGCTCTGACAGTAAAGAACCCTCTATGCAGATTAAGGTTAAACCGATTCTCTTCCAATTTCAGTGAATGACTGCGTGTCTTTTTAAACTCTCTTTCACTGAATTTTTTTTTCCTATGCTAGGGTCACCAGTAAGGTATTTGTATATCGCTATCATGTCTCCTCTCAAGCGTCTCTTCTCCAGAGAGAATAGGTTCAATGCATGTGGTTTTTCCCCATAGCTGAGATCCTCTAGTCCCTTTATTAGCTTTGTTTCCCTTCTATGAACTCTTTCCAGTTCCAGCATATCCTTCTTGAGGACTGGTGTCCAGTAGGGATGGGCCGAACACCCCCCAGTTCGGTTTGCACCAGAACACTTCGAACAGGCCAAAAGTTTGAGTGAACATGCGATATTAAACGCTATTAAAGTCTATGGGACACGAACATGATAAATCAAAAGTCCTAATTTTAAAAGCTTATATACAAGTTATTGCCATAAAAAGTGTATGGGGACCTGGGTACTGCCCCGGGGGACATATATCAATGCAAAAAAAGTTTTTAAAACAATTGTTTTTTCAGGAGCAGTGATTTTAATGAAGCTTAAAGTGAAACAATAAAAATGTACAATTTAATTTTCCGATAAATATTGTGCCTGGGGGTCCCCTTAGTCTGCCTGTAAAGTGGCGTATATGTGCAATGTATATAACATGCCGCAGCAATTATGACATTTCTAAAGGAAAAAATTTAATTTAACCACTTAAGGACCGCCTCACACAGATATATGTCGGCAGAATGGCACGGCTGGGCACAATCACGTACCTGTACGTGGCCCTTTAAGAGCCCAGCCGTGGGTCGTGCGTGCGCCACCGGCGGTGCGCTCGTGACCCGGTCCTGAGCTCCGTGACCGCAGCCGCGGGACCAGCGGACCCGATCGCCGCCGGTGTCCCGCGATCGGGTCACAGAGCTGAAGAACGGGAAGAGGTATGTGTAAACAAACCTCTCCCCGTGCTTCCTAGTGCGGCTGACACTGATCGGCTATTCCCTGTCATTGGGAAAAAAAAGATAATGTTACGCCGAGTAAATTGATACCCAACATGTCACGCTTCAAAATTGCGGCCGCTCGTGGAATGGCGTCAAACTTTTACCCTCAAAAATCTCCATAAGCGACATTTAAAAAATTCTACAGGTTGCATTTTTTGAGTTACAGAGGAGGTTTATGGCTAGAATTATTGCTCTCGCTCTACCGATCGCGGCGATACATCACATGTGTGGTTTGACTACTGTTTTCATATGCGGGCGCTGCTCACGTATGCGTTCGCTTCTGCGCGCGAGCTTGTCGGGACGGGGTGTTTTTAAAAAAAAATTTTTTGTTTTTTATTATTTATTTTACTTAATTGTATTATTTTTTTACACTGTTTTAAAAAAAAAAAAAAAAAAAATTGATCCCTTTTATTCCTATTACAAGGAATGTAAACATCCCTTGTAATAGAAAAAAGCATGACAGGTCCTCTTAAATATGATATCTGGGGTCAAAAAGTCCTCAGATCTCATATTTGGACTTCATTGAAAAAAAAAAAAAAATGTAATTTAAAAAAAAATGACATTTGTAAATTCCCCTTTAAGACGTATGGGCGGAAGTGACGTTTTTGACGTCGCTTCCGCCCTCCTATGGTATAGAGATGAGTGGGGGCCATCTTACCATCACTCATCTCTATGCACAGGAGGGGAAAGGACCCGATCGCCTCCGCCGCTGCCGACGGTTCCGGTAAGCGGCGGAAGGCACGGGAGAGCGGCGGGAGGAGGGGGCACCTCTCCCGCCGCCGATAACGGTAATCTCGCGGCGAATCAACCGCGATGACCACCATTATCGGAAAGGGGACCGCTCACTGTGAAGAGGGATGCCTCGGTTGTGGCAGCAGCTGCTGCCGTTACCGAGATATCCCTATTCAAAAAAATGACGTATATATACAGACAAGTGGTTAAATAGCACTGATTTCTGTATAAATGAAAATGGTCCCAAAAATGTGTCAAAAATGTCCGATGTGTCTGCCATAATGTCGCAGTCACAATGAAAATCGCTGATCGCCGCCATTACTAGTAAAAAAAAAATATTAATAAAAATGCTATAAAACTATCCCCAATTTTGTAAACGCTATAACTTTTGCGCAAACCAATCAGTAATCGCTAATTGCGATTTTTTTTACCAAAAATATGTAGAAGAATACGTATCGGCCTAAACTGAGGAAAAAAAATGTTTTTTTATATATTTTTTGGGGATATTTATTATAGCAAAAAGTAAAACATATTGCATTTTTTTCAAAATTGTCGCTCTATTTTTGTTTATAGCGCAGAAAATACAAACCGCAGGGGCGATCAAATACCACCAAAAGAAAGCTCTATTTGTTGGAAAAAAAGGACGTAAATTTTGTTTGGGAGCCATGTCGCACGACCGCGCAATTGTCAGTTAAAGCGACGCAGTGCCGAATCGCAAAAAGGGGCCTGGTCCTTTGGCTGCAAATTGGTCCGGGGCTTAGGTGGTTAAACTTGCTTGTGGTTGAAATGTATTGCAGCCTCCAGACAAAATTTTCTGAGTTCGTCAGGCGGTGTGATTGAAGATGGATGTATATCGCGGTAACATAAACGGCCACTATGGGGTGCCCCCGCTCGCTCCCCGAGCTGAAGCGAGTGCCCGGCGGTCTCGATCACCGCCGGGCTGCCGCGATCACTCGGGGCACAGGGAGAACCGGGAACTGTGTGTTTAAACACACAGTTTGCGGTTCTCTGAGGAGTGAACTGACAGATCGTCTGTTCATAGAGAGTATGAACAGCGATTTGTTATTTTTTTTTTTTTTTATTGTTGTTTCCCTACACAGTCCCATTCCCCCTTCAGTTAGAACACACACTAGGACACACATTAACCTCTTCACTGCCCCCTAGTGTTAACCCCTTCACTTCCAGTGACATTTTTACAGTAATCAATGCATTTTTAATCGCACTGATCGCTGTATTAATGTCAATGGTCCCAAAAATGTGTCAAAATTGTCCGACCTGTCTGCCATAATGTTGCAGTCAGGATAAAAATCGCTGATCGCCGCCATTACTAGTAAAAAAATATATGTTTTTGGGGGATATTTATTATAGCAAAAAGTAAAAAATAATGTTTTTTTTTTTCAAAATTGCGGCTCTTTTTTTGTTTATAGTGCAAGAAATGAAAACCGCAGAGGTGATCAAATACCACCAAAAGAAAGCTCTATTTGTGGGGGAAAAAAAAACGTCAATTTTGTTTGGGAGCCATGTCGCACGTCTGCGCAATTGTCAAATAAAGCGACGCTGTGCCGAATCGCAAAAAGTGCTATGGTCTTTGGCCAGCCAAATGGTCCGGGGCTTAAGTGGTTAAAATTTTGGGGGGACCCCACGCCATTTTCCTTTCCTAATTCTGTCATAGGGTTCCCCTTAACCACTTCAATACATGTATTATGTACTCTGCACTGCACAATATATATACGCTGCACTGTATTATATATACTACACTGACTGCACTATATACTCTGCAATGTGTTTTATATATATATATATATATATATATATATATATATATACTACACTAATGGCACTATATACTGTGAACTGCATTATATATACTACACTGACTGCACTATATACAAAATGAATAGTTGACTTTGTCTGAGTCACAGAGAGTCATACTAAAAGTACAGCTAGTGTGTATTTTTGAGGTTAATATAACTGCATAAAACAAAGGATTACAAATTGCCACATAAAGGTCATAGAATATACAGGAAAACAAGAAAATACTCTGAACCCACAAACAGTGCGAAAAAGAAAAGCTGTGTGATGCGTCCTTTAACCACCTGATTACTGGGCACTTAAACCCCCCTCGTGACCAGACCAATTTTCAGCTTTCGGCGCTGATGCACTTGGAATGACAATTGCGCGGTCATACGACACTGTACCCAAATAAAATTGTTATCATTTTTTCCCCACAAATAGAGCTTTCTTTTGGTGGTATTTGATCACCTCTGCGTTTTTATTTTTGCGCAATAAACAAAAGAAGAGCGACAAATTTAAAAAAAAAACAATATTTTTTGCTATAATAAATATCCCCAAAAAATATATAAAAAAACATTTTTTTTCCTCAGTTTAGGCCGAAACGTATTCTTCTACATATTTTTGGTAAAAAAAATCGCAATTAGCGATTATTGATTAGTTTGCGCAAAAGTTATAGCGTTTACAAAATAGGGGATAGTTTTATAGCATTTTTATTAATATTTTTTTTTTTACTAGTAATAGCGGTGATCAGCGATTTTTATTGTGACTGCGACATTATGGCGGACACATCGGACATTTTTGACACATTTTTGGCACCATTGTCATTTATACAGCAATCAATGCTATTTAAATGCATTGATTCCTGTATAAATGACACTGGCAGTGAAGGGGTTAACCACTAGGGGGCGAGGGAGGGGTTAATTATGTTCCCTGGGAGTGTTTCTTACTGTGGGGGGAGGGGACTCACAAGGGGAGGAGACCGATCGGTGTTTCTCTGTACAGAGAACACACCATCGGCTCCTCTCCTCTGACAGGACCGTTGATCTGTGTGTTTACACACACAGATCCACGGTCCCGCTGTGTCACCGGACAATCGCGGGTGCCCAGCGGACATCGCGGCCGCTGGGCACGCGCATCGGGTGCCCAGTGACACGGCGAGAGCGCGCGCGCGCGCGCTCCCTGGAGTGCACAGAAGGGGAGGACGTCATATGACGTACTCCCGGCACAACAGATCCGCGCTGTAGCCGTCATTTGGCTATGACGCGGATCTCAGGCAGTTAAAGGATATAACCAGAGCTTTTTTTCTCAGAGACTAGGCACAGGTAATCCCCCTTCATGCTTTATTTCTGCCCCTACTTAACTCCGAGCACTGTCCCTTGGTTCCACCCCCTACCCACCTCCCAAAACTATTCCTTCTAGAGAATACAGAATCAAGTATCATTTTGCGGTGCTAAGTAATTTGTATAGAATGTGGTAATGATAAAAGGAAAATCAGTAAAATAGATCCCCTGCAGCTGGCCTCAATAGATCCTCCAGCAACAATAGATCAACCACAGCAACAACAGACCCCACCAGCAACAACAGGCCCCTGAGAGCAGCAAATGATCTCTCTGCAGTGAGCAGGAATAGAACCTCCAGCAGCAATAGATCCCAACCCCACAACACAAGATCTCCTTGCAGCCAGCATCCATAGACCCCAGCATTCCTTGCCATTACATACATTAAGTGCTAGAGGTACTGAGCCCTGGATATAACCTTTTGGCTTGAAAAATTTGGTCAAGTTGGTGATAACAGAAGAAAAAGTCTAAAAATGATAAATTATCAAGGAATAAATACATTAGACTATGAAATTTGGAGGTACAGCATAATAAACTGACCATACCTAGATGCCCTGTAGTCAAAATATTTTAATAACATGATACTGAGGAAAAGAATATTCAGCTTGGCATGATCAGTCAGTCCTAACAAACGAAATCCTGAGATTAATGTTTGATTGTCTCCCCCTCCTTCTATATTTCCCATTCATATCGTAGGCGCCTGCAAAAAAGAAACATATTTCTCTGAATATAAATTACCAAGGTTCTTTAACTTTAATATAACAATTTTTAAAATATGATTGCATGAGGAATATTTGCAGCACATTTACAAAACTATGAGCTTTGATTAATAATAAATAATACAATTAGTAACTAATGTAACAAATGATCTGGTGGAGGCAATCAGCTTGCTAAAAACTAGAAGGTCACTATGGGTGATTTCACATTGCTATTTGATAACAATAAAAATAACAAGGTGAACTAACATCGGGCACCCTCCAGTATGCTTTTATTGAAGGAATTTGAGAAATGGAGACTAGTCCCCAACATGTCACCCATACACAGAAAAGGATGGACTATCTCAGTAGCAGTTTGGACAAAATACACAAAGTGATTATAAAAAATAGGATTTTATTTACACAACATTTAAAATATAAAATATAAAATAAAATATACAATTTTAAATATATCACAATATACTAAACCAGGGGTGCCCTACCTTTTGAGGAGCGAGGGCCACTTTAGCGTCTTGGTAACCGGTCGCGGGCCACAATGAGCATAGCGGGAAGATGGCAGGTCTGTGTCCACTCTGCATATGTAGAGCAGACACGGATGCAGCCCGCTCTACAGGGCCCTCCGATCTGCCCAGACAGAAGGGGACAGATCTCCTTTTGTTTTTTAAGCAGATCGGATTGCAGATAGGCGGGTGTAAGCAGACACGAGTCTGTTTACATCTGCCGCTCTATAGAGGTGAATGGAGGGTCCGCCTGAAAAGACAGACAGGCAGACCCGATCAGAACCGATCGTGTGAAAGGGGCCTAATGCCGCATACACACGATCAGAATTCCGGCCAGAAAAAGACAGATGAGAGCTTTTCATCGGAAAATGCGACCGTGTATAGGTTCCATCGGAATTTTGACGGCCGAATTTCCGACAGCAAAGAATTGAGAGCATGTTTCTAAATTTTTCAGACGGAAAAGGTTTCTATCGGAAATTCCGATCGTCTGTAGCAATTCTGACGTGCAAAATTCCTACGCATGCTCGGAAACAATTCGACGCATGCTCGGAAGCATTAAACTCGGCTTGTTGTAGTGTTGTACGTCACCGCGTTCTTGACGGTCGGAATTTGGTGTGACTGTGTGTAGGCCAGACAGTTTGAGCGGAATTCCATCGGGAAAACCATCAGAGCTTTTTCTGACAAGAATTCCGATCGTGTGTATGCGGCATAAGGCTGCTTTCACACTGATGCACAGCAGTTTACCCGCATTTCAACTGACCTTGATCTTCACTTCTTCCTCAGGATTCCTGCAGCTGGTTGCTGCTGTCCCCCAGGTGGTTGTAACTGGTGGCTGTCCTCCGGGGATGGTACTGCTCTTGGGTACTGCCTGCTGGTACTGCTGTCAGATACCGCTGGCTGGTACTGCTGGCAGGTACTGGTACTGCTGGCTGGTACTGCTTGCTGGTACTGGTACTGCTTGCTGGTACTGGTACTGCTGGCTGGTACTGCTGGCAGGTGGGTACTGGTGCTGCTGGCTTGTACTGCTAGCGGGTACGGGTACTGGTACTGCTGGCTGGTACTGCTGGTGGGTACTGATACTGCTGGTGGGTACTGGTACTGCTGGCGAGTACTGCTGGCTGGTACTGGTACTGCTGGCTGGTACTGCTGGTGGGTACTGGTACTGTTGGTGGGTACTGGTACTGCTGGCTGGTACTGCTGGTGGGTACTGGTACTGCTGGCTGGTACTGGTACTGCTGGCTGGTACTGGTGGCTGGTACTGGTGGCTGGTACTGCTGGCTGTTACTGGTGACTGGTTTTGCTGGCTGGTACTGCTGGTGGGTACTGGTACTGCTGGTGGGTACTGATACTGCTGGTGGGTACTGGTACTGCTGGTGGGTACTGGTACTGCTGTCTAGTACTGCTGGTGGGTATTGGTACTGCTGGCTGGGGTTGGTACTGCTGGCAGGTACTGCTGGCGGGTACTGGTACTGTTGGTTGTTACTGGTACTGCTGCTGGGTACTGGTACTGGTGTCTGGTACTGCTGGTGGGTACTGGTGACTGGTAATGCTGGCTGGTACTGCTGGCAGGTACTGGTGACTGGTACTGCTGGCTGGTACTGGTGACTGGTACTGCTGGCTGGTACTGGTGACTGGTACTGCTGGCTGGTACTGCTGGTGGGTACCGGTACTGCTGGTGGGTACAGATACTGCTGGTGAGTACTGGTACTGCTGGTGGATACTGGTACTGCTGGCTAGTACTGCTGGTGGGCACTGGTACTGCTGGCTGGTACTGGTACTGCTGGTGGGTACTGCTGGCGGGTACTGGTACTGCTGGCAGGTACTTGTACTGCTGATGGGTACTGGTACTGGTGGCTGATACTGCTGGCTGGTACTGCTGGCAGGTACTGGTGACTGGTACTGCTGGCTGGTGCTGGAGACTGGTACTGGCACTGCTGGCTGCTGTCCGAGATCGCAGGAAGCATGCGGCTACAGTAGAGAGTAGAACCGATGCTTCCTGTCACAGGCGGAGTACATTTGGTATCACTCAGCCTATGAAGGAGCCGGCACTATACAGGAAGCATCGGCTCTGCTTCCTTTAGCAGCATTTCTGTTGTTCGCGCTGATGCTCGGAGATGGCGGGTCAGGAACCCGTGATCTGGGCTTGCCGACCCGTCATCTCAGAGTAAGACGTGGCGGGCCACATTGGAGGGCCCACATGTGGCCCGTAGGCCAGCGGTTGGGCACCCCTGTACTAAACAATTACATGCCAGAATATTATTTGGAAATACATCCTAACAATACATGTGTGTCACTATTATTGATGTACTCCATGAAGGAGAACAGAGGTATAGTGGGTCCTCACAAGTCATGTATTCCTCAATATGTTTCGCAGAACTTTACCGCTTCATCAGGAAATAATATCTGTAATGGATTGATAGAATACACATGGTAATCAAGATTAACAATTACTGATATACAGTGATCATTATCATTATAACAGGGAAACAATGAAACTAAGACTGCCGCTTATCAATGGACCCACATAAAGCAGGAGTCGAAACACCGCCAGTAATCCCCTATGCCAGATGTGGGGGACAGATACAAGTGGAAGGAGAGTGTAGCTATGTTAAAGAATATAAAAAAAGATATGATAATATGTATACAACGTATAGAACTGTATTACAGGAAAATAGGAAAGGGGGGGGGGCATTAGGGGGAGAGAAGGGAAAGGGGGGGGAGGGGGGTAAAAGAAGAAAGAGGAAAGGGGAGGAAGGGGAAAGGGGGGAAGGGGAGGGGGAGGGGGAGGGAAATGGAAGTGCACTTGTAAGTGCAGTCGCTGTAATTTGGTGTAGATCTGAGGGGAAGCTATGAAATGAAGTGAAGCTCTACTGATTTTATCATCCAATCATGTTCAGGCTAAAATTCTGTTTTTTATTTCTCTTGCATGTCCCCCTCGGATCTACAGCGACTTTAATTCCAAGTGCACTTGTAGTGCAAAGTGGATTTGCCTTTAGTAGATAACTCCCATAGTCTCTATTCATTCCGTTAGGATAGAGACTGTAACTTGTTAATCCACCATACCTCCCTTTTCTTTAACTTAAGTATCCTGCCCCCCCCCTCTTTTGTTCCTAAATACTTCCTCCAAGACCATAAAACGAAGGTCCGAATCCTGATGTCCCTGTTCTAGGAAATGTCAGGATACTGGCAAACCGGGTTGTTTGTGTCTAATTGTACTTCTATGTTGGGCTAGAAGAAATATTCTGTCTTTAATTTTTTGAGTTGTTTCCCCGACATAAATCAATTTGCAAGGGCATGTGAGGATGTAAATCACATGTAAGAAGGCTGGTCGCAGGTTCCCTGCAGAAGCGGCGGTCAGCTGTAGCAGTTGTGGTGGTTCCTCTTCCGGTGCTCACGCCAGGCACCATCGGGGGGACAGCCCGCCCATCCACCATTCATCCCAGTGCTTAAAACCAGCATCAGGGGAGCTGCCCGCCCGCTTCTCCCGTTGCTTACAGGGAGGGGGGGTCCGTCCACCTATCATCCCACTTCGCCCAGGGCTCCGTCCATCCACACAAAGGGCTCACACCGGCATCATTAGAGGGAGGGCCGCCCGCTCACTTCTCCCCATGCTCACGCCAGGGACATGGGGGGCTCTTACTCCTTCTGCTCACACCTCCCACTCACCGGGCAGCATGGGGGGACGTCCACCCGCCCCGCTCACTCCTCACTTCAGGCATCAGAGAGGAGGGGGAGGGGGGGTTTAGCTGTTTGTCCTGAAATGGATGGGTGGGGGGCTGCTTGCGGCACAGCAGGGTATGCCATTTCTATTCGATCAACTGGTCCAGGTTCATCCCATCACCAGGTTCTCAGTAAATACCAGTGAGGACATGTTTGGCTAATGTGTTCTGGCATGGCTCTGTGAGCCGTGGGAGCAAGCCAGCTCAGAGTTGCTTGATAATTCAAGCTACCTTGGGGTCACTGATTCAGGGGAGAGGGGGTGCAGTCCTGCAGATGGGGGGCTGATTGGTGGGGTAGCTCCACTTCCATGGTTCTTTTTCATGATTCATGCCTAGCGGTTCTGTCAGCAGCGTGTTTGTGTCATAGCGGCCCTGTCTTTAGCGTGTTTCTGTCATAGTGGTTCTGTCAGTAGCATGTTCTGTCATAGCGTAGTGTGTTTCTGTCATAGTGTTTCTGTCATAGAGTGTTCCTTCAGTAGCGTGTTCCATCAGTAGCGGTTCTGTAATTAGTGTGTTCTGTCATAGCGGTTTCTGTCATAGCAGTTCTGTCATTAGCGTGTTTCTGTCAAGCATGTCGGTGCCATGCAATTTCGGAATGCGATAGCGGTTTCATCTTCGTTTCTTTCCATGTCTCATCGTACTTTTTTGCTCAGGTTCTTTGCATTCCTGGATTCAATTGGCTAGGGCTCACATCTCAGGATCTGTCATGTCTACAGATCCATACGGGCTGAGGTTTAGTTTTTTAACCACTTGCTTACTAGGCACTTAAACCCCCCTCCTTTCCAGACCAATTTTCAGCTTTCAGCGCTGTCGCTTTTTGAATGACAATTGCGCAGTCATACAACACTGTAACCAAATGAAATTTTTATAATTTTTTTCCCCCCAAATAGAGCTTTCTTTTGGTGGTATTTGATCACCTCTGCGATTTTTATTTTTTGTTAAATTTTTTTATAAATTCAGAATTAAAAAAAAAAATATGTTTTTTTTTAAATTTTGTTATAAAAATATAAAATGGGTAATTTTTGTCCGTCATTGATGTACGCTGATGAGGCGGCAGTGATGGGCACTGATAGGTGGCAGTGATGGGCACTGATGGGTGGCAGTGATGGGCACTGATGGGTTGCACTGATAGGCAGCACTTTTAGGTGGCACTGATTGGCAGCACTGGTGGGCATTGACAGTTGGCACTGGAGGCCATTGACAGGTGCCATTGTGGGCATTGCATTGTCCCTTTAAGATAAGCCGGTGATCGGCTTTTTTTTCCTCCTCCGCTGTCAGCATGAGGAGAAAAAAAAACGATCACCGAGCTTTTGTTTTTATCATGTGATCAGCTGTCATTGGCTGACAGCTGATCACATGGTAAGGGGCCGGGACCCGCCCCTTACTCGGATCGCTGATCACCCAAGTCTCAATGACTCGATGATCACAGCGCGCCCCGCGCGCACCCTACAGGGCACACGCAGGGAGCGTGCACAGGGGAGGAGGTCATATGACGGCCTCCCGGGAATTGAGATCCGCACTGTGGCCGTCCTTCAGCCATAGCGCGGATGGCAAGTGGTTAAAAGATTGTTGACCACAATCTTCTCACCCGTATACCTTACGTCATACGATGCACGTTCATTTCATTACACTTGCACGACTACCCACCACAGTCTGTGGGTACACAAGCCCTGAGTATTCAGTTTTAACGACCTGTCTTTGCGCAGCAGGTTACTGGGGCTCACTCACTTCATACATTAGGGTGAGGGTCTGTTTGTTGACCACAATCTTCTTCGTATACCATACGTCATACAACGCACGTTCCTTCTTACACCTGTACGACTACCCACCATGGCCTGTGGGTACACCGGCCCTGAGTGTTAGGTTTTTAATTACCAGTCTCTGCGCTGCAGGTTACTCGGACTCACTAACTACATACACTAGGGTGGGAGCTGTCATCAGTTTCATTCATGCGCTGTGGTCTGGTCATTACTGCTCACGTCCTTATACTCAGGCAGGTACAGAGGGGTGGTGTTCTCATGTCTGGTTGTCTGTTGTAACTTCCTTTGGGTTTCCTTGGGTTGGGGAGAAAAATATTCACGTTCATCCCTTCAACTCCAGGTGGGGATACTGAGCATGGTAGCACTCTGTCGCCAAGGAGTTGGTCCATACTTAAGCACAGCACAGCGGAGCGTCGGCACAGATTGTTTCCAATTCCATCCCAACTACTCCCATACACCAGCATGGAACATGTTCTCGGCATTATTTATTAAGTGCAGATTAATGCGGGCTAAACAGGCTCTCCACAGCCTGTTACAATTACAGGACTGGATGGAGGTGTTCAAAACTTGCTCGGCCAGAAGCGGGGTGTCAGTGCACTGCAGGCAGGATCAGTATCTCAGTTCACCGGTCTTGTCAAGCCTTCTGGTTTAATATGTCTGAGCCAAGCAATGTTTCTTGTCAGGGGCTGTGTTGGAATCTCTCATCCCCGGGCCTCAGGCAGCCCCTACTGGAAGCATTTTCAGGCCCGCATGCGGGCCTCATCACTATCTCGTCTGAGTCTTTTGTATGCAGTATCTTGGCGTCAGCAGACAGTCATTCTTTTGTTGTCAATCGAGTTACTGGGGGCAGTAATTTCCATGGGGCGCTTGGTCTGGTTCATCACCTTTGTTCCGAAGAGGGTGGGTTGGCCCACTGGGGTGTCCAGTGGCAAGTTTTCAACATTGTTTGTCTCTTTCCTGCCGAGATATTTTAATCAAAGTACTCCATAGTGTTGACGATTCAGCGCTTTTTACAGTTGGGGGGGTGTATTGGCTATCTAAGCTGATTGATGCTTTGAAGCTATCGTCAGACCTGCCTGCAGCCAGGGCAAGATTAGTAGCGCTAGTGTCGTTTCACCACTGGGCTACCCTTGGGTCAAAAGCAGCCCTTGCTTTGACACCAACATCCCTTTGTCGGCCCATAAATGGTAGGTCCGGGCCAATATCATTGTAGGAGGAGTCTGAGGGGTACGAGAGCGGCCCCCCTCCCTCCTGAACCGTACCAGGCCACATGCCCTCAACATTGGGAGGGTGCTTTGGGGTCCCCCCCAAAGCACCTTGTCCCCATGTTGATGAGGACAAGGGCCTCTTCCCCACAACCCTGGCCATTGGTTGTGGGGGTCTGAGGGCGGGGGGCTTATCAGATTCTGGAAGCCCCCTTTAACAAGGGGACCCCCAGATCCCGCCCCCCCCCTGTGTGAAATGGTAAGGGCCTACCATTTCACAAAAAAAAGTGTCAAAAATGGTAAAAATGACAGGAGACGGTCTTGGACAATTCCTTTATTAAAATCTTCTTCATCTTCTCCTTCCGGCATCTTATTCCATCTTCTTCTTCCTCCGATCCGCTTCTTCTTGCTCTGGTCTTCTTGTCCGGCATCTTCTTCTACGGCATCGGTGTCTCTTCTGAGCCGCTCCACGCAATGGGAGGCTCCCGCTGTGTGAGGCTTCGCTGCGTCTGACAGGTCTTTATAACGGAGGGCGGGGCCACCTGTAACCCCGCCCCCTCTGACGCACGGGGACGTCATGGGGAATTCCCTATGGCTTTCCCCATGACGTCAGAGGGGGGCGGGGTCACCAGGTGGCCCCGCCCTCCGTTATAAAAGACCTGTCAGACGCAGCGAAGCCTCACACAGCGGGAGCCTCCCATTGTGCGGAGTGGCCCAGAAGAGACACCGACGCCATGGAAGAAGATGCCAGACGAGAAGACCAGAGCAAGAAGAAGTGGATCGGAGGAAGAAGAAGATGGAAGAAGAAGATGGAAGAAGATGCCGGAAGGAGAAGATGAAGAAACCGAAGGATGAAGAAAGGAAGAAGGAAGACCAGAAGAAAGAAGATTTTAATAAAGGAATTGTCAAGGACCGTCTCCTGTCATTTTTACCATTTTTGTCACTTTTTTGGTGAAATGGTAGGTACCCCCTTACCATTTCACACAGGGGGGGGGGCGGGATCTGGGGGTCCCCTTGTTAAAGGGGGCTTCCAGATTCTGATAAGCCCCCCGCCCGCAGACCCCCACAACCAATGGCCAGGGTTGTGGGGACGAGGCCCTTGTCCTCATCAACATGGGGACAAGGTGCTTTGGGGGGGACCCCAAAGCACCCTCCCAATGTTGAGGGCATGTGGCCTGGTACGGTTCAGGAGGGAGGGGGGGGCGCTCTCGTCCCCGCCTCTTTTCCTGCGGCCTGCCAGGTTGCGTGCTCGGATAAGGGTCTGGTTTGGATTTTGAGGGGGACCCCACGCCATATTTTTTTTTTTGGGCCGGGGTCCCCCTTATAATCCATCCCAGACCTCAAGGGTCTGGGATGGATTTTGAGGGGGACCCCACGCCATATTTTTTCTTTGGGCCGGGGTCCCCCTTATAATCCATCCCAGACCTCAAGGGTCTGGTATGGATTTTGAGGGGGACCCCACACCATTTTTTTTTGGCCGGGGTTCCCCTTAATATCCATAGCAGACCTGAAGGGCCTGGTAATTAAATTCGGGGGGACACCCACGCTTTTTTTTTTTTATCAATGACTTTTTTTTTATCAATGACTTTCAATGAATGACTGTTCTCTGTGTTACGGGAGCCGTCAATTCATTAGCCGCGAGTGATTCATTATCCCACAACCAATGGCCAGGGTTGTGGGGACGAGGCCCTTGTCCTCATCAACATGGGGACAAGGTGCTTTGGGGGGGACCCCAAAGCACCCTCCCAATGTTGAGGGCATGTGGCCTGGTACGGTTCAGGAGGGAGGTGCTGCTCTCGTCCCCCCTCTTTTCCTGCGGCCTGCCAGGTTGCGTGCTCGGATAAGGGTCTGGTATGGATTTTGAGGGGGACCCCACGCCATTTTTTTTTGGCCGGGGTTCCCCTTAAAATCCATCCCAGACCTCAAGGGTCTGGTATGAATTTTGAGGGGGACCCCGCGCCATTTTTTTTTTGGGCGGGGTTCCCCTTAAAATCCATATCAGACCTGAAGGGCCTGGTAATTGAATTTGGGGGACCCCCACGCTTTTTTTTTTATTTTTTTATCAATGACTTTTTTTTTATCAATGACTTTCAATGAATGACTGTTCTCTGTGTTACGGGAGCCGTCAATTCATTAGCCGCGAGTGATTTTAAATAGCTTTTTTTCCTGCAAAAATTACACTTTGTGCAGGGACAGTTCTAAGCACGGGAAACATGCGCCCCTTCACAGGCATACTATAGACACCCCCCAGGTACGAAATTTAAAGGAATATTACACTTTTATTGTTTCACTTTAAGCATTATTAAAATCACTGCTCCTGAAAAAACGGCCGTTTAAAAAAAAAAAAAATTGCATCGATACATGTCCCCTGGGGCAGGACCCAGGTCCTCAAACACTTTCTATGACAATAACATGCATATTAGCCTTTAAAATTAGCACTTTTGATTTCGAACGTTCGCATCCATTGTAATTAATAGGGTTCTAATGATCGCACGAACTTTAGGTCCGTTCGCGGGTTCTGGTGCGAACCGAACCTGGGGGTGTTCGGCTAATCCCTAGTCCTAGCCTTATATTCAGATCTAACTAGGGAATCCCTCAATGTTTTATTACGCCTATAGGCTTTAATGGGAACCTGTTGAAAAATGTCAATCTGGGGGTAAGCTTGTTTCAGGAGAGGCCAATGTTTCTTAATAATTCTGAATATCATTTCACTATAACTATGAAACTGAAATGAAAAGGGCAATCTTTGTGTGTCCTGTTTCTGTTTTCTAAGTATGGTCTCACCTCTACATATATACTTTGCATCCAGTATAGCCTATATCTTCAGTGCATTCCGTGGTGTACTGTTTCTAGTACACTTCAGGCAGTGTACACAGTATCTAATACAGTGTGTACAGTGTCTACTACACTTCTGGTGGTGTACACAGTATAAAATACAGTGCATCCGATGGAACAGTTGCTAATACAGTGCAGGCGGTGTACACAGTATCTAATACAGTGTATACAGTTTCTACTACACTTCTGGTGGTGTACACAGTACACAATACAGTGCAGCCGTAGTACAGTTGTTAATACAGCGCAGGCGGTGTACACAGTATCTAATACAGTGTATACAGTTTCTACTACACTTTTGGTGTACACAGTACACAATACAGTGCAGCCGTAGTACAGTTTCTACTACTTTTCTGGTGGTATACACAGTATCTAATAGAGCGTGTACAGTTTCTACTACATTTCTGGTGGTGTACACAGTACACAATTCATTGCAGCCGTAGTACAGTTTCTACTACTTTTCTGGTGGTGTACACAGTATCTAATAGAGTGTGTACAGTTTTTACTACACTTCTGGTGGTGTACACAGTACACAATACAGTGCAGCCGTAGTACAGTTTGTAATACAGTGCAGGCGATGTACACAGTATCTAATACAGTGTGTACAGTTTCTACTACACTTCTGGTGGTGTCCTTTTTTTCTGCTGCTGGCTGTGTTATTGAGCCAGAACATGTAAAAGAGTTTGTGGAGTGGATAACAAAGCCTTCCTCATGCTCCTCATCCTCTGTCACCCAGGCTCAGAGTAGTTTGCCTTGCAGCTGCCAAAGCGGCCTATTCCACCGGCTCCTTGTCCACAGTCTCTCCTTCCATAGCCCCACCATCATGCATGGAGGAGTCCCCAGAACTATTCGACCACAGTGTCGGGTACATGCTGCTGGAGGATGCACAGCGATTTGAATGCTCCGATGTTGGCTCCCAGGTTGAGGAAGGGAGTAACGTGAGAGAGGGGGTGCCCAAAAAGGACAAGAGACTGTCAGTCATGTTCCCCCATCTGCAACATACTGCCAAGTTTGCTCCAGTGATGAGGAGGGAGGGGATTATAAGGTCACTGACTCTACTTGGGTGCCTGAGAGAAGAGAGGAGCAGGAGGAGGAGGCATCACTTCAACGAGGTAGGATGTCCTCTAGGGAGCAGCTTAAGGGCAGCTACCCTATTGCATCACACCACAGAGCTCCGCAGGTGCAGGGTGCTGCTGACTTCCGCTGACTTTTAAAAGTTCCTTGGTTAGGGCCTTTTTCAACACGTGTTCAGCAGATCACACCGTTGCTGTTTGCAACCTATGTCTGAAGCAGATCAAGCGTGCCCAGAACCGCTTGGGCACCACATGCTTGACCAGACATATGACGACCTGCCATGCAGTCCGTTGGCAACAGCACTTGAAAGACCCACATCAAAGAAAAAGGCGGACTTCTCCTTACTCCTCATCTGGGATCTCCAACCCCACTATACCTCCAGTCCTCTCAAAAACCTGCACTGAGAGCAATGAAGGTATAGCAAAAGGTGTCCCAAGTACTTTCAGCCAATCTGCTAGCAGTACACACCCATCTGATTTTAGCAGGCAAATTTCCCTACCCCAGTTGCAGAACTGTAAAAAGAAATTCGGTCCCAGCCATCCACATGGTCAGCGTCTAAATGCTAGCTTGGCCAAATTGCAAGCACTGCAACTTCTGCCTTTTCAGATGGTAGACTCTGCCCCTTTCGTGAATTTGTGGAATGTGCTGTACCTCACTGGCAGGTTCCAAAACGCCATTTCTGGCTTTCTACCGGCATGTGGAAGGCAATGTTTTGGCCTTGTTGGACAGGGCGGTCAGCAGTAAGGTGCATATTACCACTGACTCATGGTCCAGCAGGCATGGGCAAGGACGTTACCTTTACTTCACGGCACACTGGGTAACTCTGCTGGCAGCTGGGAAGGATGCAGTACAGGGTTAAGTATTGTTGGAGCTTGTTCTGCCACCACGCCTCCAAAATGCTAGTTTTTGATTCTGCCACAGCTCTCTCCTCCACCCCCTCCTCTTCTTCTTCCTCTATGGCCTCTTCTGCAGATTTGTCCTCTGAACCAGCGGTGCTCCGTAAGCATTCAAGGGGCTACGCAAGCAGTCAGGCAAAAAGATGCCATGCAGTACTTGAGTTTGTCTGCTTAGGGGACAGGAGCCACACTGGGGCAGAGATTCTGTCAGCTCTGCAGGGGTAGGCTCAGAGGTGGTTGATGCCATGCCAGCTTCAGCCAGGAATGGTTGTATGCTACAATGGCAGCAACCTTCTCTCCGCCCTCCGACAGGGATACTTGACCCATATTCCATGTTTGGCACACGTCTTGAATTTGGTGGTGCAGCGGTTCTTGAGCAGGTACCCAGGGTTACAGGATCTCCTGAGGCAGGCCAGAAAAGTCTGTGGTCATTTCCACCGGTCATACAATGCCAGTGCTCGGCTGGCTGACATTCAAGGGCAATGCAACCTGCCACCAACCGCCTCATTTGTGACCTGCCCACCAGGTGGAACTCAACGTTGGCAATGCTGCAGCGGCTGCACATGCAGCAGAGGGCCATCAATGAGTACCTGTGTGAGTATAGCACCAGGACAAGGGAGCTTGGCTTTTTTTGCCATGCCAGTGGCTACTGATCAAGCATGCATGCACTGTCCTGTCACCATTTGAGGAGGCCACAAGGATGGTGAGCAGCGAAAATGCATGCATCAGTGACACTGTCCCTCTAGTCTTCCTGTTGGAGCACACACTTTGTGGAATAATGGACAGGGCACTTGAGGCAGAACAGCGGGAGGAAGAGGAGGACTTCCTTACATCTCAAGGCCACCTTTATCCAGATAGCAATCCTGCAAACCCGCCAAACACACAGGAAGAAGAGGAGGATAAGGGGGAAGATTGTGTCAGCATGGCCGTGGAGGATAACAGGCTAGGGTATACCGAAGACAGGCTAGAGTAGTTCAGAGTTTCCCCTCTCCCCCTCTTCCATGGTCTGCACTCATCTGCCGCCTCCCCAGCTTAGGAGCTTGGGTGAGAAAGTTCTTCCCGACTCTATGAGTTGGGCGGAGCAAGGGAGGAGACTCGGGGCTATGGGCCCCAGATTCAGGGCAATAGCCCCATTTGCCACCCCCTAGCAATGCCACTGGCCCCCACTCTGGATGAATGAGAACAGGGGCACAGCAGACAGCAGCATTGGTAATCTGGGGGGAAAGGAGTGCTAGATGTCCTAGCAGATTTAAATACACTTACAAATTGAAGCCACACTTCATCTCACACTTTAGAATCACAACAACAAATAATCAAATAATCAATAACAGCAAACAGTTTTTTACTTTTAGGATAAAGGTTTTACGTGAATAAATTACATTTGATCATCGTTAGCACCCCTGCCAGTCTTAAATGGTTTGTCTCTTCAATGAACACATATACATTCTGCTGGAAATCTTGTTCTTTTGAAAAACAACAGACTAGAATCACTAGATGAACATAGAAGAAAGAAAGCATAAGTAAGAAAATGAATGCAACCATCACATCTAAGAATTGGTAGGCTGCAATATAATAAATCTTTGCTCTTGGATTTAATATTGCTTTAAGTGTAATATCGAGAAAAGAAGGATGAGAATATCCCAGAACAGAAAAAAGTAAATTACAGCAAAATGTTGATGGAGAAGGAGTAATACAGTGATAATTCTATAAGTGGAAAAGTGGAAGAGGAGCATATAGGGGTGGGATGGCAGAGGCAAATGAGAGTCACAGTACAGGGAATGTGATGGAGTAGTGGAGAGGAACAGTGCAGTCCAGTACTGGATGGGAAAGAGAGGTTTAAAATGAGGGGGGGGGGGAGACAGTATGGAGGGCCCCAGAGTTGAGAAACACTACAAGGGTGCATTGGATGCAGAATGTAGGCAGAATGGGGGGGGGGGGGGGGTTGAGCCAGAAAAGAAGAGCAGTATGGGGGGGGGGGGGTTCTACAGGCAGTGGAGTGTCAGGGCACTGGAAATAGAATAGGGGAGTATTAAGGGAGCATGGTGTGATCAAAGCAGAATCAAAGTGTTTGCAAGAAAGAAAATATTCTGTATGTAAAAACAAGCTTCAGTAACTATTTGTAAAATAAAAAAACAGGAAGGTTCCAATTTTACAAACTATCCTTAGAAGAACAACTTTGGGTCATACTATATAGTTTTTTTTTTTATTATTATTACAAGGTGTCTCTTTCAAAAGTAATTTTGATATTTTCGTCTGTTCTAGATGTTGTCAAATTAAAATAGATTAGGAAAATATACTTATGGTAAAGGTATGGTAGGTCCTATAACACGCCCAGTGCAGATAAAGAACTGATTGAGTATCTCCATTCTTAGAAGATGTTTTATTATAATTACTGGGATGCTTTTCAATAAAGACATGCTATCTAAAAAAAAAAAAAAAGAAATCACCTCTAGCTAAATTAACACTTTAGTGAGATATGTCCTATTTTTTTTGCCATAGTTCATTACATTTTGTAATAAATACCACATTTTATGATACACTTCAATACACAAACAATACAGCACATGTTTTGCAATTCTGGTGGTTAGATAGATACATAGATAGATAGAGAAACACAGAAATATTAGGGTCTGTTATTGATTTTGAATTTAAGTGCTATATCTCATCATAGAAATAATAGGGCATTACATACAGTATATCTTCGCGCCCGGGGCCTCTTACCCCGATTTTGGGTAATCCGGTGTTTCTACCTAGGTTGTCAAACAAGGGTGTACTGTGCTGGCAACCACTACATCCATCTCTTATCCGATACGTCCTCACTCTGAGGTGTCTGAAACCCCTGAGAGATCTCATCTCTCACTCTTGTGTCGGCCGAGAAGATTGGCTTCAATATTTCCAACTACACCATTTTTATGATGGATTGGGCAAAGAGCAGCTCTGTGGGGATCTGACTATGTTTGAGGAGCTGTGTCTTTCTGATCAAAAATGTCCACATGCTCTTTCTAAAATATATAGAATCCTTCTGCCGCTTGCATTCCCCCACCGACCTTTTTACACTTGAGACTGGGAGCTAGAACAAGGCAATGACTTGGCTCCTGAGGAATGGGATAAAGTCTTCTGTCTTACATTTAAATCAACTTTAGCATCCCATACGCAGGAGCGAAATTATAAAATTATAACCAGATGGTATCGCTGTCCAGCCTTATTAAATACAATTAAACCAGGCTATACCAGACCAATGTTGGAGATGTGGTGAGCCCGGAGGCACAAATCTACACATGTGGTGGTCCTGCCCGGTAAAAAAAAACATACTGGTCAACTATATTTCATCCTAGCCAGTGCCACCTGATTACAGGTAAGATCTGGCCAGAAACCCCAGAGGTTGCTCTTTTATCCCTGATCCTGGGTTCAATTACATCTATCAAAAAGGAAACATTTTGATTTTTGCTGATGGCAGGCAGAACCCTGATCCCTAGATTTTGGAAATCGTCAGTAATACCAACTATACGTGAATGGGTAGCGGAAGTAAACTATACTATGTGTATGGAAGAGTTGGTAGCTACAGCCAACAAAAATGATTCTAAGTGCAATTTTTTGAATCCCCTATATCTCTGTCTTTTATGAGTTAAAGGTATACTTGCACCTCCATTGCCATAGTTGCTTGACCCTCTTGGTCAGACACCCTGAGTTTCCAGACATCAACGTGCATGTGTATAAATTTGGAAGCTTGGTTAAGCAGTTTCCCACCTTATTGGACTCTTTGTTTCCCCCCTTTCTCCTCTCCCTCTTTTTCTTTATATTATTATTATTTTTTTTTGTTTTATTTTATTTTTATTAATGTTGATATCCTTATAATTTGTTGGAAGAGATAGCAACAAATATGATAGTAAACATTGCATTATAGTACAACTGTTTAATTGCATGATGATAGCTGTTGCATGATCTGAGTATGATGAAATATTGAAAATTATATTCTTGCTGTTAGTCTTTAGCAGAGTATTATTGGATTGTTGTTGTTATAGTGCCACATTTTTCAACAATAAAAAACGTATTAAATAGAAATAATAGAGCAAAAGATATACGTTTTCTAATTAATCCCTGTGCAACAATTATATTAGCAGATTGTTTAATCCCACAAGACTGATGATGGAAAGGACATCTTTATAAATAGTCACATATAGGTATCTAGATATCAGTATACCTCGGCAGAAATGTTGTTATTTTTTTTGTTGCATGTCTGCTTAACAACAATGTAAGTAATCAATACATCCCAAGTGGGATGGTGGTAAAAAAAAAAAAAAATCTGCAATTTTGCAATTTTAGTATGTTGATATATAAGTTAAAATATTTGTAAGTTAGTTCTGAAAATGTTCTGTGCACTCTGTAAAATATAAATAAATACTATGTATATCACTTTTTTCGGGCTTATGTCTGTATTCAGTACATTTAATCTATCATACAGGATTTGGAATTGTACTGTACTATAATCAGCAGACTATTATATATTAATCCTCATGACCACAAATTCCCATTTTATGGTATAACTGTAAATAATGTATAAAATATTTTCTCAACATATCAAAAGGCAACCATAGATATGAAATAGTTACCACATGTGTAATCACATTCTGAACACTAAGGCTGCTTTCACACTGGGGCGGTGCGGGGCGGCGACGGTAAAGCAGTGCTATATTTAGCGCTGCTTTACCATCGTTTTACCCGCGGTATGCGGCCGCTAGCGGGGTGGTTTTAACCCCCGCTAGCGGCCGCAAAAGGGTTAAAAACCTCCGCAAAGCGCCGCTGCAGCGGCGGTTTGCGGGCGGTATCCCCGCGGTTTCCCATTGATTTCAATGGGAAGGAGCGGTATAGGAGCGGTAAATACACCGCTCCTTCACCGCTCCAAAGATGCAGCTAGCAGGACTTTTGTTGCGGTCCTGCTAGCGCACCGCTCCAGTGTGAAAGCCCGCCGGCTTTCACACTGGAGTGAATGGGGCCGTTTTTTTCAGGCGGTGTACAGGCGCTATTTTTAGCGCTGTACCGCCTGAAAACCGCCCCAGTGTGAAAGCAGCCTAAGGGATCCAATTTTGGCCAGATACACAATCTGTTCTCCCAAATGTGCATGTTTATGCTAAAAAAATAAACGACTTTTGTCTTATTTTGGATCAAAAGTAATGACCAGCCAAGAGAATACGGTCAACCTTTACCCCGAGTATGGGCACTGATGTCTGCCCTGATACAGAGGTGCCTGCTGATATAGTAAACAGATCTGCCAGTTTGGGTTTAACTGTCTTTTTAATCTAAAGATTAGCACCTTGACGATTTCAGCTGCAAAGCTTATAATGTTTCAAACATTTTTGAATCATTTATATTCCTAGCATTATGTGTATTCCACTATTTTTGTGCCTACGAAAAGATGTCTGGTTAGCTGTGAAAGACAGCAGAAGCAATCAGAAGTAGTTTCAACACAATGACATAGAAGCTTAGAAAAGTAAGACATTCTATACATGATATGGATAGAGGTACCCTTTCTTTCTTGTCCATTGTATTCAGCATTTACTGAGGCAAGCCAGTCTTAGCTGCGGGAAATGACGTACCTGTACGTCGTTTCCTGCAGTAGCAACTGGGGGGCACCTGTGCATCACTGGAGGCGCGATCGCGCACTGATTGATAGAGGGGGGAGACAATCAGTGGGTCCGGCAGCCCCTACATCCGCTGGCCATCTGCAATCGTTCCCGGGAGAGGCAGAATGGCAATCTATGTGAACAAGGCAGATTGCCGTTCTGACAGGGGAGAAGATGGAGCTCTTGTGTTCCTGCTAAGCAGGAACATGGACCTCTGTCTTCATCCAGTCAGAAGAACCCTCACACAGTTAGGAAGCACCCCCTAGGGACACACGTAACCCTTTGATTGCCCCTGGTGTTAACCCTTTCCCCGCCAGTGTCATTAGTACATATTTTTAGCACCGATTACTGTATTGGTGTTACTGGTCCCCAAAAAAGTATCAAAAGTGTCAGTTAGATGTCCAATTTGTCTGCCGCAATGTCGCAGTCCTGCTAAAAATTGCTGATTTCTGCCATTACTAATAAAAAAATAAAAATAAAAATTACATTAAAATATCCCACAGTTTGTAGATGCTATAACTTTTGCACAAGCCAATCAATATACACTTATTGGGATTTTTTTTGCCAAAAATATATAGCAGAATACATATTGGTTTAAATTGATGAAGAAATTATATTTTTTTAATTTTTTATTGGATGTTTTATAGCAGAAAGTAGAAAATATTGTTATTTTTTTATTTATTTTTTAATTGTCATAGTTACATAGTTACATAGTAGGTGAGGTTGAAAAAAGACACAAGTTCATCAAGTCCGACCTATGTGTGTAATTTTATGTCAGTATTACATTGTATATCCCTGTATGTTGTGATCGTTCAGGTGCTTATACAAAAGTTTCTTGGAACTATTGATCCTCCCTGCTGAAACCACCGCCTGTGGAAGGGAATTCCACATCCTTGCCGCTCTTACAGTAAAGAACCCTCTATGCAGTTTAAGGTTAAAACTATTTTCTTCTCATTTTAATGAGTGGCTATATGTCTTATTGAACTCCCTTCCACTGAAAAGTTTTATCCCTATAGTGGGGTCACCAGTACGGTATTTGTAAATTGAAATCATATCCCCTCTTAAGCGTCTCTTCTCCAGAGAGAATACGTTCAGTGCTTGTAACCTTTCTTCATAACTAATACTCTCTAGTCCCTTTATTAGTTTTGTTGCCCTTCTCTGTGCTCGCTGCATTTCCAGCACATCCTTCCTGAGGACTGGTGCCCAGAACTAGACAGCATGCAACAGGTGCAGCCGGACCAGAGTCTTGTAGAGTGGGAGAATTACCGCTTTATCTCTTGAGTTAATCCCCTTTTTAATGCATGCCAATATTCTGTTTGCTTTGTTAGCAATAGCTTGGCATTGCATGCCATCCGTCGTGAGCCTATCATCTACTAGGACCCCCAGGTCCTTTTCCATCCTTGATTCCCCCAGTGGTTCTCCCCCAGTGAGTAGATTGCATTCATATTTTTGCCACCCAAATCCATTATTTTACATTTTTCCACATTAAACCTCAGTTGCCATGTAGATGCCCACCCCATTAATTTGTATAGATCTACTTGCAATGTTTCCACTTCCTGCGGAGAAGTTATTGCCCTGCTTAGCTTAGTATCGTCCGCAATTACATAGATTGAGCTGTTCACCCTATCCTCTAGGTTGCTTATGAATAAATCAAATATGATTGGTTCCAGGACAGAACCTTGGGGGACCCCAATTCCCCCCCCCCCGGCCATTCACAGTACTCCCCATTTATACTACCCTCTGAACTCGCCCTTGTAGACAGTTTTGAATCCATGTACTCACCCTATGGTCCATGCCCACTGACCTTAATTTGTACAGTAAACGTTTATGGGGAACTGTGTCAAATGCTTTTGCAAAATCCAGATGCACCACGTCTACGGGCCTTCCTTTATCTAGATGGCAGCTCACCTCCTCATAGAAGGTTAATAGATTGGTTTGGCAAGAACGATTCTTCATGAATCAATGCTGATTACTGCTAATGTTACTGTTTTCATTACTAAAATCTTGTATATAGTCCCTTATCATCCCCTCCAAGAGCTTGCATACTATTGATGTTAGGCTAACTGGTCTGTAATTCCCAGGGATGTATTTTGGCCCTTTTTAAATATTGGTGCTACATTGGCTTTTCTCCAGTCAACTGGTACCGTTCTAGTCAGTAGACTGTCAGTAAAAATTAGGAACAATGGTCTGGCAATTACTTGACTGAGTTCCATAAGGACCCTCGGGTGCAAGCCATCTGGTCCCAGTGACTTATTAATGTTAAGTCTATTTCTAATTCTGATAAAACAAGTGGAGGCGCAAAACAACTAAAGCCATTAAAAAAAAAAAAGAAATCTGAAACAAAACTGTAAATCGATCCATCATAGATCTGTGGTCTATAAGTTTTGTTTTATATACACAGTCTATATAAATCTATACACGGATTGTGAGAAGGGGTTACAATTCCAGAGCAAGCAGGGCTGCCATCATATTAGAAGAGAAACCATGTTCCAGGGAGCTGCAAAAAAACAAGGAGAGAGGCGCCTCTGGGTGCAGTTGTTTTTAGCAAGCTTTAATACACATAAATTAGTCAAACTTACATTTCAGCAGAAAGTGATTGGCATAAAAGTATAGACATGGTTATGTCACGGTGGCGATCCTGAGTCCTGGACCTTGTAGTTCCTCTGTCAAACCAGTCTGGTCAGAGAACTGTCCGCCGTTAAGATGGTTATGCCCGTGGAAGACAAACTCGAGTCGAGGCGTGAGGCACAGGGAACAGCAGGCTGCAGGGGATAACGTCACCAGTAGTGGATGCGTTTCTTGAGTAGGCAGCGTGCATTATAATAGAAAGAGCCTAATTATCATCTGAAGCCATTGATATTACAGGACTACACGCTATCATATAAGGATGTGCTTGTAATTCGTTGCTGAGAGTCACTTACTACTGGAATAGAGAACATTGCTTTTGAAAAAAGCTTAGATTTCTGAATGTTATTTGATCTCAGTTTATTTATTTCAATCATTTAATTATGTTCACACAAAAATCTTGATTTTTTTCAGTTTTCCTTGCACATGATTGGGATTTAATTTTAAACATACACTATATTACCTAAAGTATTTGGAGACGTGCCTTTACACGCACATGAACTTTAATGACATCTCAGTATAAGCCCCCGTACACACGGTCGGAAATTCCAACCACAAAATCCGTCGGATTTTTTCAGACGGATTTTGTCCGACACTGGTGTTGCATACACACGGTCAGACAATGTTGTTGGACAATTCGATCATTCTGAACGTGGTGACGTTCATTGCGTACGACGGAACTAAATAGAGGCTAGTAGCCAACAGCTTTGGTCTTGTAATTTGATCTGAGCATGCGTGGCCCTTTGTCCGTCGGAATTCTCGACACACGATCGGAAAAAGTTCGATCGGATTTTGTTGTCGGAAAATTTGAGATTCTGATCTAAAAATTTTTCCGGAAAAAATCCAATGGAGCCCACACACGGGCGGATTTTCCAACAACATGGTCCGATCAGACATTTTCCGTCGGAATTTCCGACCGTGTGTACGGGGCATTAGTCCGCAGGGTTCAATATTGAGTTGGCCCACCCTTTGCAGTTATAACAGCTTCAACTCTTCTGGGAAGGCCATCCACAAGTTAAGGGAGTGTGTCTATGGGAATGTTTGACCTTTCTTCCAGCACATTTGTGAGGTCAGGCATTGATGTGAACGGGATGGCCCGGTTTACAGTCTCCGCTCTAATTCATCCCAAAGATGTTCTTTTGGGTTGAGGTTGGGACTATGTGCAGTCCAGTCAAGTTCCTCCAACCCAAACGTTTTCATCCATGTCTTTATGGACCGCACCTTTAGCGTTTCTTACAAATCTACTCTACCTCCTCTCCTCTTCCTTTCTCAGTTGGGGTCCCCCAAGGTTCTGTTCTTGGACCTCTATTATTTTCAATCTACACCTCCTCCCTGGGTCAGCTGATAGCATCCCATGGCTTTCGAATACCACCTCTACGCTGACGACACCCAAATCTATTTCTCTACCCCTCAGCTCACTCCCTCTGTCTCCTCACGTATCACTAATTTACTATCAGATATCAGTCTGGATGTCACACCACTTCCTCAATCTATCCAAAACCGAACTTATCATTTTTCCTCCCCCATATGCCCCTTCCCTGATCTCTCTGTCAAAATTGATGGCACAACTATAAGCCCATCCTCACATGCCAAGGTTCTAGGTGGAGTCCTGAACTCTGAACTCTCCATTAAGCAACACGTCCAATCACTGTCCAAATCCTACATCTCCAAAATACGCCCCTTTCTAACCAATGACACAACAAAGCTCTTAATTCACTCGCTGGTCATCTCTTGCCTCAATTACTGCAACTCCCTTCTCATTGGCTTACCTCTACATAGTCTATCACCTCTTCAATCCATCATGAATGCTGCTGCCAGACTCATCCACCTTACCAATCGCTCTGTGTCTGCTATTCCTCTCTGTCAATCTCCCACTGGCTTCCGCTCGGCCAAAGAATTAAATCCAAAATACTAACAACTACGTACAAAGCCATCCACAATTTAGCCCCCAGCTACATCACTAGTCTAGTCTCGAAATACCAACCTTCTCGTTCTCTTCGTTCCTCTCAAGACCTCCTGCTCTCTAGCTCCCTTGTCACCTCCTCCCACTCTCGCCTCCAGGACTTTTCCAAAGCCTCTCCAATCCTATTGAATGCCTTACCCCAATCTGTCCGCTTATCTCCTACTCTATTAGCTTTTAGACGATCCCTGAAAACCCTTCTCTTCAGAGAAGCCTATCCTACCCACACATAACAACTGTTTTTTTTTTTTTCATTTTCTCCATCAGCTCACCCCCCACAGTTATTACCTTTTGTTTCCACTTGACCCTCCCTTCTAGATTGTAAGCTCTAACGAGCAGAACCCTCTGACCCCTCCTGTTTTGATTTGTATTGTAAGTGTACTGTCTGCCCTCATGTTGTAAAGCGCTGCGCAAACTGTTGGCACAATGTAAATCCTGTATAATAATAATAATCTCTACAACAGTGTTGATTTTTATGTAGATGGTACTCCCGGAAATATGGAAGCCAAGAAATTGTTCTCATGTGTCAGAGTTTATCCTGTCTGGTCTCTCCCCTAACCCACACCACCAACTACCTTTCTTTTTACTCTGCCTGTCAGTTTACCTGATGACTCTTTTTGGGAACTTTATGATCATTCTGTTAATTAAAACAACCCCAGCACTGCAAACACCAATGTACTTTTTCCTTATAAATTTATCTTTTGTGGATATATTTTACTCATCAACTATTACCCCCAATGTTATGGCCAATATCATCTCTGTAAACAAGACGATCTCTATCCTTGGATGTGCCACCCAGATGTTTTTCTTCATTGACCTTGCAAGCTCTGAAGCCATGCTCCTGGCTGTGATGGCCTATGATCGATATGTAGCTATATGTAAACCATTGCATTACGCAACATTTATGGACCAAGCAGCCTGTTTTCTGCTTATCATCTCTGTATATACTGCAGGATTTCTCAATTCACTAACACATACATTGTGTGCATTTACTTTACCATTCTGCCATTCTAATGTTATTAACCACTACTTCTGCGATGTCAATCCTATTCTCAAACTTTCATGCAAAGATACTTTTCTCAATGAATTGTTATTATTTCTCATTGCTGGGTTCATTGAAGTGGGTTCTTTCTTATGTATAATGATATCGTATAGTTATATTTTGTTTGCAGTATGTAGAACTGGCTCTTCTAGAAGTAGGATCAAGTCACTTTCTACCTGTGCTTCTCATTTTAGTTGTGTGGCTTTATTCTATTGCCCTGTGTTCTACATGTACTTACGCCCAACATCTGCCTATGTGATGGACCAGGACTGGGTTTTATCTGTGTTCTATACAGTAATTGTACCAATGCTGAATCCCATCATCTACAGCATGAGGAACCAAGATGTAAAAAAAGCTCTAAAAAAAATGAGTATCGGTTCTGTCTTGATGCATATAGGCAATCTTACAAAATAAAACATCAGATTACAATTAGTAGCCTTGATCTACTACATATAGTATTCCAAAATGCTCCATAGTGCATCTATAGACCTTCTAACTATTTTGTGGTATATACACTATATTACCGAACGTATTGGGACACCACTTTACATGAACAATAATGGCATCCCAGTCTTAGTCCGTAGGGTTCAATATTGAGTTTGGCCCACCCTTTACAGCTATAACAACTTCAACTCTTCTGGGAAGGCTGTCCACAAGGTTTAGGAGTGTGTCTATGGGAATGTTTGACCATTCTTCCAGAAGTGCATTTGTGAGGTCAGGCACTGATGTTGGACGAGAAGGTCTGACTCGCAGTCTCCGCTCTAATTCATCCCAAAGGTGTTCTATCGGGTTGAGGTCAGGACTCTGTGCAGGTCAGTCAAGTTCCTCCACCCCAAACTCGGTCATGCATGTCTTTATGGACCTTGTTTGTGTACTGGTGCACAGTCATGTTGGAACAAGAAGGGGCCATCCCCAAACAGTTCCCATACAATTGGGAGCATGAAATTGTCCAAAATGTCTTGGTATGCTGATGCCTTAAGAGTTCCCTTCACTGGAACTAAGGGGCCAAGACCAACCCCTGAAAAACAATCCACACCTAAATCCCCCTCCACCAAATGATTTGGACCAGTGCACAAAGCAAGGTCCATAAAGACATGGATGAATGAATTTGGGGTGGAGGAACTTGATTGGCCTGCACAGAGTCCTGACCTCAACCCGATAGAACACCTTTGGGATGAATTAGAACAGAGACTGCGAGCCAGACCTTTTCATTCAGCATCAGTGCATGACCTCACAAATGCGCTTCTGGAAGAATGGTCAAACGTTCCCATAGACACACTCTTAAACCTTGTGGACAGCCTTCCCAGAAGAGTTGAAGCTGTTATAACTGCAAAGGGTGGGCCAACTCAATATTGAACCCTACGGACTAAGACTGGGGTACCAATAAAGTTCATGTGCGTGTAAAAGCAGGTGTCCCAATACTTTTGGTAATATAGTGTATATCTTCAAACTGGTTCCTGTGCTCAATAGTGTGCTTATGTTGATAATAATGATATCTTGCCTCTTATGTCTCAGGATATTGTATTTGATTATTAAACATTTCTGCTCATGACATTTAATTTGCCTTTACATGCTTATATGTATTCTGATTTAATGCAATATGACTACATCCAGAGTTGAGCTCATGCTGTTTGCCTTTTTCTACTTTTCAATAAAATCTTTTGCTAACAAAAAAATGGTGTTTGTTTGTTTTGTTAATTAATGATTAAAGCTGGGCATAGATGAATTAAAATTCACCATGTTCCCTGGTGGACAGGACTCGCTGGAAAAAATTTGTAGATCAGCAGCTGTGGCCAACTGGCTGCAGATGCTAATCAGCAGCGGGAGCAGCTGTTAGAGTACAGTGTCCCCCGTAGAGGGGTTCCTCCATCCACCTCAGTTGTGTGGATGGAGGATTCTGTTCGGTGAATGAAAAAAAAGTCTATGTCCAGCTTAAGAAGTACATAGAAACACAAACACAAACACACACTCACATACAAACACTGGGAGGAAACCTAAGGAGCTACAGGTTACCTATGCAAAAAATTTAGAAAACAAAAAAACAGCATAGTGCCCCTGGTTGAAATGGAACCTTGACCCCTATACCATAAGTTTGCAGTCATATCTGTGTAGCAATGTGGACTACAGTTGCAAAATGCAGTGATCCTCCGGTATTTCTACATATCGTATTGTCCCTCTAGTGCCCAGCGTCACCAACTGACATCATATTTGTGAGCCACACTGAAGGGATAGTAGTTCCCCAGAATGTCGATTGCCCCGCATGACTATGCACCTGGACCATATATCCCAGGGATCTTTGCTACAAACAGGGAGATTGCTGGGAGAAGCTATAAAAGAAGCCAGAGGCCCGCTCCACGATCTCTTCCTCCTGGGCCTGATGCGTGGCAGACCTCTCCGTGCATGGAGGGCGAGGTCGCGGCCTACTACACGGGGTACAACATTCCAACCTGGATGAGAAGGGCCTAGCACTGCTTGCTGTTTGTCAGACATCCAGCCAGCACCATCTCGGTCATCAGACAACCCGTGCTTTGAGCTTCGCATCGGGAGATCGTCACAGCAGATCCCCTGCAAGAGCGTCGCTTTGGGAGCTGCTGTCCAGAAGGCATTGAATCAGCCTGCTCATTGGTGAGAGGGCAATTGCCCACCTTTGCAAACCTTTCCTTATTACTTCACTGGGATACTGTGTACAGACAGCTTTACCTTGGAATTTTTTTACTGCACCTATCTTTGAACACTGTACATAGACATCTTTAGCTTCATCCATTTCAAGAAATCCCATTGCTTGTTACTGTATTGTGGGAAATGGGAGACTACTGGTAAATTATAAAAGACTGAACCCAGGCCACATCCCAATAATCGAAAGAAAAAACAATAGAGGAATGCCCGAGGGATTTTGCGGGCTAGGGATATAGTCAAGTAGGAAAGTTGAAAGCGTAGATACAAAAATTACAAAATTTTATTGATGAACAAATATACACATAGTAAATATTAAAACCAAATAGCATTGGTCATCTGGTTTACAGTAATGTGGGAAGCTTGCTATACGTGCTTCCCACATTGATTGTAAAGAAATTTTGTGATCACAATTTTATACATATTTTGATGTTTGTAATTTTTTTAATCTTTTCCCTTTTTTTCTGGCCTGCACCATGTGGAGTTTTTTTCTTTGCTTTTTTTACATTATGGTCTGAATGCGAGAGCATTTTTATCCAATGGCTGGTCCTTGACCCTCTATAGAAGCCTTACTGCCTTCTTGTCTGATGAGTTCCTGAACTCGTTGCACCTGGCCATGCCACACCATTGGATTCAACTCTGGCCAATCGATTGAACATTTGGATTGTCGTGCAATCCTTGCATATGTTCCATTGGAGTTGGTGCCATCATTGACCGCCTGGCTTTTAGCCAATATAAGCCTGATTGACCCACTGCTGTATGGTAGGTAAGAAGTATTTATGTACAATTTTATCCTGAATACTACCCGACTTTTGAATGTGCCACAAGTCTTTTGTCTGCCTCTGTTCACCATTTCTCATTAAGGACCTACTATCAAGTCACTTGATTGGACTTTTTGCTCATGAAGTTCATTCATAATTTTTTTGGTGTTTAGATACACCTACGTCACAATTTGGAACATTATTTTTGCTTTCTTACAGGACACTAGATCAACATTGTTATCTGTGTTTACAGCACTTGTTATTTATACATATATATAATATAATACACTTATTATACACTTATAATATAAAAAACACTTATTTTTTGGGGGTTCATACACATTCACATTGTTGTTTGAACACTTTGTTATTTACAGGATATTTGAATATTATGTTATTCAGAAGTTTTATATTGTGTGCATAGCACAAATTTTCTTTTTTTTACAAATTTTTATTATTTTTAACTTCACTGTTTACAAGGTGTTAAGAAATGCTGTAAAGTAAGAATGCTTTAAAAAATATATATATTTTTTAATTGTTTATATTTATCAATTTACAGAATGCAAAGTGAGTGAACAGAAGAAAGATCTACATCAAATCAATAATTGGTGTGACTACCATTTGGCTTCAAACCAGCATCGGTTCTTACACTTGCACAAAGTCAGGAGCTTTGTGGGTTTAGATCAGCGTTGCCAACCTACCAAGCTGAAATTTACTGGCGCAACACCCAAAATTTACTGGCACAGCCACGTTTTTACTGGCATTTCCAAAAATTGCCGTTTTAAGTGCAAATTTCGGTATTTAATCTACAAACAACTACAATACACAGTTAGTAATGTGATTTCAAGTAGATCTGAAAGCAAAAAAACATTTATTTCTATAAAGCAAGGCAGGTTATTATAACCCATCAGTTTTTTGTCACCTATGTCGAGAGAGAGAGAGAGAGAGAGAGAGAGAGAGAGAGAGAGAGAGCGAGCGACAGCCTATGCCCCTCACAGATAGACACAGCCTTTGCCCCTCACAGATAGACACAGCCTTTGCCCCTCACATATAGACACAGCTTTTGCCCCTCACAGATAGACACAGCCTTTGCCCCTCACAGATAGACACAGCCTTTGCCCCTCACAGATAGACACAGCCTTTGCCCCTCACAGAAAGACACTGCCTTTGCCCCTCACAGAAAGACACTGCCTTTGCCCCTCACAGATAGACACAGCCTTTGCCCCTCACAGATAGACACAGCCTTTGCCCCTCACAGATAGACACAGCCTTTGCCCCTCACAGATAGACACAGCTTTTGCCCCTCACAGATAGACACAGCCTTTGCCCCCAGAAGCAAAAGAGCCTCAGGCTGCAGGGCCCAGCAAACAGACTGCTACCCCCTCACGGCTCAGGGAAGACAAGATATGGTCACATATGAAAACGACTGACTGACAGCACTTCAGCAGTGTAACACAGATGACTTCCATGAAAGTAATAGTCATCAGACAGGCCTGGTCCCCAGCAGCCTTCTCTTCCTGGCAGCCACTTACTGTCTCCACAATGAAGTCCCCTCCGCTCTACTCACTCGGCTGATGGTGCAGGAAGGGGCACAGTGCTGTGGTGGTGGAAATCCCTGACTTCTCACAGGCTCCATCAGCCATAGTTTGGCGGGCCGGGTTTCGGTCTCCTGCCCACAGCACGCGCCACTGATCTACTGCCGAGACGCGCCGCCGTCCACTCAAAAATGGCGCCACTTGCTCACTGACGTCACTTGCTCACTGCGCATGTGCCCGCCCAGCCGAAAAAGGCTGAGCATTTACGAGGCAGGCTTCAAAGCGGCGGCACATGCGCAGCAGTAAAATTGTTGGCCCGCAGCCATGTTTTTTACGGGCACCGCTGCCCGTAACGGGCATTTACGGACAGCCCGAAAATGGGGTGAAAATTACGGGCTGCCCGTAAATTAACGGACGGTTGGCAACACTGGTTTAGATTCAGGTGTATTTATGGTTATCAATTATACCACGAGGGGGCTAATGATCAATTTCATATGTAGTTTGAAACATAGTAATTTACTGAAACAGAAACAGCTGTGTAGGAGACTTAAAACTGGGTGAGGAACAGCCAAGCTCTGCTACTATGGTGAAGTTGTGGAAGGCAGTTTCAGGTCACAGGTCATGGCAAAACTGAGCACAACAACAAGACTCAAGGTGGTTATACTGCGGACTGGGGTTTCAGGATGGGCTCTTCAAGCTCTTTTGAAGATACAAAAATAAATGGGCACTACTGAGGACCGTAGCTGCGGTGGTCAGCCAAGGAAACTTAATTCATTAGTTAAAAGAAACATCATGGTTACTTCCCTTTGACATTGGAAGATATCCAGCAGTGCCATCAGCACAGAACTGGCAGAAACCAGTAGGACTCAGATACACCCATCTACTGTCTGCAGAAGCCTGGCCAGAAATGGTCTTCATGGAAGAATTGAGGCGAAAAAGCCATACCTCCAACATGGCAGCAGATGTTCTGTACTGGTGAGTCAAAATTTTAAATATTTGCCTGTAGAAGGAGGCAGTTTATTCACTGAAGGGCTGGAGTGCGGTACAATAATGAGTGTCTGCAGGCAACAGTGAAGAATGGTGGAGTTTTCTTGCATGTTTGAGGCTGTCTTTCTGCAAATGGAGTTGAAGATTTTGTCAGGATCAATAGTGTCCTCAATGCTGAGAAATACAGGCAGATCCATCATGCCATACAATGAGGGAGGAGCATGATTGGGCCCAAATTTATTCTGCAGCAGGACAACAACCCCAAACATACAGTCAATGTCATTAAGAACTATTCCAGTGTAAATAAGAGCAAGGAGTCCTGGAAGTGATGGGTTGGCCCCCACAGAGCCCTGATCTCAACATCATCAAGTCTGTCAAGGATTACACGGAGAGACAGAACGATTTGAGGCAGCCTACATCTACAGAAGATCTGTGGTTAGTTATCCAAGATGTTTGGAACAACCTCCCTGCTGAGTTCCTGAAAAAAATGTGTAGCTAGAAGAATTGATGCTGTTTTAAAGGCAATGGGTGGTCAGACCAAATAGGGATTGGATTTGGATTTCTCTTTTGTTAATTTAATTTGCATGTTGTGAATTGATAAAAATAAACTTTTAACACTTATATTTCTGAATGCATTCTAAATTTACAAAATTAAAAGTGGAGCTGCGCTACATTAAATTGAAAGGCTAATATGTATCACATATTAGGTATATCGTGTACAAAACGCTGAATGGTGATTGCTGGAAATATAAAGTGCACAAACACATAAACAATAAATGTGTGTATGTGTGACTTAGTCTTGGGTTCCTTCAGATGCAGACGGACTCTCTCACTCTCTCATATACCGATACCAACAGCCAATGGATATCGCCCACTTAAATGTATCTCAGGTCAGGATCAGCAAGATGGCACATTGCAAACCGATACCGAAGGGAATAAAGCGCTCACATAGCGTAAAATCCTTATAACTTTTATTCAAAGTAAAATGACAAATGAACACTTACAGAACACTACGTTGAAGTCCCGGATACACGGGCTGCTTAGCGAGACTGGCCGGCTCGCTTTACTGCTGTTTTTTATCCGACATTCTGTAAGTGTTCATTTGTCATTTTACTTTGAATAAATGTTATAAGGATTTTACGCTATGTGAGCGCTTTATTCCCTTCGGTATCGGTTTGCAATGTGCCATCTTGCTGATCCTGACCTGAGATACATTTAAGTGGGCGATATCCCTTGGCTGTTGGTAGCGGTATATGAGAGAGTGAGAGAGTCCGTCTGCATCTGAAGGAACCCAAGACTAAGTCGAGTTGTCTCCCTGGCTGGGGTTAAGAGCCATCCGCACAGCCGGACCACTCAGTTCTGGTAAGCAGGCAGTGTGTTGCTTTGGTGGCGGTCCTTTCACTCTTCAGTGTGCTGTGGATTCACTGTTCATGTTGACCATAGAAGACTGTGGAATTATCACTACTACAACACATTTTTATTTGATTTTTTTTAATTTTTTTCTAATTTGGGACATTGGGACTTTCATTTTATTTGGTTTTGAAATCCATACATGGCTGTTTTTTGATTTATTACAGTCAAATGTCATTTGCTTTTTAATTAGGTGTGGTGATTTCTAATGTACATCTCAAATGGTATTCTGAGTCACTTTCACTTATTTAGCATTAATCTAATCACTCATTGTTGATAGAGGTTATACACACATTTATTGTGTATGTGTTTGTGCACTTTATATTTCCAGCAATCACCATTCAGCGTTTTTGTACACGATATACCTAATATGTGATACATATTAGCCTTTCAATTTAATGTAGCGCAGCTCCACTTTTAATTTTATTGATTGATGTAGTATAACATTTTGAGCAGCAGCTTTCTTTTATCACGGATAGCGCAGTTTTTTTCTTTGACCATTCTAAATTTACAGCATTTTTTCACACCTGCCTAAAACCTTTGCACAGTAGTATACTGTACAGTGGTGTGAAAAAGTGTTTGCCCCTTCCTCATTTCCTGTTCCTTTGCATGTTTGTCACACTTAAGTGTTTTCGGAACATCAAACCAATTTAAACAATAGTCAAGGACAACACAAGTAAACACAAATGCAATTTGTAAATGAAGGTGTTTATTATTAAAGGTGAAAAAAAATCCAAACCATCATGGCCCTGTGTGAAAAAGTGATTGCCCCCCTTGTTAAAACATACTATAACTGTGGTTGTCCACACCTGAGTTCAATTTCTCTAGCCACACCCAGGCCTGATTATTGCCACACCTGTTCACAATCAAGGCATCACTTAAATAGGAGCTGCTTGACACAGTAAGGTCCACCAGAAGATCCTTAAACGCTACACATCATGCCGAGACCCAAAGAAATTCAGAACAATTGAGAAAGAAAGTAATTGAGATCTATCAGTCTGGAAAGGGTTATAAAGCCATTTCCAAAGCTTTGGGAATCCAGCGAACCACAGTGAGAGCCATTATCCACAAATGGCGAAGACATGGAACAGTGGTGAACCTTCCCAGGAGTGGCCGGCCGCCCAAATTACCCCAAGAGCGCAGCGACGACTCATCCAAGAGGTCACAAAAGACCCCACAACAACGTCCAAGGAACTGCAGGCCTCACTTGCCTCAGTTAAGGTCAGCGTTCATGCCTCCACCATCAGGAAAAGACTGGGCAAAAAATGGCCTGCATGGCAGAGTTCCAAGGAGAAAACCACTGCTGAGCAAAAAG